>JAWWTY010000078.1:2984745-3000792 GCA_035222235.1 Margarornis squamiger | reverse complement strand
GCCCACTGCCCTGGGGAGCCTGGGCAGTGCCCACCACCCTCTGGGGGAAGAACCTTTTCCCAATATCCATCCCAACCTCCCTGGCACAGCCCCAGCCCTTCCCTGGGTGCTGTCCCTGCTCACAGAGAGACTGTCCTTCTCAACAGCAATTCTGACCCTATTTTGAAGAAGGAAAGAAAGGAAATTCCGATTATAAAACCTCCTGGACACAAACAGGTGCCGAGTGTCCCGCCCTGTTTTGTCAGTTCATTTAAGCCCAGATTGCCCAGGAATCCAGACTCTTCTCAGGAGCCCATTACACCCTCTCAGCCAACAGCAAGCACTGCACGGAGCCAAAGCTAAAGCTCTGTTTGTTTTACATGTCACAAGCCAAAATAAAGCCAGGCTGACGACTCTCCGACCACGTCAGCCAGTGCCCCTCAGCCCCTTGGGGCTGGAAAGCCAAGCCCAAGCCTGAAGCTCGGGCTGCAGGGCAGCAGCTCCCGGCACTCCCATGCAATGCCCATGGAAAGGTGGGGTCAGAGCCTGCTGCAGCCCCAGGGGCAGCCCCAGCAGCTCAGCCAGGACCCCCAGCCTTCCCTGAGCCACCCTTTTTGCTTCCCCCCCACCCACCCGCCCTAATTAAGGAGCATAAACAGTCCAGCAAGTTCATTCACATCCCTCTGATGGGAACTTGCAGACAATTATAGGATATAATTGGGAAGTCTAATCATTGAACTTGTACCCAGCTATTGTTACAAGCTGAGAGGAGGGTGAGTGTTGCTTCCTTCAGGACACGGCTGGTTATTCCCCAGCTCTGTAATTAATCAAAAGGTCCTGAAATCCTCAACCTTTCAGTGAGAAATAATCTTTTTATGTTGGTCACACCTGGAGGGTTCTGACCTTTTTTGTGTTTTGTTTCGGGGGTTTTGTGTTTTATTGGGGATTTTTTTAAACACAGAATTTATTTAGAAAGACAATCCCTGTCCAACCCAATTCCTGACAGAGAAAGATGTTTCAGAGAGCTTTGCCAAGTGACATATTTCAGTGGGTCACACACTCTGAATACACTTCTTTGTACGGCCCCACAATCATTTCAGTGCCTTGAGCAACAAAGATTTCCAGTTCCTTCCTTGCAAAATCAAAGAACGTTTTACCATCATCCAGTTTACATTTATTTCCCATTTATTTACAAGGGCCATCAGAATTCCATTTGATTTAGAATTCTCTTATCATTAATTACAAGTGTTAATATTTGAAATACAGCACCATTGTTCTGCCCTCTGGAAGGAGGGGTGAAGAGAGGGAAACCCAGAGGATGGAAAAGCTGGATAATCCCTTATCCTCACTCACATCACCCCGAACCCGCAGCAGGATTTGCTCGGAGTGAACCATCTCCTCCTCCCTGAGCAAACACATCACCCCAGGTGGACCATTTCCTGGCAGCAACACTCGTTACCTGTCGCTCACAATTATTACTTGATGATTGTTTCTACATTCTCTGCCTCCCCGCTTCCAGACACTGCCCTGCCAAGCGTGCCAGGCGTGCTCAGCCTCCTGCCTTTCATCAGCCAAGGGCTAGTGCAGATTCC
This sequence comes from Margarornis squamiger, assembly GCA_035222235.1. Lineage (NCBI taxonomy): Eukaryota > Metazoa > Chordata > Aves > Passeriformes > Furnariidae > Margarornis > Margarornis squamiger. Next base: position 2,999,221 of record JAWWTY010000078.1, on the reverse strand, counting down.
CTTCTTTAAGCAAATGAGGTGACTTGGGCTGTTCTTGAAGTGGGAAAATGAGCACTGCCCCTGGAGCACCCCTGGCACAGCACCCCTGGCACAGCACCCCTGGCACAGCACCCTTGGCACTCACAGCATCAACCAGAGCCTTAAAACCACCTCGAGTGACCTCAGCGAAGCCTTGAAGTGGTCTCAGCCTCCTCACTCAAATAACAAGTGTTTTGGGGAAAGAATTAAAATAGCAACTCAAAGCAACCAAGATGAAAGGTTTGCCAATTTTCAGCCCATCAGCAGGAAATTGTCCTTTTTAACTCAGCACAGACCTCTGCACTAACGAGACCTCTGCACAGAAATGAAGGTGTCTGAACCATGGGGAGGAATCCTCTGTGTTTAGGGTGCATTAACTGCTGGATGAGTGATTTTCCATGATGCTATTTTTCCAAAACTCTAAAGATGAAGTGGATCAGACATCTGCTTCTGTTTGAAGTGCTGGTTGGGAGAGGAAAATCTTCAGCCCCCAAATTTAAGTGAAGAAGCTGAAGAAACACCAACCTGGGAGCTGCATGTGGGGATTCCTCAGCACCTGAAACCCTTTGCATTGAAATCCTACAGTATTGTGTCACCACAGGGTGGGGGAGAAAAGCTGCTGTAGCTGCTTCTTCCCAAGTTTTGTCTGGTGTTTTTAAAGCAGAACACTCTTAAATAACCATTTGTATGGAGGGATCTGCATGCAGGGATTATTTCCACCCCTCTTCCCCCTGTTCTGGGGATTTCTCCTAATTTTCTCCAGCAACTCTCCAAGCTTTTCAGGCTGGAAGAGCAGGTCAGTTTGGGACTTGTGTCTGTCAATTGACACACGCTCTGTAACATCCAACCCATCAATATTTACATATCCCTGAAGGATTTTGCCCAGTCCCAGGGCAGCAGTGCCAGGAGTTTGGAAAGCAACAACTGACCCTAACCCAGGCACCATAAATGTCTTTACTACCCTTCATAAGCTCCAGTGAATTAACTGGGGATGTCTCAGCATTGGTGGACACCCCAACAGCCCCAAGCAGGCTCTCCATACAGGCAGGGGTCACAGACATCCCAGAGAGATTATTTGGTGTCAACTTCCATCTGGCATTTGGCAGGGCTAGGAACCAGAGAGAAGGCAGCTCTTATCAGATCCCCAAAGAAAAGGAGCACTTCCACTCCGTGTAGTAGCAACTGGAAAAATTTCCTTTGTGTTTGAAGCTTTAAAAATACCTCACCCTTGAGGCTGGCTGAGTGTGCTCAGTGCTCTGAGCCCCCTCTCCCAAACAGAGGTGGCAAAACCAAGCTGATGGTCACAGAAATTCCCAGCACATAAAAAATCACAGGAAGCTGTTGCTAAGTAATATTTCTACCTAAGTAAACACCACAAAACGTTTCCCACACACACCTCTGAACTTTGTTATTCAAACCCGCCTTGAAGATGCTCAGAGCTGCAGTTTCTGCTGGCACTGCTCTCTCTGAGAGCCCTCGGTGCTATTTCACAGCAGTTGAAAGGCATTTCAGGCTGAGCAATGTTTTCCTCAGTGCTTTGTTGTGTTGCTTGTACGTGGGAACAAAGCCACTCAGATCCCTACCTGTCCCCTCTCTGTCCCAGAATGTCCCCTGGATAAATCACAGGAGAATTAAAGGGATATTCTCTGGTGTGACTTTGTCTCTAAACCTGCTTTTCCAACATCACAGAATTAAAAAAAACCCAAAAGTCATGGAATAGCCTGAGCTGGAAAGGACCCACAAAGATCAAGTCCAACTCCAGGCTTTGCACAGGACAACCCCAAAAATCACACCCCAAAACCTGGACAAACACTATTATTTACCCACAGATCCTTTTCTCAGCAGCTCCTTTGCATGTCAGTTATTCCAGACCATCATCCCTTCCCTCTGCTGTTTTATGTCCTCTTCAATGGGCTCTGATTGTTTCAGATACTTTCCACGAGTCAGTATTTTGCCACAACTTCCCAAATGCACTAATTGAGAGGCAGTTTTTGTTTTTATCACACAAAGCAGGATAATAAATCAAGAAAGAGTCTATTGGCAGACCTGGAGTGGCCCACAGGACTAGTAACTCCAACCTCCTGGCAGGGAGAAGTCCCAAGATCAAGAACAGATTCCTGCAAAGGTTTCATTCAGGATGAACAGAAGAATTTGGATTTCATAGGATTACAGAATGAATCATGGATGTTTTGGGTTGGGAGGGATCTTAAAGATCATCTCATTCCACCCCCTGCCATGGCAGGGACACCTTCCACTGTCCCAGATGGCTCCAACCTGGCCTTGGACACTTCCAGGGATGGGGCAGCCACAGCTTCTCTGCCCAACCTGTGCCAGGGCCTGCCCACCCTCTGAGCAGAGAGTTTCTCCCTAAACATCCAGCCCAAGTATTTCCTCTTCTAATTTAAAACAATCCCCCTTTTTACTATCACTGTCTGGCCCTGTAAAAATATTTTGGATATCCATCCTTATATTCCAGGAATGTGGCCCTTCAATACCCACCAAGGGACTGTCTGATATTGCAGGCAATTTTCCTGGTAACTTTTATTTGGCCATTCCGCTTTTCCTTAGTCCACTTCCAACTGACCCAAAATGCAATAAAAGGCTGAACTCGCCTTTATAATTGCACTGTCAAAGCCATCAAAGTGCTCCAAGTTGTGCATGCAGAGAGCAGTGTGACTGCAGAGGGAATTGGCAGGAAATCCTAGTTCAGGGGGAATTGTTCCTTCCTCCAGTGGAGTGACAGACGTATAGAAAAAAACCCGAACACATGGAAAAAAATGCAAAATATGAAAATCATGTTTGGCAGATCCAGCCCGAGGTCTAGGACGTGGCATTTGCAGCATTTTTGGTGTCTGCATTCTTCAGCAAAGGCTCTCTCTGCAGGAACGTGCTGCACAGAACCAAAAAGTGCATTTTTATGGCAATAAAAGCGAGGAGATGTGTAAAAAAAAACCTGTTAGAAATGTGAGTGGAGAGGTACAACCCCCCCCAGAGCAGGAACAGCACTTGGCTGCCATAAACAGCATCAGCCTAGACCCAAATTCCAAACAGACTACACATTTCCCTCCCTCCCTCCCCAAATATAACAGGAGTTGGCCTGAGCTGAACCGACTCGCTTTTCACACCAACACGAGTGATTTAGGGAGCAGAAAAAGGAAAAGAAAACCCTGGGGAAACACATCCTGATGGATCCCAATGCATGGTGCAGCCACCTACACATCCCTGAGCTCAGCCACGGATTCCTCAGGGCTGGAACTGGTTTTGCAGAGGGAGGAGCTGCCCACGAGTGGTTCCAGTTCCTCCCCACGGGTTTCATCCCCAACCTTCACTCCAACGCCTGGAAGAAGATCCTTTTCCTTTGTTGTCCTGAACGTGTGTTATCACCAAGTGAAAACAATTTCCAGGCTGGAATTGTAGCTGCAAGGATGATTCAGAGACTTGGCTGGGGCCCTTGGAGATAATTCTGGGCTCTCACTGAGAGCTGGGTTTGGAGTTCACCGGGATCTTTGTGCTGGTGAAAGAAAGGAGTAGGGAAGGGGCAGGATGGTGGGAGGTGTGGAGGGATACTGGGAAGAGAGCACTGAGGGCTGCCAGGGCAAGATCAGGGAATGCTGTGGAACTTCAGCTCCAGCCATTGCCAGCTCCACACACACACACACACACACACACACACACACACACACACACACACACGGCCTTCAATGGAATTACAGAATCATTAACGTTGGAAAAGACCTTTAAGATCATTAATGCAGCACCTCCACTGTGCTCACCACTGCCCATGTCCCCAAGGGCCACAGCCACACCTTGTCTGAACAATTCCAGGGATGGTGGTGACTCCACCACTGCCCTGGGGCAGCCTCTTCCAAAGCTTGACATGCCTTTCCATGAAGAAATTTTCCCTAACATCCAACTTAAACCTCCCCTGGGGCAACCTGAGGCTGTTTCCTCTCACCCTGTCCCTGGTTCCCTGGGATGAAGACAAACCCCACCTGGCTCTCCCTCCTGTCAGGACTTAATTTTCTTTCAGCCTTCCCAAACTTCTTGCCCATCTCCTGATTTTCTCCAGCAACTCTCCAAGCTTTTCAGGCTGGAAGAGCAGGTCAGTTTGGGACTTGTGTCTGTCAATTGACACATGCTCTGTAACATCCAACCCATCAATATTTACATATCCCTGAAGGATTTTGCCCAGTCCCGGGGCAGCAGTGCCCTCCAGCAGTGCCAGGAGTCTGGAAAGCAACAACTGCCCACCCAGAGATGCAAAGCAAAAACCAGTGAACAGGAGATTAAACATCGAGTTTTATAAAACAAACCAGGGGTACAAATGACCTGCATTAAAACAAACACACAGCCCCAAACTCCCCTGTGAAAATGATACTGAAATTGCTGCATTTAGAACAAAAAAAAAGAAAAGAGAATCCCCTTAAAAGCAAAGAGAGCCAGGAGAATTCAGACCTGCTGAAGATTCCCAGCTAAGCTGCAAAAACACACAGGGAAAGATCTCATGGCATTAATACCCTCAGCACTGGGAGCTGCTGTGAGGCTCTTCAGGCTAAGGAAAGCCAAAATACAATTCACACAACCTCTTAATAATCTTGACACAACAATTACACATGCTAAGGATACATTATGGGCTGGCAGGAGAACAGAGAACGCTGCGATTCCACCGGCAGGTTCACTAAATAAATGTCACTTAATCTCCACCGTCGCTCCAGGCGTGTGTGCTCAGAGCCTAAAGAGGCTGAAATGCCCCAAAAGCCACTGAGGCTGCCAGAATGAGTCCAGGAGCACAGGGACAGGTGTCACAAGGCAGGGGATGGTTCAGATCCCAGCGTGGCTACTAAAAAATGGACACACAAATCCTGACGTTGCAAACAAAGATAAGCCCGGCTGGTGAAGTGCTTTGGGAAGTGCGTGCCAGGCACTGCCCAGCCAGGCAGCATTGGCAGGAGCACTGCTGCTCCAGAGCCAGGAAAACCAGGGGGGAGCACCTGCACACAGGCACTTTTGGGGCTGGGCTCCAACCCCAATCTCAATTGGTAAGTCAGACAGACCAACAACTGAGCCAAGTTGCTCTGGTGTCCGGCAGCAAACCCAGTGAACTTGGAGCACAGAGTTCTGTCCCAGTGGGGAATTATTCCATTGCTACAGGTTTCATGGAGACAGCCAGTTGTACAAAGTTGTACAAAACCATACATTCCAGCCTGCTGCAGCACAGCCCCAGAAAACTCACAGCAAGGAGGGACATTATGGTCCAGCCACTGCCAAAGTGGCAGGTTTGAACCTTATGAAACAGCAGAAACCAGAACACACCAAATGCGTAAGAAACCAGGTCTCAGTGCTGATAGAACTGCATTCCCCAGAAGTTTATAAATAAAGTGCTTTTTTTCGTTTTAAAAAAGGAACACACGTACACACTTGCATCTTCTTGCTCATACCCTGTTATTCTGGCCACAAAAAAATAACCACTTTCTTTAAAAGGAAGCTGGACGATTTTGGGGTGAGGAGTAGCAGAGGGGAAACCACATTAATTGCATTAGTTTGTGCACACTGGTAGGAATTCCTGCTCAAATCTGGCACTTAGCACTCAGAGCTGCCCTTTAAAGCTTGGCAAGAAACCCTCCCCAGCCCACAAGTTTCCTAATTTCGTCTCAGGACACACTGGCTCATTGGGATGCTCGACCTCCAGACAGGCAGACAACCCCAAATGTGTCAGTCTCACCTCAATTCACTTTGCACCCCAGCAAGTCAGATTCACCATAAATCAAAGGAAATATATAATTAAAGCTAAACTTGAGGTCAGTTCCAAGTTTGGAAAAAACAAATCTGTGTGAAATTAAAAGCAACCCTAACACAGCTGGAGAACTGGAGCTCAGGGGTTGCAACAAGCAGGGAGGTTTCTGAACAAACCTTCTCCCCTGAACCAAAACCCTGGGCTCAAACCCCACTATTTCCACCCTCCACCCCATCCAGGGCCTGTCTCCTCCTTCCCTTTCCCCCTTCAGGTCTGACTTGGCTTCCTGCTCCTTACTCTGAGCAAACATTGCTCACCCATCCACGTATCTCAGAGCTTTTTATGGCAAGAAGGTTTCAGTAAAAAGGTTATTGCACCTTTCCTGAGTCAGGTTTCCCTCACAGAGACTCTTCCCTGCTGTTCTGTTCCATCTGCTGCAGCCTTTCAGTCAGCCTGGACTTCTGAATCCCCACCCAAGCACCGACAGAGGTACCCCCAGCCCCAGCTCCTGCACAAGACACCAGCCACAGTCCCTTCCCAGGGGGAGCTCCAGGCAGTTCCTGACTCTCCAGAGAAACCAAACCCGGATTTTTGGGTTCCTTACACATGGGGGAGAAAGAACTGTTCAAACAGCCCCACCCCAAAGGTTCTCTCTTCACCTTCTCATGTCAATTTGGAGCCTTGCTTTTTAGGAAGCTGTGCCTACAGACAGCAATCAACAGGTACCTGCTGGCTCTCCAACACATCACAGCAGGGTTTGGGTGGGAAGGGACCTTAAAATCCAACTCATCCCACCCCTGCCATGGGCAGGGACACCTTCCACCAGCCCAGGTTGCTCCAAGCCCTGTCCAACCTGGCCTTGGACACTTCCAGGGTTGGAGCAGCTACAGCTTCTCTGCCCAGGGCCTGGAGAGGTCAGAACGTGGCACAAGCCCCAAGCTGAGCTCCAGCTCTGCACTCACCTCTCTGGCAGCGATCGTGTGTCCAGCAGCGCTCGATGAAGATGCCGTTTATCACCGTGGGGGGACAGTTGCTCTTGCCTTTCACGGTGCCCGGGCACACATCTCCACACTCCTCCTTGTCATCCTTGTTGGCCACGATGTAATTGTCCTCCACAGAGTCCAGAATCCTCGACCAGTCAATGGTGGACAGGTAGCAGAGCTCGTTGTTCTTCTCGATGCGCACGGCGCCCCGCGTGATGTTCATGAGGTTGTAGAGGCCGATCTCCTTCAGGTGAACCATCTCAAAGATCACCAGGGCGTAGTTGAAGAACAGGTGAGTCCCTCTGATCACAGTGAGGTTGGGGAAAAGGCCCTTCAGGCTCTCCAGGCCGTACACACGGAAAAGCAGCAAGTAGTCCGTGATCATGGTCAGCTTAGGGAAGCTGAGCTCACGGAAGTCTTCGGGCTTGGTTTTGAACATGAGCAGGATCTGCAGGTGGCCCTCGATGACAGTGCAGTTCTCCAGCATGTTGAGCCGGGTCAGGTTGTTGCGGATGTCCATGCTCCTGCAGACTGGGGGGCACAGGGGACAATGGCATTTAGGCATTTGACAAAAGCTGAATTGTTTTAGTTTTCTAACCACGCAGCTTCGCCCAAGCGCCCCGTAACCCAGGACACGTGGCCGGGGCAAAGCAGGCTTCGAGCGTGAAGAAATCCATCAGGGGAACATTCCCTGGCATATGGTTACAAAATGAGGGTATTTCACAACTTCTCCTGCCATGCTGAGTCTCTGCCTGTTGCCTCTGTCACGACTCAGTGGTAACACCAGCCCCGAGACATCACAAAGGGAAGAGACATCAGAGCAAGGGAGGCTGTTTTCTTTAGGCAGCTGCCAGAGACACACCTCCCCTGTCTCGGATGGAGCAATTAATGCCAGGGGATGCCAGGGGGTAATTTCCAAGAGTTGCAGGGAAAGGGAAGACAGGAAAGGAATAATGGCCAGAGATGGCAGTGCTTGGGAAGAGCAGAAATGCACAGCCCAGCTCTGCTGACAGGAGGCATTTACTACATTAGTAATTCCTGCCTTGAGCATTCTTTTTGGATGAGGTGCTGGGGCTTTTTTGTTGTTACTTTCTCAAGGGTGCAAATCTCCCTGTCTTGACTATCTGGGCAGTTTATTTAATGGAAACAGTAACCCAAAGAACTGGCAAAGGGAACAACTCCATGAACATAAATTAGAAGGTAAAACACAACAGCAGCAATCCAGGCACCAGCAGAAGGGAAAAACCTTTTTTTTAAGTCTAAGCACAGGTAAGAAATCAAGCAGGAAATTCAGAGCCCCACACCTGCAAAGCACAACAAAACTCCCAGTGACAGCCCTTTTGAAATCAAACTTCACAGAAACATCAGCCAGACCTTAATGCTCCAATCCAGGAGGATTCTTGATGAATTTTCCTGTTTTGAACACTACATCCTCTTAAAGGATTCTCCCTTTTGTCTACAGCTGAGACAGCACCTTCCCTCCCCACTTAGGAACAAAAAGCACAAGATCTTTCCTCTTTGTCACTGTATTGAAACCTCATCAACTGTAAAATCACATCACAGCTTCAAGAGATCACCCAGCAACAAACCAGCCTTCCAAAACTGGTGTGGGCACAAATACCTCCCAGCCAGGATTGCCTAACTCCTCCTGTCCCACACAGCCCACTGCTGCAGGGGTTAAACCCAAATTCTATGCAAATGTCTTAATGATTATTCAAAAATTTGCTCCACCACAATTAAAAAAAATAAAATTTGGCAAGGCTAACAGGGGATTTGAAGCAATGCTATTGCCCAATGGGATTCTTTGGCACCGTCTCCATGTTGTTTCATAAATTGCATTCTGGAAGAAAAAGCACACGGTGCCTCAAAGATTAGGGATGTACTTGGAAAAAGTGGCCAAGGAAGCCTGGTGAGCCTTGTCCCAGACTGCAAGGAGCTCCAGAGCTGTCCTGCTGCTCATCCCACCCCTGGCCTTCAAGACCTGGCAGAGCAACAGATTCAGCTCAAATACTCAGAATATTTATTTGCCGTAAATAAGATTGGTATTTCCGAGGAAGAAAGTGCATGACAGCACAGGGCAGTGGGTTCTTCACGAAAGGAGAAGTAACAGGACAACAAAACCTCAGTGTACAAGCCAGCACTGCAGCAAATCCCAGAGAAATTCAAAATCCAGCATTTTGGTTCCTATTTATCATTGGTTCTCGTGGCTGCTGAGCACACAGGCAATGCTGAGGTGGCACCCAGGAGCAGCTGCTGCCTCCCAGGGTAAAATCCTGCCTCTTGCAATGGGCACAGCCGACCTCAGGGAAAAGGAAAGGGCAAAAAATACAGCCCAGCACTCCAGATTAGGAATTACCTAATTGAGAGTAAGAGCTCCAGGCTATTGCTGTGGCTCGAGGCCATGAGATGCAGGTACACACTGAGCACAATTGCCTCAGCCTTTCATCATTTGGCCTAGAATTAGGAAAGTCACCAGGAGCTGGCCCCAGACAAGCCCTTCATCCACAGCCATCTATGGAAGGAGAACCTCGAGCTCAGGTGGGAAGATCTCCCATTTGGTAGGGTTGGGACAAAGCCCTCCAAGTGCTGTGGCTGCACTTGAGGCCAAATCCTCCCATCCTCCAGGAACAGATCAAAGGAACAATCCTGGGGGGCAGCTGGTGCCCCTCAGCAGCACCAGAGGGTGGTCATGAATTCATGATCCTGTCTGGCACAGCGAGGCTTCTCAGAGAGGATTCTCGTGGAATCACTCAATGCTTTGGGTTGGGAGGGACCTTATAAAGCCCATCCAGTGCCACCCCTGCCATGGACAGGGACACCTCCCACCAGCCCAGGTTGTTCCAAGCCTTGTCCAACCTGGCCTTGGACACTTCCAGGGCTGGGGCAGCCACAGCTGCTCTGCCCAACCTGTGCCAGGGCCTGCCCACCCTCACAGGGAAGAATTCCTTCCCAATATCCCACCTATCCCTGCCCTCTGGCAGTGGAAGCCATTCCCTGTGTCCTGTCCCTCCATCCCTTGTCCCAAGGGCTGTTCCCATCAAGGCCCAGCCTGGTCTCTGCAGCCCTGGAGTTCACAGCTCTCACCACGTTCCTGAACACTCCAAACCAGTTAATTTACCACATCCATGAACCTGACCCAAATAATTTCAGGCTTCTGAAGATCACCACTAACACAAGCTGTGCTGCTCCTGGTCCAGACAGCCTGGAAGCCACTCAAAGATCTTCCAACCTCCTCCAAAAATCCAACAGCCACACAGGGTGTGAACCCCTCTCACCTCCAGCTCTCCCCAAACTGGCACAGATTCCCCACTGAGGGTGACCAAAGGCTAAGAACACCAAGTATTTTGAGGAGACGTGTTAAAGAACAAAGGTTTGCTGAAGCTGAACCTAAAAGAAACAGGGGGAGCTTGTGAAGAGTTAAAGACCCATATAAATCCACCAGAGCTGGAAGTACAACACCCATGAGCTGTATGCATTCTACAGCTGGTTTTGTGTTTGTCACCCATTCTAAGCCCAAGACAGAATTGATTATTGGTCATCAGTGCTGCCAGCAGACTTGACTGGGGGTTCCACATGTCCTGGCAAACCAGGATGTCCCTGAGTTATCCAAACTCTGCTGCTTCCAAAGCTGGAACAACCTGCCCCTCCTCTGCTCGTGCTCAGGGGGCTCCAGCCCTCTCAAGGAAGGGTGTCAAACCCTGCTGGGAGCCTGGGATGGAAACTCAGGAGGCTTTTAGAGCACATTAGAGGTTTGTTTCTGAAATAAACAACTGAATAAAACACTAATACAGCTGTAAATCTGCAGAGATTAAATTGTTTTTTTATCATTTGTTCCTCACACTCAGATAAAAATCACACTTAATTATTCACATTCTACTGCAGCTTAGTTTTCAGGTGATAAATAGCACCACAGTATCTGAGCTCCTTTTGTTTTACCCCCTCAAGCAGAGTAATATGGAATTAAGAACATCTGAAACTAAATATGCTTTTTAGCTGCAGGTTCCTCCATCTTCTCCTGCCTTTGAATTTTCAGCAGTTTGTATCTCCTGTTCATGCAGTAGCTGCTTAAGTCACCCCATAAATTTATTGTTACCAAGACAACAAGAAGCAGTTTAAAGCAAAGTAATAAGTGTTTTTCCACAGCTTCCCTCAGTAGTATTTCTTCTGCAGGGACAGGGGAATTAATCAACCATTGAGGATGAAGGCAAGGCAGGTTTGATCCCAGAAGAAGGAGAGCAAAGTTGAGCCATCAATTATAACGCAGACAACCTGGTTTCAAAAAACACATAAATCAGCTTTCAGGGAAATAAAAATCACAAATTGATTCTCCAGTAGCAGGGCCCAAAGCTGCTTCTGTGCAAACTACTGGCAAAGCCTCTACTACAGAGAAATTCCTGAATTTCAGCAGCCCAGCTGCCAGAGGAAGCACATCCTCCATCCCTGCTACCAGGCTACTCAGAGCAACTTCAACCCCCGAATAAATCACTGCAGAATGTTCCCTCAGCCTCCCCAGAACACCAGGCTGAAGGGAAGCTTTGTAAAAACAAACAAACAAACAAATCCCAAGATGCCAAAGCCTCTTGGACAAACTGGTTTGGTAAGAACCTTCAGGTCCTGAATGAAGAAACCAGATCTGATGTCAGAGGTTAAGTTTTCAAGATAGAGTCCAACCAGGGGAATAGCTGGAACTTAAACTCTGTTTATAGTAAATCATGTGGATAACAAACCTTAATGATTCACTGCTGCAGAGCTCTGGCCTTTAACAATCGAGACCAGTGTAATCTGGCACAGAAGGATCACAAACCATTTGAGGTAACCATCACTTAATTTTGCTTTTTTATAGTGTTTGCTGCCCACTGAATAAACAAATTATTGGAGAAAAATCACACTCCCTTTGGTCAAGTCAAAAGCTTTGCAATTCTACGTAAGGCAGTGGCATCAGGAAAGGGGGAAAAGGACCTTTGGGTGTTTCTTGGGATAACTGCTGAGACAGGAAAAGACGCTGTTAAGTGACAGGGCAGTGGCAGGGACTGGAGGACACTTCTGCCTCCTGCAGCAATGGTTTCACACACATAAAAACCACCTAATCAGGACATATGAATTTTTGAGCTTCAGTTGTTCACCCCAGATATGCAGAGCTGGGTGTGGGCTCCAAAGGGAGCCCCCCAAGCCCCCAGCCCCTCAGGGAACACCTCAGGTGCCTGTCACCTTTCACAACCCCAGCTGGCACCACCAGCTGAGGGAAAACCTCCCAGTGAGGTCACTCGGTGCCAAAAGCACAGATAAGCTCCCAGCCTGGCCTATAAAGCCTGGCCTGGGCTTGCTTTATGCCCTCCTCATCCAGTTCAAAACATAAACAGAAAACAGGGCTCATCCTGCCCTGTGTCCAGGCAAGGGTAACCAGCCACAGGCTCCCAGGAGCACAGACATGCCTGGGGCTGAGGGCTGAGCTGAGGATGCTCCTGCCCCAAAGGCAGCAGGAACGGGTTCTACACAGAGCCAGGACCAACATCACTTACATTGCCCGAGACAGGCACCCCAAAAACGACCTCCAGGAAGCTCTGGGGTTTTACACTGCTCAGGTTTGATCCAGCCCTGCCCCTCCTCGCTCATCCTTCCCACTTCACGCTCCTGGGAGCAAAATCTCCCTCTAGACCGAGGCCCTCAACATCAGACACTGACACAGGGCTGAGGTGGGACAAGGGAGCAGCTTCTTAATGAGTTTATGAGCACAAAAACATCTGTACAAGCCAGATACAGAATTAAGAAGCAACCTGCTTTCAGGGGCAGTAGTACAGAAATACCCAGTGGAATCTGTCCCCCACAATGATTTAGGTGGAGAGATCTCAGCCACATTCCCAACTCCCAGCTCAGCAGCAGGCAATGGAACACGAGCAGCACCCAAGTTTAGGGCACGAGTTTAGAAGGGGACTCTAAGCTCTAGTGACTGCCTTGGTTAGTTTTCTATTAACCACAAAAGCAGCCCCAAGTAAGTTGCCCCATGAGTAGATGCCTAGAAGTAGGTGAGGTAAATCCCAGCCCAAATGCCACAGCTAATGAACTGATGGGCATGAGTCATGGCTAAGATTTATTTCAAGAAGTTGCATTATGTTTACAGAGAGATAAAAAAATACACAGACCTGTTTTGCTTCCCAAAACAAGCCATATGGATCTTCATTTCATGCACAGGTTGGGTCTCCTTCCCTTAACCCTTGCTGCTACTCCTGTTAGCAAGTTCTGAACTCACCAACTACCTTCACTCACATGTGGGAAACCTCTCACATAGAGTGTTCCTAAAACACTTCAGGGATGGGTTGGAGGAAAAACTCTGTGTCTGCACCCAAAGGATGTGAGTGTGAACTCAAACCACCACGTTTGCCTCCTGAGCCACCTGCACATCTCACATGGAGGCAGCAACAGGAAGGGCACAAGGAAAACCCTGCACGGGGGAATATTGTCATGGGAGAGCAGCGTGGCCCCGGGGCCTGTCCCTGTGAGCACAGGGCTCCAGCAAAGCCTCCTCCATCAGCCCCTTGCTCAGGGAACACCCTGTTTGCTTGGGCAGCTCCTGGGGCTGCCTTTACCCTCCAAGCCAGGCCGGTGCCCCCGTGGGGCTCAGTTGGTTCCCATCCCCACCGTGGAGCTCCAGGACCTAACCATTCCCAGAAAACCTTCTGAATTAGGGGCCTTATGGCCTGAAGGGCCTGCAAAATACCTTACAAAGTACTTGCACCGGATGAATGATAAGAAAATACTCCAGCCCAGACTGTGCTTTGGTAGCCTGTGCTCCTGTTTCTCCACTCGTGAACTCCAGAGCACGCAGCAATCCCAGCCCAGCAGAGATTATGGGGTTAAGGTCACAAACACAGCTGAACCCCAAAAAGCAAATATGATTTAAATACATAACTAAACGACACGCTTCACTGTAGCAGTAATAATAAATGTTTTCAAAGTAGGAGCTGCTGGACTCAGGCTGTACATTTATTTATTAATTATTAGTGCCTCTTCCCCCTCTCTGTTGGTACGGGGCAGGTCTGCCCACCCAGTGGGACTGACCCTCCCCAGGTAACACTGAACCACTCGCCTCTCTTAAGGCTTGGAAGGTAAAAACATGTTTGAGGAAGAAACTGGGGTGTTTTTGAAACATGTAACTTGTCCCGTTGCTGGGAAGAGAGGCTGTTCTCCAGGAATGCCACACACATCCCCAAAACACTCATCACTGCATTGTCTACACGTGAACCAATTCTCCTGCTATCACCTTTTCCAGCGGGAATGTTACCAGGCAGATTGTCTATGGCAGAGAAGACCCACAGATCCAGTCAGCTGCCTTTAAATAAATATTTCCCTTTCGTTAAAAAAAATTGTAAAAATCACCCAAAATTATAGAACCTCTAATTAAAAGGATTTCCTAAGCAAGTTTATTTAACATAACCCACCAAAACAGCTCATAAGGCTTAACCTCGAGCCAGCCGTGGGTTTAACAAGCTTGTGACCTCCAACACAACATCTTTACACCCCTTGTCTTGTGTTTTACGAGCCCCCGTGTAAACACAGAGCTCCCCTCGGAGCTCTGCCCCGCTAATACCTGGGGATTTGGCACCGCTACCTCAAAGTGGTCGGAGACAAAACCTCCGCGTCTGGCCACACTAAACCCTCCTGAAACCGGAGCCGGTTCTGAGGCAGCCGAGGAGCGGCGGGGGCAGAGGCTGGGGAGGGACGGGGAGGGACAGGGATGGGGACC
>JAWWTY010000078.1:2926850-2983101 GCA_035222235.1 Margarornis squamiger | reverse complement strand
ACACCCTAAAAGCAACATTTCTCCTGGGAAGGAACAGGATCCCAGCACACAACACACACCTCCCCAAGGGCAGCCAACACCAGCCCAGCTGCAGGTCCAGAACCACCAAGCCAAATTATTCCAAATAGGACATTGAGGAAAAACTGCAATCTGTTTATAACCACTAACAGTAAAGGGAGAAATTTCAATCCAAAATACCCTAACTGGGAATGAACTGGGCATCTTGGCAGTGACTGATTTAAGGTTGGACTCAATCTTCAGGGTGTTTCCACCCTAAATGATGCTGTGACCTTTAGATAGGATGGACACCTGTTCTGCAAATGAATATTGACCTCCACTGCTGCATCCTGGTGTCCATCCCCGTGCTGTCAGGGCACCTCCCTGCTGCAGGTCCCTCCCACAATCCCATTCCCACGGAATTTTTCCCAAGGAAACTGGAAGCAGCGAGGGTGAGTTTCTCCAGGGCATCCAGGCCTCTCACCCCCAGCACCAAACTCGGCGTTTCCCACCCCATTTTCCCCCCTTAAGGAAGATTTTTCATTCCCACCAGCCCAGCAGGCACAGAGGGCTGGGCTGGCAGTTCAGGACTGTGAAAAGCAAGAGCCAAGCGTTGGGATGCCGAGGGACAGGGACACACCACGTCCTTCTCACGCAAGCCAGCCCCTGTTTGTCAGGGCTGCTGACAGGACAATTACTGAAAGTAATTATTTTCTCATTGGGTAAACACTCCAGGACAATATGCAACTGTTTTTTAGAGCCAGCCTATGCCCATAAATTACCCCACTGAATTAGTGCTGCCTTCCAGAAGCCTGAGCTGCCTGGGAGAGGGGAGGAAAGGAGGTTGCATTTTGGCTGAGCTGTTGTCGTGAGAAGTAGCAGGGCCCTTTCTTGAGGCACAAGGACACGATGCTGGCAGGGATCCAGCTGGGATGGGAATTCATTATTCATGATAAAGTGGGAGGCAAATCTTTTGATTTATTGGCAGCACAAACACCAGATGCCTCGCAGCAGAACTGGAACATGCACGGACTGAAAGGCCCCTCCTCTGGTCCTTTGTAGGCAGATCAGAGTCCCACAGAAAAATTTCCTACCTGGCTTCCACACTTCACATACAAATCTCTCACTTCCCCCTTTGCCATATTTCTTTGTGCCCAGAGAGGCAAATCCTTGCTGATCTCTGGGGGCGAAGGGGGTTTATTTGGGTGTAACAAAAAGCTGCTTGAACAATCCAGGCAGAAAACAAACCAGAGCTACCAGAAATCATCCTTGTGATAAATTGCAACAGCAATAGTCACGGCCATAATTCTGCTGAGGGATCTTGATAACCCCTTCCAGGCAATTTGTAATTCAAGCCCTGTGTTTGTGTGTCTCCTCTATCACCTCACCCCTCCCTGGGCTGTGCATCTGATCCTCCATTTCACTGCTCAGGGACTGCATAGCTCTTCCCACACTGTCCCAACTAACCAAACACCCATCCAGGGAACACATCCAGGGATCTACATCCCCTCTCCCTCATGCTGCAGTGGTGTTTGCCACGGAGTGCCATTCAGGTTTCACAGTACAAGCTCATGCCCTTCCGAGCAAGAAGCCAAGAAATCCATTAGAAATGAAAAATAGAGCTTTCAATTGTCACCCAGATTGCAAATGGGCACCATTCTGGCATTTTTGGGGCACTGTGGGACAGTGGGATGTTCTGCTCCCCAGTGACATGAAGCACCATCACTGTGCCAAACCCTCCCTCAGCTGTTCTCTGGAAACCTGTTGATTTATTTTTCAAAGCTAAATGGCCAATTATGATTTTATAGCCCAAAGAGGATGCCTTGTGTTACCATTTATAGGACTCCCTTCATCTCCTCTCCCCTGTGTAACTGAGAATTGACTGTAGCTTGTTAGGCTTCCCCTGTTGCACTTCTTTTGGCTAAGCAGGGGGAAGCTCTCTGCTCTGAATTCTCAGCAGAGCTGTTTGGATGCTGCTGTGGAAGGGACCACGTAGATAAGGACTCGTCTCAAAAGGCCAGTGAAGAAACAGATGACAAATCTTTGTCATCACAGGTGACAACAAGTGATTTCTCACACGGGCACACAGTGATAGGACAAGGGGGAGTAGTTTTAAACTAAAAAGGGAGAGATTTAGATATTGGGAAGGAATTCTTGGCTGGGAGGGTGGGCAGGCCCTGGCACAGGTTGGCCAGAGAAGCTGTGGCTGCTCCATCCCTGGAAGTGTCCAAGGCCAGGCTGGACAGGGCTTGGGGCAACCTGGGCTGGTGGGAGGTGTCCCTGCCCATGGCAAGGGGTGGGAATTAGATGATCCCCAAGGTCCCCTTCCAACCCAAACCATTCTGGGATTCTATCTCGCTGTCCCCAGTGCTGACAGCCCAGGGCTGCTGCCCCAGCTGTGCCCATGTCCCTCCTCCTCCTCTCCTCAGGCATTTGGAGAGGATGAATTGCCCCAGAGCCCCTCTGGACAGAGCTTGGGGTGGGGGCACTGCCCACCCACCAGCACTGCTTCAGTATCACAGAGCCCAGAGAGCCAGTGCAGATTTCTGGTTCTTCTTCCAGTGGGATTCACCAGTTGGTGCCTTTTTTAATCATCTCTGCACTGTGCTCACACTAAGCCATGACAATACGTTTCCTGGCAACTTCCAGTAATTTTATCTGGCTCTTGCTTTCAGCCATTTCTGCAAGACAAATGAGTTACAAACTGCTGGAATAAAGCTTTTTAATTCAAAAAAACACTTGGTAAATAGACATTCTTCTTTAAAATCTTTCCCCCACCCTCTTCAGCTGTCAAGAGATCTCACTTCTGTGGCAGGACAGTGGTGGCCAGCAGGTCACTGTGCCTCAGCTCCTGTGTCTGGACTCTGCATTGCACTGGGAGCTTAAAAAATTTGTGTTACTTCTGCATGTAAAAGGTCCCTGCAGTGGTCACAGGGCTGTGCCACGGTGGGAACAGGATGGGGACTGGTCAGTGAAATTGGGGCTGTGTAATTCACTCCCTCCCTGACGGTGTTTGAGGTTTCCCTGCTGGATCAGGCTAAGGCTGAGGGCCTGCTCTGACCAGCAGCAGGGATGGTACCTGTGCAACAGTAAGTACCTCTTGGCATTTGCAGGCTGGTTAAATGCTGAGATGAGAGGCTCTGCCTGAGTGGGGATGCTTTCCCTGCCATCAGCACAGCAGATGTGTGTCTGCACGGCACAGGAGCTGTTGATTCAGCCACTGGTGCGTCAGAGGTGCCGTCATGGGAAGGCATTTCCCCCTTCTCTGTCCATGTCCCCAAACCCACACTGCTGCCTCCAGCTCACAAGTGCGGGCACACTCGGAGCCTCCCTCATTCTAGGACATTTCAGGAAGTAAGGGCAGTTAAGGGATGGAAATAAACAACAAAACTATGCATTCTCTGCTTGCAAATTAACCTGTTTTGTGACTGGAGACTTTGCATAAAAACTGACAGAGCCAAACATCACCTAGACAGCTCGGGCTATGTGGAATTTATACTGACTCTAATAGCAACCTGTTCCTGCTTACTCACTTAGGTTCTTATTGCCTTTCATGTAATAATGATATCAGCTTACACACTGGCACAGGAGGATTAAAGGCTACAGATTTATTATCTTTCCTTAAAATACTATTTTTAGTTTCTAATTACTGATTAAGAACATCAGGGTGCAATCTTTACAGCATCTTTCCCATACACTCACTGCTACATATTCATCACGCTACAGTGCACTTGGTTTGCAATCAGATAAACCAACAGGAGCAATGTGGGCGCAAAGAGACTGAGCCAACACCTGCTTACTCTTTCTTTTTTTTTGTAATAACTGCAATGCAGGCTCTTCCCTAATTTCTGATTCAAGGAACTACTAAAAATCAGTAGTTTGAGATATTAAATATCGACAATGGTCACATTTCTTTCTCTCCTCAATGGTTTAATTAAAATAACTTAGAAATCAGCACTGAGAAGTGTCTGCTATGAACTGTGACACTTACAGCCCATGGGGGTTCAGTTCTGAATCCTCCTAATAAAATAAATACAGAGACGCTTGCAATGAAGTGTATCCACCTATCTGACCCCATAAAGACTTACTTATTTTGGGTTGGTCCATTGCTTATTTGAATCCCAGAATAGTTTGGGTTGGAAGGGACCTCAAAGCCCATCCGTTCCCACCCCTGCCATGGGCAGGGACACCTTTCACGGGCAGGGACACCTTCCACTAGCCCAGGTTGCTCCAAGCCCTGTCCAGCCTGGCCTTGGACACTTCCAGGGATGGGGCAGCCACAGCTTCTCTGGGCACCCTGTGCCAGGGCCTGCCCACCCTCCCAGGGAAGGATTCCTTCCCAATATCCCACCTATCCCTGCCCTCTGGCAGTGGGAAGCAATTCCCCCTTGTCCTATTGCTCCAGGCCCTTGTCCAAAGTCCTGCTCTGCCCTACAGATACCTCCACATGAAACCAACCCAAGTGTACCAACTTCTTGACAGATCCCAGCCTCTCCAGACCAATGCTGCCAGGAACTGAAGTCCTTGTAGCCCATCCCTGGCAGCCACATCCCTGGAGCAGGAATACCCTTTGCAGGAATGAATAGGGAAGATGAAGCAAAGCAGCCTGGCATGACAGCAGTGACATCCTTGTGCTGACATGAGTGCATGTGGAGAGAGAACATGGCTCAGCTTCCCCATCACCAGCATTTGCTGAAAGCTTCACACCTGGAAAACCAAATACATCTTTCTTTCTGTACACTGGAACCAAACACACGTGGCTTTGGGTTTTAGGATGGGTGTTTTTAGCCATGCTAATTGATCAGTCTAGGAACAATCTTTGTGCCCAAAAGGAGCTTTGGAGCAGTTGAGTCACCAAGATACATTGGTACCAGTTCTAAGAACTAAACAGCTGAAAACCAGTTCAGGAGCCAAAGCCACACAAGGAGGAGGCCAAGCTGAGGGTCAGAATTCTCCCTTTCTGTTTCACCCATTCAAGGGTGGCCTTCTCCTAACAACAGGTTGCAACTGTCTGGGTGAAGAGCAATCCCATGGCTCGGGTTGCTCTGTTTTTACGGATTTCCAGACATACTTTCCTGCTCACAAGTTTCTCACCACACAGTACTCACGTTGTCCAGACTCCTGGCCTTTGAAGATGCAGCAGAGTTGCTGCTGAAGCCAACAACAGCCAAGGTTCTGCATCACTGGCAGGATGTTGCTGCAAAGGCTACAGAATTGACTTCTCGGTGACTAAACCTAAAGCTGAGAGTGCAGGAGACCTTGGAAAATTATCTCATCCTGTTTAGAGTCACACAGAACCATTTGCCAAATCTCTTAATATAAAATATTTCACGTCATGGATTGACAAAGTTCCTTTCTTACCCTTCCTTCCGTCCACACCAAATCCGATAAGTGGCTTTTCTCTCCTTGGTGGGAGAGGGCTCAGAGGATGGAGATCCGGTCACTTTACGTGCTAAGGACAGAAATCCCCGCGTTTTACTGTTGAAACAGGAAACATTGTCAGATCCTTCTGGAGAATTCTATTGTTACATGAGCAAATAAAACTTTTGGCCAAGGTGAAAATGGCAGAGGGCATCTCTCTGCTACATGCAGGTCAAAGACCTTGGAGATGAAGGATGCAAAGGAAGTCACAGCTCTCCATGGCCAATTCAGCACTGCCTGGTTTTATCCTTTTTTGTCCAGTTTCTGGGTTTGCTCAGTTTGATTTTGGGATGTCACAGAGGCAGACCCAACACTGGACTTACTTTGCATTCCTTACCAGAGTATTTTTGGTCTAATTCAGCACCAAACGTTTCAGCGTGGAAGAACCAAGTGACAGCGAGTGCTCCCAAGGTGAGTTGGCGAGCGGGGCCCAAAGGTGAGACAGCCAGACAGACGTGGCCTCCTCCTGCTCCATCCTGCCCTCCAGCTCCTGCCCTGCCCCACGTGTGCTTTGCACGACCTGCTGCCAGGCACCCTGCTCTTTATCAGCCACCACGTGCGAGGCAGCGGCCGCAGCCGCGTCACCCACCCACCCATGGGCACACCAGGACACCCACTGGCCATACCAGGACACCCACTGGCCGTACCAGGACACCCACTGGCCATACAAGGACACCCACTGGTCACACCAGGACACCCACTGGTCACACCATTTCCATTTACAGCTCACCCCCTCCTTTGGCCCTTTATTTCCTTACACTAATCCATGTTTTTGTTGATCCATACTCTCATCTGGAGGGACTGCCGGCCCTGCTGGCAGCGGGGACTCACAAGCCCTGTGTGCTCCTCGCTGCTTTAGCTCCCGGGCTGCATTTTGGACGAGCCAGAACTCCCAGTTCCCGTTTGATAACCGGTTTGTTCTGTCGCTGGGAGACACGCCCTCTCTCTGTAAATGTTACAAATCAGGCGTATCTGATCCATTATTCACTAACTGCTGCTGCTTCCCACTTCCAGCTCCTATTAGAGGGAGCGCTCATGCCAGAAATGTCACGGTGGCACCATGTGACAGGTGGTATTGATTTAGCTGCGGCAGGTTTTAATGTCACTGCCGTTCAATGGGACACAGGGCGAGAGCACAGGGAGCCTCAGCAGTGGGGCAGGGCAGGACAGCAGCTCCCAGGCAGCCCCTGAACGTGCTGCAGGACTCGGGAATGGCATCGAGACTCTGCAGTGCAAGGGACATTGGAGTCTCTGCCCCAGCTGCTGCAGCAGCGTGGTTACATTTGTCTTCACGATTCACAGAATTCCAAAACGGTTTGGGTTGGAAGGGATCTTAAAGATCAGCTTGTTTCGCTCCTCTGCCAAGGGCAGGGACACCTTCTACTGTTCCAGGTTGTTCCAAGCCCCATGCAAACTGGCCTTGGACACTTCCAGGGATGGGGCAGCCACAACTTCTCTGGCCAACTTATGCCAGGGCCTTATCATTTCTTCTGCAAAAGAAACTAGATTGCAACTCTTAATCATAAGACTCGATTCTGAGGTTTCATGGCAGGTTTAGAGCAGACAATGAGAAGGGAGTGTCACGCAGTGAACAGCCAGGAGCAGAACCCTGCTCTGCCCACTCCCTCGCTTTCACCCTTTCCAAGATACTCCCTTCTGGCAGAACAGCTGCCAGTTTGGGAAAGCTGCTCACAGCCTCTCAAGTCTGATGTACAGATACTGCAAATTAAACCCCAAAACAAGCTGGGACTGCCTGGCCACAGGAGCCCTGGTATCCAGTGCTCTGCTCCTGCCATTCCAGCCTATTACCTGTAAACAATCCTTCCAGAACATCCAATCTGGCTGGGACTGAGGACACTGCTTAAACACTGAGTATTGTAACACACAAGTCTCTGCCACCAAGGATGTTTGCCAGAAAAGCTGAGACTGACCCAGAGTCACGGCTGCTGCCAGACTGAATCAGTGCATTCACCGGCCTGACATGACCCAAGCCTCCCAAAGATTTTTGATTTCATTTTCCTTGCTGTCTCAAAGTAGATAGTCTGCCAAGAAGCCAAGCAAGGCCCAGCCCTGTGCCTGATAAACATCTCTCCATCTGGATTTCCCAAGCTTTTGGGAAAGTTAAGCAACTCTCACAGAGTGATTTCTATATATAACATTATTCTGTGGAGAGCAGCACATCAGAGCCCCGTGCCATGGAAGGGAGCTGAGGGCTGGAGCAGCAGAGTCCACCACCTCCCATAGGTTAGTCAAAAATAAAAACTGTCATTCATTCGGGAAATGTCACAAAGCCTTGAGTCATTGTTTATTCTAAATACTACCGGGGCCCATCTTCAAAGGGGTGTTGAATTACTGTAATTGCTAAAGGAAGGCAAGAAAAGCCAAGGCAACAAGCCCGTGTGCAGGGATTGCTGGCTGCTGAGCCAAGGGACCCGTTGGCTTTGGGGCACAAGGGAACACTCTTCCACCCAGGCAGAGAAGCCCCAGGAAACAGAGGCTCAAGGCTCAACGGCCACACCAGATAACAAAAGGTGTTATTAGTTACAGGGTTCAATCCTGGCAGTTCATCCTTCAAAACAACAAAGACCCATGGAACGTTAACAGTCGAAAGTTAAAGTTTCTGAACTCACTCTGTGCAGGCTTCTCTGGAAAGCAGTTGCTGTGACTTGGAGGGGTGGATGTTTTCCTGGGGACAAGCTGTCACTGATAGTTCCCTTTCAGGTCTTTCCAACTGAGCTCCTAATTTATAAGTGCCAAAAATTACAGGCAACACATGGCTGATAGCAAAATCCATCTTTAAACTTGTCTGCAATAATGCACCAAAGCTTTTGCAAGCTAGAAAAAAATAATTTATTTCAAGTAATAGAGAGGAAAATGTTATAGACCGTGAAGCATTAATGTTGCATCCCAAGAATCTCACACACAAAAAACATTCCAGCACCACATTCAGCCTCTAAGAGAAGAGCTCAGCACTGAAATGCCTGCAGGGAAAGTAGTAAACAATTAGAACTGAAAAATAAATTGGTGACACAGCATTGACTAATGAAGCACAGTGAAATGTCAAACACTACAGCAGAAGAAAAACAACTGGGAAAAGCAGAAATGTCCATAAATCCATTGAAACAACTATAAATCTCTATAAAGTTCAAGGGAAGTAATGTTTGCTTGAACAAGAGTGCATTACATAGATATCATAGTTGGAATAAAAAGCTGTACTTCATATTTATTGATTCCATAAGTGAATAGCATAGTAACTAGCAACCATCCTGTTAAATGAACATAAATATTTTATGTAAAAGGTGTTAACTGTCTTCATTAACACAGCTGGGCTTGGACAGGACAGAGCACAGCTCTGACACAGAGCCTGGTGCTTTGGGATGTATTTAAAGGAAAGTCGGGTTTTCCTAAGAACCCAACGGTGACAAACAGCTCTTCCCTCACCTTTTCCTGGCCCGGGGCTGCAGTGATCACCAGCCAGGGCTGGAACACCCCATCTGGTGGTTCCAAACAGCAGCAGAAAAGCAGCCAAAGCACTCAGGGGGTCCCCTGGTGCCCTCCCCTCCTCTGTGAACACCAACCCCTGCCACAGGAGGACTCCACAATCACCAGCACGGGTGCAGAAGGGTTTGCTTTCAGCTTACCACAGGCACCTACAACACTGTCACACAAACCTTGCATCACTGCAGGGTCTCAGTTTTCCTACCAGTAGCAGTGTTTTTAAAAATATTAATTCTACTTTATGTGTTTTACTGTACTGAACTCAAGACGTTTGACAGGAACACTCTTGACCACAACAACCTGTCTCGAAAGGATAGGCTGAGTATTTTTTTAATTACGACTTCCATCTTGAAGACACCACCTTTGCTTGCCCTCATCTTAGTGAAACATGTTTGCACAGGTGAGGTCTGTGCCACCTGGAGTTCTGTGTGTACAGTTCTACAGTGCAGGGTCACAGTGTTTTCTTCTTCGTGAAACGGCATCAACATAACAATGAGAAGGGAGAACATTTGCACATACAAAAGGGGAGCAAACATTACAACAGCAAGCAACTCCAGACCTACAGTAAGCCTAAACTGGAGAAGAGTGTGAAGTCCAAAGTCTCAAATACCCACCTGAAAAAAAGGTGAGCCTGAGAAGGGTTTTACCTGTTGATACTCTGAATCTGAGCCAGGGAAGCACCTCAACGGCAGAATTCTCTTCCTGCACCTACAGCTGTGTATGTACAGAGCTGAAATTAAATATCCTGTTGGCAGCAAGTCCTAGGTCAGTACAGAAAAGCTGTGAAGATTGTAAGACTTCACCTGTTATTTATATTCATATTGACTAAATGCCTTTTAGGAGTCGTAACATTTGCCAGAACCACATTAAAAATGACTGTATGTATCCACTAACGACCTTGTTAGCAGCTCAGTGTGAATTCTCATTGTTATCTCAGCTCTTCCCTCAACAGGCAACAACAGTCACCATGTAAAAAGTAACCAACTATCCAAGTGTGGAAAACCTTTCCCATGAAACCTTCCACTGCCTGCACAAGGAAGAGATGCAAGGGTAGGCCTTGGACAGCCTCTTTTAAGGACATGAGAAGCTTTAAATAAAATAAAAATCATCATTTTAATTTGGGGAAAATCCTGATAAAGAGAATCATGCTGATGAATATAAAGCAAACTACAATCAACATTATCCACAGCAGCCAGTTGACCGATTTCTTGGCGTGCTGTTCCAGGCGGTCGGATTCGTCCTTGAGCTTCTCGAAGTTCTGGTCTGCCATCCTGAGGGAGTGGGACAGTGTCTGTGGAGCAGAGAGAGCAAACAGTGTCACACTCAGGGCTGCAAGTCTGGCTGAGATTTCCTCCAGCAGAGGAAAGGTTCAGTCGCACACAGACAGCAGCAGGCAGGCATTGCCTCCAGTCTCCCCACTCTAATCCCACCTGGAATTGCTACAGGTGTAGGATTTCACTCATTTCATCATTCCCTCATAAGCAAGGGGGGGTTCCAGTGTCAGTGTGTGCTACCTGGTTGTCCTGTTTGATCACGTTCTGTGCAGCCAGAGTGTTGTTCTTGAGGCTGCGAGCCAAGCTGAGCATTTCCTCAGCCAGCTTCTCCTGCATGTCCTGGTGGTGCTGCAGCACAGCATCCAGCTCCACTGCAGACTGCTTCTCATCTGATGTGAGGCCTCTGCAAGAGCACAAGGGGAAAAAGGGCTTTCTACTTCCTTGTGAGTCCACCTCCCAAGGTTTCCCCTGACTCTGCAACTCTACGGTACAAGGGCACTGTATTTTGGTTTCTATCAGCAGACACTTCACCCAAATTAAAGTACATCTGGGATTTAAAGGTCATTGGGAAAACAGTTTCCAAAAGGCTGAGCATTAGAATGAGGAATTCAGACTTACTTCCGCTTCCTTATGTTCAGCTCCTCAGAATCTGAAAGAAAAAAAGAGTTAAGTCTGTGTTTTAGCACGTTATAAATTCTCATGCAATCACAGGCTGAAGTCTTCTGTAAGGGATTTTCAGATGTCCAAATCCTACCTGGCCTCCACCCCAAGGGATATGGATGTCAAATGCCTACCTGCTTTCCACAGGGAAAAGAGGACATGTAACATCTAAAGAGTGAAAAAACCCCAGATGAATCAACTCCCTGAGGGCAGGGTTGAAGCCCTGTGTGTCTTGGTGTTCTTTCAGGACACGTTAGATTGGCCCAGCTCCAGCCACTGTAACAGTAGCCATGGAAACCACAAATTAATTCCTCCCAGTTCCCTACGTGAAAAACATGGCTGTGTATTCCAGGGGAACTGAACGACGCCTACTCCAAGTGCCCAAAATCACATGATTTGCTCAGAGCAGAAGGGAACAGGAGCAACAATAAAGGTAAATTTTCCTTGCTAATGCTGTAATTAGAACATCTGTTTCTGTATAAATTCTACAAAAAGGTTCCTACAAGTGCCTGCTACCATTGAAAACACCACTTCTGCTTTCATCTGATTTTGGGTTAGTTTGCTTTTAAAATCTGCCATCTTGAAAAAAAATGAGCCATTAAATTAAAAGTACACCTTGGGCAAACTAATACCTGACCTTCCTCCTCCTCTCCCTGTAAGACTCGGGTTGACTAAAGTCAGAGAAAACAATAGATAAAACTTACCATCGGTAGCCAAGGGGTCCTGTGAGGCAGAAAGAGAAGCAGAACAGCAGATTACAGAGGGTCAGTGTTAAGAGACAGCCCCCCAGGCCTGGCAGAGTGCCTGTGCCCAGCATTCACACCACCCAACCTGGAAAGAAGGTGACTCCCCACCCAGCCTGGGACACAGCTCAGGCACTGCCAGCCAAGGCAGCTGAACACCACAAAGACAATGTGGAAAGCACTAGCAGAGAAGCAGCAGCACCAAACCTACTGTCCCAAGCAGCTCACTCCTCATCTGGCCCGTGCAGCGAGCCTTGGCCTGCAGATGGACTGTTTTGGTGGCTGGGGTTCTCTCCTTGGCTGTCGTAGGGGTGCGGCCGGGGGCCAGGAACTGGTTTGCCAGAGCCTTCTCTGTGGATGAGGACTGTGGGGGAAAGGAGCAGTGAAAAGTCATGGATATCACACTCTCCAGCCTGAGGCACCTGGGGGGTGTGATCACCCTCATCCTTGCTGCAAGGCCACAGCTGCTCCCCACAGTGAAGTCAGCCTGACCAGCAGCACTGGAGCTAAAATCCAGCTTATTGACATTTCACAGCTCTCCAGGTGCACCTGGTACCACCCAGAGGTGTCAGGGTGAAGGAAGGGCCAGCCCCTGCATCTCACAGCAAAGGAGTGAGGAGGATGTGGGCAAGGTGTGCTTTGCTTTTAAAAAGAAGCAAAGAAGTTTCAGAGTTCATAGAACACCTCCTTTTAACAAAACATGGATCCAAAATACTTATTCACAGTTTTATCAATTACTGCCTGGTAAGATTTTGACAACTGTTATTTTGAGATACAAGATAAAAGTAAACACAGGAGCCAGGCAATAAGGTGAATAAGGAGAAAACACTGAAGTCTCTTCAAGCTGAACTAGTAGACCTTACCAATTTTTCAGCTTCTAGGAGCCCCTTTAGGAAGTCCACTTTGCGAGAGTATTCATTCAGCAGTTCGGGGGCTGGCTTGCTATTGGAATTGAAAGGTATTAAGATGAAAACCCAAAGTTATCAGCATTTCTGACTGTTCAGGTGACTTTCCAAATAAAATAAGACAGAAAAAACCCCCACACGGTTCTTCAAAGAAGCACCTTTAGCCTCAGTATAGGAACACACTTGCAACCCCGTGCAAATGAGCTTTTCCAAGGCAGGGAGAGCTCAGGGCACAGGTCATTCCACAGGGAAGGATGTGCTGTGCTGTTTGTGGGCTGGGGTAAGAGACCATCCAATCACACAGTCATTGGGGTTGGAAAAGACCTCCAGGACCACCAATCCAACCTTCAACTGAATCCCCCCCATTCAAAGTGCCACGTCCACCTGCTTTAGGAATGTTTCCAGTGTGTGACTCCACCACTTCCCTGTGCAACCCATTCCAACAAGGCTTACCCACTCTTAACATTTACCCATTCCTGCAATGAGGAGATTTTTCCTGATACCCAAGCCAATATCCTCCCCTGACCCACAAAGCCCACACCTCAGTGCTCACCTGGCCTGCTTCTTCAGCTCCCGCAGCATGTCCTCCAGAGCCGCCACGTACTGAGGGGGAAAGAAGGCTTTAGGGCACGGCTTTAGGGGGAAATACTGGCACAGGGTGTGGGTTTGACAGCCCGGACTCCTGAGGGGCTGAACTACGATATTGAGGGACAAAACTGTGGGGTATATGAGGGGCAGAACTGTGGGGTTTTTGAGGGGAAGAGTTGGGGGTTATTGAGGGGCAGAACCATGATATTGAGGGGCCAAATTGCGGGGTATTGAGGGGCAGAGTCAGAGGGTATTGAGGGGCTGAACTGCGGGGTATTGAGGGGAAGAGCCAGGAGTTATTGAGGGGCCCAACCACGGGGTATTGAGGGGCAGAACAGGAGGTTATTTGGGGGCCCCAACAGCAGTATTGAGGGGCCAAACCACGGGTTATGGAGGGGCAAAACTAAGGGTATTGAGGGGCCGAGTTGGGGGTTATTGAGAGGCAGAACCAGAGTTTATTTGAGGGGCCCAACAACGATATTGGGGGGCTCAAACACAGGTTATTGAGGGACAGAACTGCAGGGTATTTGAAGGGCAGAACCATGATATTGAGGGGCCGAACCACGGGGTTCTTGAGTGGCAAAACCGCGGGGTATTGAGGGGCCCAAGTGAGGGTTCCTGAGGGGCCAAACCGGGGGGTATTGAGAGGCAGAGCCAGGGGTTATTGAAGAGCCAAACTGCGGGGTATTGAGGGGCAGAGTCAGGGGGTTCCTGAGGGGCCGAACCGCGGGGTATTTGAGGGGCAGAACCACGATATTGAGGGGCAGAGTCGGGAAGTACTGAGGGGCAGAAATGGAGGTTATTTGAGGGGCCGAGCCGCGGGTTACTGAAGGGCAGAACCAGGGGGTATTTGAGGGGCAGAGTCGGTGGTTATGAGTGCAAAACCGCGGGGTATTTGAGGGGCAGAACCGGGGGTTATTGAAGGGCCGATCCGCGGGGTATTGAAGGGCAGAACCGGGGGTTATTTGAGGGGCAGAACCGAGGGTACTGAGGGGCAGAGTCGGGGGTTCCTGAGGGGCAGAGTCGGGGGGTATTTGAGGGGCAGAGTCGGGGGGTATTTGAGGGGCAGAGCCAGGGGTTATTGAAGGGCCGATCCGCGGGGTATTGAAGAGCAGAACCGGGGGGTATTTGAGGGGCAGAGTCGGGGGTTCCTGAGGGGCCGATCCGCGGGGTATTGAGGGGCAGAGTCGGGGGGTATTGAGGAGCTTCACCGCAGCTCAGATGAGGGGCCCAGCCGGGGTGCCGAAAGGGCCGCCCCGCGGTGCTGCGGGGCCGGGCGGCCTCACCTTCTCCAGCCGCCACTCGGCGGGGTCCCGGCGCTCCGCCGCCAGCGCCTCGCAGCGGCTCAGCAGCCGCACCATGTTGAGCTCCAGCCGCGAGGCCGCCATGGCCGTGGCGGGCCCCGCGCTCCCCTCAGGCGCCGCCCGCCATCTTGGGGCGGGGCAGGAAGCGCCGGGCCGCCCTTCCCGCCGCGCTTTATTTGAAAATACACGCCCGGAACAACACAAAACCAACACAAACCCGCCCTAAAGTTGACCCTGTCCCGTGTGTGCAGCGCGGGGGGCGGTGTGGCGGCGCTGCGGGGGAGGAGCTGGGCTCGCCCCTCAGCCCAACGCGGCGCCGCGCTAAAATCCGGTTTATTATTTACATTTCACAGCTCTTACAGCAGGGAGAAACGATGGCCCCGCGGCCGCAGGTGAGTCCCCGCTCCCTGGGGAAGGGTGAGGCAGCTCCCGGCTGGTTGTGGGTTATCCCAAAGCACCAAAACTCTCCCTTGTTGGTGCTACCCCCGTTCAAAGCTTTCCCCCACCCTCTATCTGTCCTTCATAAAGGCCACAGCTCCGATTAAAGGCTCCCTTCTGAATAAATTGCTCGTTACCCAGACACTGATAAACCAACACACGCATTTTTTAAAAGTGCAATGTTTTAATAAACGTCTTTACACATTTTGGTCTCAGTTAAGGCTATTACATGTTAAACAGTTCTGTAAACCACACAGAAAATTGTCATAAAAAAAAATTAAGGCAACACACATTGACCTAAACTCACTGTTGGTCCCGTGATGGTCCATTGTAAGGCAAATGGAAAAGGCACGGCAGCAGAACGGGGGGTTCGTTTTCTGTACACTCAACCCACGTATTTCACTCAACATTAAGTTCTACCTCTTTAGCAAGGCTTTAATTTAAAGTGGAGAACATTTGCCATAAACAGCCCCGCTTAACCTTTACAGTATTGTACATTTCCAGGCTGCCTTCCTGGCAGGGCGAAGTCACAGCCTTCCAAGAAGGGTTAAAGCCAAAGGCTGCGCTCGAATCCCAGAGGAGTCCGGAGAGCTGAAGGATTTCGGTGGGATTTCACTGCAGGACATCACTGCAGGAGTTCAAGGGAGGGTTTCACTGCAGGATTTCACTGGGATTTCAAGGAGGGGTTTCACTGCAGGAGTTCAAGGAAGGATTTCAAGGAAGAGTTTCACTGGGAGTTCACTGCAGGATTTCAAGGAAGGATTCCACTGCAGGATTTCACTGCAGGATTTCACTGGGAGTTCATTGAAGGATTTCACTGCAGGATTTCAAGGAAGGATTCCACTGCAGGATTTCACTGCAGGATTTCACTGGGAGTTCATTGAAGGATTTCACTGCAGGATTTCACTGCAGGATTTCAAGGAAGGGTTTCACTGCAGGATTTCACTCGTGCACGCAGGGGCTGTGAGAGGAAGGGTCCGAGAACCTGCGCTGGAGCTTGGCGGTGGGCTCGTACTCGATGTACACGGAGTGCCGGCTGTCGGGGGGCTGTGCCGCCTGCTCCCTGCGCCACAGCGCCCCGGCACCCTGCAGTGCCCCGCCGTCCCCACACTCCGTGTGCTTGAACAGCCCCGGGGGAAGTTTGATGTTTGCTGTTGGCATCACTGGGGTGCGGCGGGGCACCTTGGACAGGGTTAGAGAGCATCTGCGCCTCGAAGCCAGGGTGGCGGAGTAAGGACGGGGAGAGGGCTGCGGGAGGGAAGGCACTTTGCAAACGTCTTTGGCAGGCAGGCTGGAGGTCTGAGCAGGGCAGTGTAATCCAATAATTGCTTTAAGGAAACAAGATACTTAGAGACTGAGAGCAGCCACTGTGAGCAGAAAAGATCTGGTCACTTGGCTGTATGCAGAGGAAGATGTGGAATAAAAAAAAAGCACACACTACCTTAATACTGACCTTCGGTATCCACCCGGCCTGTCCTGTCCTCCAGCAGGCTCTCCGTGCTCGCTGAGGTCTCTGAGTCCACGTTTTCCTCGTCGGAGCCCCGCTGGTCCAGCTCAGGTAAGCGGTAAGTTATGTCCTCCCTGCAGCAAACAGGGGTTGGAGCACTCAACCAACACCAGCAACTTCATGCAGCTCACGTTCAGAGGTAAGGCATGTAGTCATTAAATACTAATTCTCGTGGTACGTTCTGTCAGCTAGTCCTTTGTACTTCTATAGAATGGAATTAGATCCCTTTGGGCTAAAGGTATCCTGCTTTACTACCTGTACTGCCTCCAAGTCTTACCCAGGTGAAGGGGGACTTACTTTTCTTCTTTTATGGACTGGATGCGATCGATGAGAATCTCCTTTTCCCGGCTATTGGCTTCAGAAACTTCCTCGTCTTCGTGCACCGAGTCCAGCTCTGAGGCGCCACTGTCATTTCCTTTGACCTGAGAGCTTTTACTCTGCAAGACAAATTCACGTGTAACACCTGTCAGTCACAAGCAGCTACAGCAGTCTTGACTGTCTGCAAGTTTCAGGGGGGAAGACAAACAAGTAGGTCAAAGGAAAGGCTGAGGGAATTGAAGAGCTGTTAGTTATCTGTACAAATGTAAGAGAAAATTTCCTAATCACCTGATTTCCAGGGCTTTGTTACCTTTTTTGGTCTGTCAGCCCCAGCTTAGTTTTAGTAGTCACTCATGAGTAATATTATTACATCCAATAAATACATACAGTGTCTATAAAATACCAGGTGAGGACAGAACAGGCCAGCAGCCCTGCATGCAGTCTGGGGTGGGGAGGAATTGCACCAACACATGCAGTCTTGGTTGTTTTAAAGAGTGTTTGAAACTAAATTACAACATGTGTAGTAAGTATTTTAGTCATGCAACAGTACCATAAGAAGAGCCCATGCACTTGTACATACCAGCTTCCCCTCGTAAGGGGAAGAGAACCCAAGTTTTACAGGCCAGAGCTAGAGAGAGATGGAGACCAAATTCATTATATGCAGCCTCTGATCAGACACAGTTTGGTTTGTTCTAACCAGTACAACAAAAACAAAGAATAAGTGCATTTGCCCTAGTAGAACACAGCATATTTTTGCCTAGCAACCACCTCTGGAGTGAAGGAACTCCTTTGCCATGTCAGAGAATCAATCTTAGTTCAACCCATGAATTATATGGGATTAGATTTTGACCACTACAAGAGCAGATCCCTACCCCTGCACCCCTCATTTGTCAGACTCCAGCTGAGCTGTGTGTAGCTCCTGCCTTCAGCTTTGGGCAAGTCCAAATCCCTTTTCTTCTTATCTTGCAATTTTTTTTTGACTTACTGAATGGGATGGACAGGATAAATAAACAGCACTCCATTCTCAAAAGCCTGGTGGGACAGTGAGTTTATTTCAATACTTACTGTATTCTGCCGGAGCAATGAGAGTCGTCGAAAGGCGATGCTCTCTGCTGCTTCCAGCTGATTGATCTCCTCCATTTTGATCTTGTACTTCCTTATCTGTTCCTTTATGAGCATCTCTACACACCTGGGGAAAAGGGCAAGAGTTAATGGACCAGCCTCATGCCGTAAAAGCTCTGGAACAACCACGGTGGGATGAGATGCCTCTCCTGCTCTGGGGGTGTTTGTCACACACATGTGGCTGGCTTGTGACCACAGTGTCCCAACACATCCCTTACAGGTAGCACTGCGTGGTGACAGGGTGGAGAGTCCAACACAGCAAGCAGAACAGGACAGGTGATGGTTAAAGGTAATGGCACACGTTCCTCCTGGGACAACCAGAGCCTCCCATGCTGACTGCACACAATGGTGAGCACAGACATTACCACGGCTGCCAACAGCTTCTGCTGCTTCTACCTGTCTTCCCTGTGCTGGCACAGAATGAATTTGCAACTGCCCTTCTCCACTTCTCTGGCCCCAGAGGTCAGTAAAATGTTACAGAAAGCTGTAAATTTTCAGACTTTGTTTTCACTGGAGGCAGATGCACAGCAAGGGGCACTCAGAAAGCCAGAGCAGCTGGAGGGTGAGAACAGAGAGGATCAAGAACAGAACCTTCCTCAATTCAAGGAACAACATAGAAGAAATTATCAGGGGGTTTCACGTATACAGGAGACAGCTTAATTCTATATCACACTGCTTATTATGGCTTGTATCTCAGCCAAACAGATGATTAATGTACAATGCCCCCCAAAATTATCTTGATGTAAAACACAAACCTGGTATTTAAGACTTATAAGTCATCCTACTTCATGCTAAATTGGCAGCACTAGTAGAGCCAGGATCAGCAATTCTTAACCCTCAGTTTTGTCTGCTTGACGTGAACAAGGCTGTCACAAATGCAGGCAGTAGCACTGGCCTTTCATCCCATTCTAAAGTACTTTTTTGGAGAAAATACTTTTCATTAGACTGCTAAAACTCACATGGTTGTTTTTGAGACATCCTTCATGCTGGTTAAGGGGTCAGAGGTATCTGGGCAGCGCAGGAGGCACGGAGCAAACACAATGGCCAGGGCATTGGGTGACATACGGTTGACATCTTCTATCAAAGCCACTCTGAGAAGGAGGAAAAGAGATTTGCTTGCTAGAATACAGGCAACCTGATCACACCAGGCCAGAGTTCCCAAATAACATGCAACTAGGCCTCTCAGGCACTCAGAACACACAGCAGCTCAAAAAACCCTTAAAAGTATTTCACTCCTACTAAGTAGACAAAATGTCATGCATGAGAGGAAGGCCCCGGGAGTCACCCAGGTTAAGCCAGTCTGGTGGCCTCCCAGGAGATGTCTGGTGATTCAATGTTTCCTCTCCAAAAACCATGTTCAGAGGGCCACTTGGAAAATCATCAAGTTCTCTTTAGCACTGTGTACCACCTGGATAAACCTTGGTGTTCACATGGCTCACCAGGGCTGTGAGATCTACCTTAGCTTCAAAGTTGTCCTTGCCTGATTTGGTCCAAACCCACTAGGTAGTAGAAGAAACCTTGCATCTGTTCTCAGGCACAATTACCAGCTTCAGTTCTTTCCTGTCTAACCCAACAGCACAATCCCTACACTAAAAGAGTTTAAGACTCTAGAAAGCTTCCAAGGAGCACTCAGTCACACAGTTTCTCTACAAATGAAGTAATTAAAGTCATTACTTGACGAGATGGAAGATGAGTCGCTCCAGGGTATTATGATTTGCTTGTGGGAGCTGTTCCAGGACACTGTAAATGGCACAGAGTTGCTCCTGTTTTTCTGGTAGTTCTGCACAAAGGGAGAAAGCACAAGGTGATCAGTGCTGTGCCAGGCTTGTGGAAAGCTAAAGTTCCTAAATTCTTATAAGTCTCACTGACATTTCATTTACCAGCTGAATGTTAAAGTACCCCTCACGACACTGCAATTGTCCTGCTGCTGTTAACAATCATCAAGTGACACATCAAGACCTCCAACCACATTTAGTGTACCTTGATCCCACTGATGCTAAAAGAATTTAAGGGTTTGGGATAGCTGGGTATTAAGATCTGGTTCAGATCATCGAGGAGAAAAAACCCAACACGGAAGGCAACTTATTTACAGTCTCCCTGTTTTTACAAAGAGCAGCTGTACAGTGACAAAGGCAAAGGAAAAAAAGGAATCCTGAAGGAAGATGCAGTAAACTAGAGGAGAAATTCCCTGATGGCAAATGTCTAAAATCCTTACTGTAAGTGCACTGGAAGGAGCTGTTCATCCAGCATGAGCATCTCAAGAGTTTCTTCTCCCCAGGGCATAATGAGTTAAAGAAGAAATGTTTGAAGAGTGGTTTGAAAACCTACCGACAGCTCTGAGGAAATCATTGTACTGTGCCGATGTCATCAGGGGGTCTGGCAACTCCCGCAGCCACTGCTTAAGGATCCCCGTGATGGTGTGGATGGGGTAGTTCTCCAGTTTCACTGAATTTGGGTCTGAAAAGGAATGTTTTGTAAGAGCAGTTCATGCCTCTGTTCACAGCGAGACCCCAAAGAAATAAGATTAGAAATGCTCAAATCTGTGTTCACAGAATCCAAGTGGAATTCAGAAGGAAAAAAAAGAAAGTCTACTGATGGTCACGTAGAGGTGCTACAGAGCTTTTTGCAGGCAACAAAAACAGTACAGCCTGCATGGTCACCAAAAAGCTGTTTTCAAAACACTAAAAAGTGCCAGATACTTTCAGACAGAATTGCAGGGAAATCTGGTATCACACAAGAAGGCCAAGGGTGGGCAACAGAGCCTGACCTGCTTGCAGCAGCTGTTTCAGCTCCTTCATGCGGTTTGCAGAGCCTGATTTCCTGTAGATGCCCTCTGTGTAGAGCCCATGCATCTCCACATACTCCAGCAGCTTCTCCAGGACCACAGGCACTGAGTT
Organism: Margarornis squamiger; assembly: GCA_035222235.1. NCBI lineage: Eukaryota > Metazoa > Chordata > Aves > Passeriformes > Furnariidae > Margarornis > Margarornis squamiger. The sequence continues at coordinate 2,962,429 of JAWWTY010000078.1, read as the reverse complement.
CCTCTCGCTGGTCAGGGAGCTCACACACACTCCAAAGTGCCGTGGTTCTGCATCCTGCTCGCTCTGGGGTGGGTACAGGTCAGGCACTGTGAATGCCTCTTCCCAAGCCACAAAACTCCATTCTTTCATGCTACAATCAGCTTTTTTGCTGCCAGGCACTAAAGCTGAGTTTTATTCCTGCTTGCTACATGCCTTTGATCACAAGGCAGATTTCCTGAGCTGCAGCAATAAAGAACATTGATGGTTCACACTGAGGGATTTTTCTCACAATTTGTCCAACACTGCACACATGCTCTGAGAGAAGAGCTCGCAAATTAGCTCAAGCATCTCCTCTTAGAAGAATGCTGTGTTTCTGCAAGTGCAGGGCCTGCCTCTGACTACATGCAAAACTATTTAAAGGATTTCTCCTCAGTGCCTGGACATCCACTGATCCTTTGCTGAGAACCAAAGGCAGCATTTTGCATGCACCACTTGTGGCACCACAGAACCCCAGCCCAGACCTACAGGCCTTACCTTCTTCCCACAGGAGGTACAGCTGCTCTGGATTTTGGACATGCACTTCTTGTGACAAGTCAGCTTGCAAACTAGAGAAAGGAGCAATTATTACAAGCACCCAAATCACATTAAAACACACGTTATTCCCCCCCTGTATAACCCACATGTGCTGTTTGTTCACTGAGGCCCACGTGCAGCAGCCAAAGCTCCAAGCAGCCTGTACCCAGGGATCCTGAGCAGGAAGGAGGGGTGTGTGGGTCTCACTCACCACTGCACAGACAGGCCTTCTCCATGGGCCAGATGTAGGACGCGCAGTGCTCACACGACTGCCGGATGCTCACTTGGTAGTTGGTGAATACGTGGCCATTGTGCTCCTCAATCTGGTGGGGCACAGGAAGGAATTCATGATTTTAGTTGTAATAAAACCACCTACCATGTATCAGATTTTCCACTTTTGTTTTGCAATCACAACTGAAGGGTTTGACCTCAAAACCAAATTTCACCCTATCTTAAGGCAGTTGGGTTTGCTGGATCATTTCATAATTAACTTGCTGTCTTATAGTTCATCAGTGCAATACGTGAGCTATAGTTTGTTACTATTCAGTAGTTTTCCTTTAAACAGCCCATGACTGAGAAAGCCATTGGGTTCTGAAAGATGCTGTGGACAAGCAAGAAAATGTTTGAGTACCACCTATCACTGCATAAAAGCAAGATTTCTGATTTATGAAGAACAGTTTTATATCGTGCCACATCTTCATAAGAGGCAAGTGAATTAGCATGCAAAATAAAACATCAGTACAGAATCCTGCTCTTCCAAGGGTGTTTGTGTTCTCTGAGTGCACCTGAGGACTTGGATTATTGCACAGAAAAGTACTCACTGCACAATCTTGTTTTCGTTTCTTCTTCTGGGCTTTGGTTTGCTGCAGTGGGATACAAAACTGGAGTCAGCCTTTGAAATTCAGACATTTCATTCTCTTTTTTCCCTGTTGAATTTCCCAGGCTCTACTTCACCTCCAGACATTCCAGACACTATCCTGCAGCTTCAGCTTGGGTTGTCTTGAGCTCACACTACCAACTTCCTAAAGACCAGCTGAGCTCACTGCCTGATGACAAAGCAATTCCACCTCTCAAACCTCCAGAGAACTCCTCTGTTTTTATCAAAGAACATGCATAAACACCTTCAGATTCTGAAAATATTAAGAGTCAGTTAAAAGATTAACAATTCCAAAAAGGTGTAGCATCACTCAGAATTTGTTACACACCATGTGTGGATGGCAAGTGTTTCCCAAATAACAAGGAATGCTGCAGAAGAGGTCTCTGAGGTGACACAGGTCCCTCATGCTCAGAGAGCAGCAGTGCTGCATCATCCCCTAAGCCAGTCACAGAATAACTTTCATACCTTGGGCTGCTCAGATTCCTCTTTTTTTGTATATCCTCTGATGAATTCATCCAGAAGGGATTGAAAGAGATTCAAAACCAGCTTGACTTCTTTCTCTTCCCTTTTTTGGGCCAGATTTGTAACTAGAAGCTGGTAATTTTCCACCAGATCTTTGTAGCCAACATGGATTTGTCCATTCTAGAGAAGGGAAAAATACTTGTAAGGCAGTTTTTTGGATGCTGTTGAGGCACTTTCATACTTTGATGTGTTTAAGTTCAGAGGTGAGACAGCACAGCCATGATCAAAGTCAGAGACAACAGCCCATGACAGAACCAGGTTAACACACTTCCCCCTGCACTGTCCAGCAGCACTTGGCTGAGACAAGGCAGTGTCAGAGCAGCATTGGGAAAGCTGTTGGCACCTCTCTTTGGTGTTCAAACACAGCAGCATTAAGAGGCTGAAGACAGCAAAATCCATCCATTTCTAAAAATAAATTTATGGCTGAGTGAATGTGAAAAGGGAACAATCTGCTTAAGATTACAGCAGAACTGTAAAATGAGTCTAACACTCAGCTTTGAATTCCATGCTAAGAATTGCTGAACTGCTTTGTTAAAGAGCTGCAGGAGAGGCCTTTAACCAGCACACTCCACTCAGTTATTGCCTGCCAACTTTGCTTTATCGAGACTTACTACTTACAGGAGCAGAGTACATGGTCTTGATGTTTCCTCTAAACTTCTCTGTGGCTTCAAAAAACAAACATTCAACACCAGACTTCTGGGAGCTTAAGTCATTGATCTAGAAGGCAAACACACCTGCGTCAGATTTCATGAAAACAAGAACATCCCACCAGAGCTCATCCTCAGTTGCTGGGCTTTGTCATCTGTGAGCACTCCAATTATTTAAAACAACGTTTCTTAATGCACCGTGATCATGATGATGATGAGACAAAATAGGAGTTGGGCAGTTCAGCTCGAGAGAAATACTTCCTTACAACTCATGCTACTTTTTTATTACAACTTTTGCTGCCCACTCATTTGTAAATAGATGAGGAACTAACTTGAATGCCCTGAGCATTTAATGCAACCTAATGCATTTAGAGACTTAAAGAAAGGATTAGGAAGGGCCCTAATACAGACTTAACTCAGTCAAGCCATCCAATCAATTCCCCTTTGCTTTAAGTTATGACACAAACTTGCACCTAGAAAAGCAGGCTCTGAAATTCCACACAACCAGCGAACACAGACTTGAATTTGATGCTGGGTGAGACCCTCGTACCTTGTTCAGGAGGAACTCATCGAGGTGTTTCAGCTCGTTGGCATTGGCGATCTCCCGGACCATGGACGCGCGCCAGTTCTGGGACACGCTGGAGATCTTGCTGATCTTGATGGTTCTGTTCTTCTTGGCTTTGCTGCTCTCCTTGCCGGGGCGCTCCCCTGCCTGGGGCCGGCCTGGCTGCCCCGCAGGAGCTGGCACAGGGAGGCATTTGGGCATTAGGGAAGGCCACCGAGTCCTGCAGGGTTGGTTTGTGCTCAGGGGTAAGTCACACCAACTCACCTTCTGATACTTTCTGCGTTCCTCCTGGGTCTGGAAAAAGGACACAGGACACAAGGGAGAGGCCATCTCCTTCCTCAATCACATCAGAGCTCTCCTTTGGGATTTTCTTGTCTGGCTTTTTCCCCAAAAGTCTGCGCAAAGGACTTTTAAAAGCAGACCTGAGCACAAAAACAGATACAAGTGCATCCCATTAGGAGTGGAAGACAAAAGAGAACAGACTCTTTGCAATAACCCACACCAGGATTACCCTCTACTGGGAATAGTTAAGTCCAACCTGCAGAAAAACTGAGCAGCAACAAGAACAAGGAAAGACTGTGAAAGCACGCCTGGACTTTTTGGTATTTACTGGATTGGAGCACACAGAGACAACTCACGACATACCCAAAGCACCATTTCTGGCTCAGGAAGCCCCTGGGCTGCAGAGTGCCAGAAGCTGAGGAAGCAGCATTACATGCTTGCTGGGTTCTTCAGCTTTTCCCTTGGTGTTGTATGACACTACACAAACCTTTGATCTGAGCTCTAAGTTGGTTCTTATTTTAAAAAGAACCAGTTCCAAGACAAGGGCTGTGCAAGAAGCAGAGAATCTGCCTCTCAGCAGGGACAGGTATGAGGCAGCAGCAGCCACTTGTGCAGATGATGCCAACACATGTCTCTCCACAACCTCAGTCTCAAGATGCCCAATTGAAGCACAAGTGGAAAATCCCCTTTTTTCCCCCCTGTTTTCTCAGAGACAGGCCAGTCTCACACACAGCACATACTTGGCATCCCCTTGCTGACTCGCTGGCTGCACAGAGACAGCTGTGTCTGAGGTAGGTAAGTGGTCACTGGGTTTCTTCTGCACAGGGTACTTCTTGTTGCCTTTTTCTTCTTCTATCGCATCTGGTGATTGCTACAATGGAGAGGAGGAGTCAAACACTGTACAGTGACTGAAATAGATTCTTTAAATGGTTTTATAAACTAGAATGGTCAAAAAAGTTTGCTTCATTAAGACAAAGCACTTTACCCAATCAATATTCACTTACTAATATAAGATCCAAGTATATCTAAGAATTTAACCAAAGATGCATTTATATAAAATTAAGTTTTCAAACTCTTGTATAATATTTGCTAATGGTTTTTTTTTTACATGAATATCAAGCAAAAAAAAAAATCAACCTGAAGGAATAAAGGCATACAGAATACATGACAGTTATTTACAATTCTTTAACAATTACAAAGATAATTAGGTACGAATATGCACAACGGCATCAGTACCTGATTCATGGCAACAGTCTGGGCCAGTGTTGAGAGATCACTGAATGAAGCTGAACTCCCCTTCTTCCTGCAGTGTTACAAGGTAAGTTTCAGAATATATATTTTAATAAAGTCTGTAGCCTCTTAATATTTCACCCCTTTTACATAACACACATAAATGTTTGATCTGAGACAGAATCCCTGATCAGCTCTTGCAACTCATTTTTAAGTGTAAAATGTACTGGACAAATGAGAAAACATGGCAATGTCAAATTTCCTGCCATATCAGAGGGATGATGCTTGCAAACTGCAGGTCACTAACACCTTGTTTTCAGTGGATATAAGACACATAAAAATAAACTCCAGTCACCGCTTCAACTAAAGGCCTGACTGTCCAATTTAATTCAGCCAGAGAGGCTTTGTATGTTTTGTGAGCTTCTGCAAACACTCTGCCCATACAGATTCACTGCAGGACTGCGAGCTGAGGAACAGCAGAAGTTGTTCTCAGCTTCCCTTTGTTCCCACAGCATGACCAGATGTACAGGCTCCCAGGAATTCTCTACCTGTTTTTATGCATTCCAGATATCTGTTTCCTGTAAAGCAAATAAAAAGGAAGCTGCCCTTACTCCAGCTGATCCTGAGGAGACTTATCCGCCCGTGTCCTCCCATCCAGAGACTGACTCAGCACGTCATTCTGACCAGCATCAGACTGTCTCTTGCCTTTCCACTTCTCCCTCTTGAACTTCAGCTTCTCTGGGTCATCCACGTATCTGTGGATTGCAGCAGACGTGGGGCTGTCCAGCTCCTTGGCTGCCCTCTGACCAAGGCGTTTGTTTTTATCTGCCATGGGGTCAGAGGGGCTCCGAAAGCTCCCGGCAGCAGACAGGGTGTGATGAAGATTCAGTGCAAGATTTGTGGGCCTTTCAGGGCAGGTAAAGCTTTGACTGCCTTTTATTTGGTTACTCTGATTCCCTTGTGTTTTTGTTCTATCAGCTGCCACATCACCTGCTTCTACAGGTGGTTGCTCAGGAACAGAACCACTTTCTTTTATCTCACTTGACAGTGGCACGTCTGGAAGTGCTCTTCCTTCACTCAGACTTTTCTCCTCCTCACTGCTTCCCTGAGAGACAGTATCACCTTGTGCTGAGGACTTCTCTGGCACTGGAACGGTTTCCAGGGCCTCTTCACAAGTGCTTTGCTCCTCACGGCACAGTGCAGATGGTCCTTCGAAGGACAACAGGACATGCTTGTTCTGCAAGTCGTTGTGCTCCAGCCCCCTCTGCCGACGGGATTCCCTCTTCTCACGGCTGCTGGTCACCTTCTCCGAGCCCTCTGTCGTGTTCTTCTGGGGTAACGTGGCTTTCTCAGACAAACTCAGGTTTTCAGATGAGCCCAGGCTTTCAGCTTGCTCATTCTGAGCTTGATCCTCAGCTTGTTCACTTTGAGCTTGATCCCCAGCTTGTGCACTTTGAGCCTGATCTTCCTCCCCTGCAGCCTGATCCGGCTCTGTGCCGTGTTTCACAGGCAGCTCATCTGTTGTTGGCTCACTCTGCTCGTCCTTGCTCGTATCATCTTCTTTGTCTTCATCTTCCTGCCTTTCTCTCTGCTTCTCTTTGGCCTTCTGCCTTTCTGCAGCCATTATCTGATATCTGTTAAGAATTTGTAAGATGAAAACAGAAACATTTAATGCCCAGCAGTCAAAAAAAGTTCCAACTGCTTAAATGCAGCCCAAATAGCAATAGAGGCACAAAGTGCACCTGCAGGGAGGTGTCTGCTTGTTGGGACTGGCAGCACCAGCGCAGCTCAGCTCAGTAAAGCTCAGGTTCTGAGCACTCACCCAGTGGCCAATCACCCCTGGCTGCTTGATACTCAAATATCACAGGGTAATAACTGTCTGTCAGATCACAGAATCCCAGGATGGTTTGGGTTGGAAGGGACCTTAAAGCTCATCCAGTGCCACCCCCTGCCATGGGCAGGGACACCTTCCAATAGCCCAGGTTGCTCCAAGCCTCATCCAACCCGGCCTTGGGCACTTCCAGGGATGGGGCAGCCACAGCTGCTCTGAGCAGCACTTTATTAAACTGTTTATTAAGTCAACCCATCACACAGGAACTGAGCTTGGCAGGTGAAGCCAAGCAGCCAAGTGGTTAAATGGGTGTTTTCATGCTATCCTGCTCCTCCTGCTTTACCTCTTACGCTGCAGGTGCCCTCTGACCAGGGCCTGCAGGAGGCAAACCCTCCTCCTGAGCTGCAGGAAGCGTTTCCGCTGCCGGTGCCGTCTCCAGGCCGCCTGGATCTCGATGGCAGCGTTGCTCCTCTGCAGGGCCGTCCTCACACAGCGGGAGCGCCAGCACGCCTGCAAGGGAGATTCCTGTGCTGAGGGAGGGCTGGCTGCCTCGGGGTGGGCAGTGTTACACAACAGCCAGGTTGGTTGGTTGGTTGGTTGTTTGCCAGGAAAATAAGGCTGGCAGTTCCTGAAGATACCTGTAAAACAACGGCCGCCTGCCGCGTCCTGAGAAAGCGCCTCCTCTCCAAAACCATCCGGAGCCAGCTCTGAAGGAGGATGATTTTCCTGATCACTTCCTTGTGTAGTGTATCCTGTAGCATCTGCCGTTCAGCCTCCTTCATAAACACCTGCCCAGTCAGAGACAAGTTTATCCATAAGCAGTTGACAGCAGCCTTTGAGCCCCCACTGGAGGTGTAACGAGATAATAGCAATGCTTATCCCTGCACCAAACCTCACTGGCTGACAGCATGTCCAAAGAGATGAAGTCCTTTTAAATTTCAGAGTTTGGATTCTAAAACATATCACTGTACCTACAGCCTTCAAATCACAGGACTCTTGTGAAATGAGAACATTGATCTGTTTGATGCCAACAGGACCAATCTCCCAAACAGTATCCATACAATACAGATTTATACTGTGGTCAAGAAAACAGGTTAGCATCAAAACCAAGGAAGCAACTCTAACATCTCTGCCAACATTTGCTAGTTAAAATAGCTAATTTGACTAAAAAATGCACAGAAGAATAACTAAAAGAACTGCATTGGATTTTGCAGTGTTCCTCACTGCCTTACAGAAAGTTTCACACACCTTGGTCTTCCCTATTTGATAGTAGTTTTCATTCAGTTTTAGTTTATTCAAATAAGCACAAATGTCTTCCTTAGAGGCTTTGGCATCTTTGGGCAGTAACACCTGAAACTGGTCTATGAATTCCTGTGAAAAGCAGAGACAGCAAGAGATCAGAGTTAGAAGACAACTCAAGTTTAGAGTTTTAGCTTTAAAACAGAAATCTGGTTAAGACACTTGAGCTACAGGGATCTGAAAGTACTTCAACTGGAGCTGCTTTTCCTGCTCTGTGAAATGCAGGCTTCAGTGAGTCTCCAGTTAATGTATGTGATCTCTACAGCTACACAGAGTGTTTAAAGAAACCCAAGTCCCATATGGATGCAGCACTGCACTCAGAATGCTTTCCTTCATACAAGAAGGAACAACTCACTGGTAGGTGACTCCCACAACAATTTAACTACAACTCTTTACCATGCAGACTCTCAAAACTACAATGAATTTTTACAGCTCACCCCAAGTCATAAGCTCTTTATGAAGAGACAAAAGACTCTGAGGCAAGAGGTGTGCTTCCAGAGAGAGCAGATATTCCTGAAAGCACAGTTCAGCTCCTCTGATACCTGGAATGTGTATTTGGCACTGTAGCCAGACCTCCTGATCCGCACAGTTTCCAGCATGCCCGTGTACCGTAACTGCTGAAGCACCAAGTTCTCATCAAACAGCATCTCCTTCTGCAAGAGAGCAGCAGACAACACACAGTAAGGGCCTGGAGGGTGACAGTGAAGCAGCTGGAAGAGGATATTAGCAGGCTGGAGCCTTGGCTCCCCAGCCCCCAGCTCAGCCCCAGGGCAGCCTCACCTTCTCGGCGTTGGAGCGGATGCAGCGGATGAAGAACGGCTCAGCCCTGCCCAGGGTCTCCAGTAACTTATTGAGGGAATTCTGAAATGACACACCCAGAAACATTTTTCTTCTTCAGATTTCAGCATTTTGAGTTGTGTCTGACAGCAGTGCAGCTTCTGCCTCAGGAATAAGGCTGTTTCAGGTCTCCTGGCTATACAAAACTCTGTTTCATCCCAGCAGAGGTTCTCCCATACACAGCACATCCTGCCTTTGCCTTCCCCTCGTCTCAAGGAATTTCAAGCAGGCTTTGCTGTAACAGCAGCACTGGATCTGCACACAAGGATGAGGCTGAGTGGTCCAGAGAACTAACATTTCACAGCATAAGGGGAGTCTCTAAATGAACCCTGACTTTAATAACTGAAGTAATAACTCTACTTCAGACAAATCCCAAGATTTTTTTTCAAGTAAGACCAGCCTAGACCAGAGTGCCTGTTCCCTGAAGTCAGGGTGCACCAGGGCTGTGTCACCTACCTGGAACTGGGCACTTATGCTGGGGGGTTTCTTCTTCTTGTGCAAGTGCAAAAGAGACTTCGTGGTTCGATCGTGCAGTGTCATGCTCACTATGAGCTTCAGGGACTTGGAGTCCAGCAAGTTCTGGAAGAAAGTTCCACAATCAACAAAGCACAGGTCTCTTTAACTAAGGGGGAAATACTTCTGTCTGCATCAAAATGAGTAAAATGAAAACAGCTACCTGGAGCTCCCCGTTCAATGGCATGTTATATTGTGTAATTATTTCTATTTCAGACCAAAACACTTTTAAGAGTGAAACTTTCCACTGCCCCATCCCAAGAATGCAAGGTGAACAAGGGGAATTACATAACTACTGTGTTTGCCTTCCCTGACTTGAAGTGACTTTATGCATTTATGGCATCTCCAGTCTAATGAAACAGATGCCAACTCACAATTTCTTTCTGTTTAACAATTGTTATAAAGGTGAACATTTACCTATTCTTTAGCTTGTCAGAAGAGGATAAATAACACAACTTTCCTACTCTGTGAAACAGTATTTTCTGAAGGGAGTTCTGTCAATCAAAATGAAGTTCAAAGTGCCAAAAACAAACAAACAAACAAACAAACAAACACACACTAAAAAAAACCCAAAAGCAAGAGAAAACTAATTTTTCTGAGTAACTTTACCTTGGGAATGATCTGCTTTTGTTTGATACCTCTACTTTTCCTGTTAAAATAAAGATGATTTAAGAAAAAAAATACACATGATTTTTGGTTATTTAAGCAAGCCATAAGTGACATGAGACAAGATGGACAGAAAATGAGCACAACAGCCCCAGGGTGTGTTCATGCACGTTTCTTACAAGTGATCAAGGCAAGAAATGCAAACTGCTTCGCAACAAGACAATTTTTTTTAAATTAAATAAATTCTGTAGGTATTGGAAGCTTTCAGAAGTGAAACACATCCTCTGAACTTAAAGCTATTCCAGACTGCACTGTTGCACAGACTGTTTCTGGGTGAGTTATTCTATTTAACTGTACACACTGAACCTTCATTTAATATTATTTTTCTCAGAAGTTACTGCTGCTTGCACCAGAACCTCTGTGGAAGTACCTCACTGCTCCCAGAAGGGCAGTGCATGTCCCAGCACCCAGCTGGGAATTCTGGAATGCCTGAGCTCATCCCCAGAAGTGCCTGGAGCACACACACACACACCTCGGGCACTGCCCCCATGCACACAGGAGGTGAAGCAGGAGAAGCTCCCAGACACAAGGCTGCAGTTCACATCCTCCTGACTCTGAGCATGTTGGTTCTGTGATCTAAGGCAGGTTCCAGCTCCGTGCCAGCCACTTTACTTATTATACAGAGCATTTACTTATGTATTATACAATTATACATTTACTTTTTACACAGGGGAGCCAGATTCATTCTCTAACCCATGCTGAGACTGCACATGTAAAGACTGTTAACCCAGGAACACATCCAGCATCAGCATCCTGCATTTCAGGAAACCATTCCTTACACTTTGTGAGAGATCTCACTGTTGAATATTTTGCAAGAACAAGCTCATGCCTGGGTTTAAAGCAAGTTTATACGAGGAGGTTTAACTTTCAGCTAATGCCACGAAGCAGCAAAGCATTGCCTACAGAAGAAGATGTTTTCTTCCTCACTGTCTTGCTTAGTCTTTTGCAGCAGACAAGCATCTCTTTTAGGGCCTGGAGCACCTGCTTGGTTCTTGCTGCCCTTCCAAAGCGATGCCCAGAGCACAGAACTCACATGAAGGGGGGGCGGTGCTGAAGGCGACTGAGCGACTGAAGCAGCTTGCAGGGATCCCCCCCCTGCCAGGGCAGTCCTTTAAGGGTGGCGATGATCTGCTCATGCATGTCTCTACCATGGTCACAGCAACACAGGGGTGGCAAACAGAGAGACACAGCAGTGAGGGAGGGGAAAAAAGCAGGTAAAACCCCAAGAGATCCCTCCACCACGTGTGCTCCAAACCACGGCAGGCCAATCCCAGGCTACTTTTTCCTAAGCATGAAGAATTCTGATGTCAGCTCAGCACCTTCTACTCCATCACTGCCCTAGAGTTTAATTGCCAGGGTCTCATTCTAAACATATTCTCTAATTCTACCTTTTTAATGGAAGTTCTTGAGCCATCAATTCAGAAAAGGGAGGGAAATTTAGCAAAATGTACTAAACCCCTTTGTTTAATCAGGTAGCCTTTTCAGATAGATATGAGCTTCTTAAAAATCAAGTATTTTTATACATAAAACTGACTACTAAAGTGAGGCTACTTAAACAGACTTACATCAGAAAAGTAAGTTATAGAGTAGCTGTCAGAAGGATACTTGAAGGAATTTTGGTTTTCATTTCCATTTCACACTGATTCAGGTTTAGCTTTGCAAAGTAAGCCTGGGATGGTCCCTAATCGGTGGCAGATTCCATTCCTTAGGCATGCAGCGTGCTCGTGAAGCGCCGTGTCCTGGCCCAGGACTTACCTTCTTTACTCTCCAGAGAGGCACAAATCAAAAGTAACAGAAGTGTAAGAATCACTTCTGACTAGCAGATGCTCTCACCACTCTGAGCAGCAGCACTATTACAGGCAGCTGTTGCTCCCCTTGGTACCTCCGAACTTTTTTGACTATCAAGATTTAAGATATGCCAAGGAACCAGATTCTGTTATGCTGTGACTAATCCTTTCAGCCAGATTGGATCTTTAGTTCTGTTGCCCCAGGTGACAGAGGCTGTGCAGGGTGAAGCAATGAGGAGGCAGCAGGAAGTTAATGCTTTCTGTGCTCCAAGGCTTCACTGTCACCCAGAGTGTGCTCAGAAGGTCAGTCTGGCCTGGAAATGTGCCTCCCTGGCCTGTTGCTACTTACTTCTTGTTTTCATGAAAAGGAATGAAGTCTTGGAAAGCATTTATAGCGAAATCCTCAGAACAATCAAATGAGAAATCAAGCACTGAGGAGCTGCAAAAGGAACATGTATAAAGCCTAAATACTCCCTAGAAAGGCCAATGTGCCTACAGAGAACACGTGGGGGCAGTTCTGCAGGACCTGCCTGCCTCCTAATCATGGCCCAAGGCTGCACAACACGAGTGCTCCTGTGAACCCTTCAGTGACACAGCCTGGCTGCAGAGGAACAGACACCAAAACACAGAGCTCAGAACCCCAGAGGTAAATGGATCTGAGGCTGCCCCCAACACCTGGTAGCTCTGGATCTTACATAAAATAAGCCAGAGTGTTGTTTTGATAGGATTAAAAAGGCCAAAGAAAACAAGATAGAAGAAATGAAACTTGCTCTCCTTGTGGAGAGATGTAGCTGACATTTGACATATAAAAATGCAACTCAGCAATTCAGCTCTTTCTCCTGGACAGGTTAAGGATGTTTTCTCACCGATAGACTTTTTCCACTGGTGTATTTGATCTCTGGAGTTCTGCAAGGGGAACTCTGGGTCCCTGGCGCACCACTCCTGTTAGGGAAGAACAAACAGGTTGCATTTTGACAGAGGTATGAGCATAACAGGCAGAAAAAAGCCCCCACTAACTGTAACAAGCAAAATATCCGAGGGCCTGGAGTGTTTATCTAGTACTCTTTCAAGCTACACCACTTTGCTTCTCAGACTCCCTGCTACTAGAAAGTAAATCACAGCTGCTCAGAAAAGCTCCTTAAAATTAACAGTTAATTCTGAATAGTCCTTTGAAACTGCAGAGGCATTGGCCCTGAGATGAGCTCAGTTGGTCAGAGCATGGTGCTGAGAACACTGAGCCTGTGGGTTTGATCCCTGTATGGGCCCTTCACTGATATTCCATGAAATTTCTGTCTGAGATCAAGACTAGCAATGAGAACGTGTCCTAGAATTTCCTTCCCCAACTTTTAGAAATGGCACATCAAAGTTGGCACAGCCTGCTGGCAATGGGGCAGTGAGTGGGGCAGTGAGTGGGGCAGTGAGTGGGGCAGTGAGTGGGGCAGTGAGTGGGGCAGCAGAGCTGAACCCCCTCAGGAGAGCAGTGACCACCTCCGTGATGTGTGAACCCTCCCCAGCAGCCGCTTTGCCCTCAGCGCCCGACCAGCATGGTTTTATCAGGAAGCAGTCGTGCCAGCACGCCCTGCCCAGCTGCCCAGCCCCTGGCAGTGCTCCCTGGCACACCTGCAGTCCTCTGTGCCCTGTGGCGCCCGGCCTCTGCCAGCACAGCCATGGCCCTGAGGGCGGCGCGCAGCACGGCCCAGCGGAACACGGCCACGGGGTCCATGCCGATGAGCTCCCGCACGAAGGCGCTGTCGCTGCTGCGCAGCAGAGCCACGATGTCCGGCCTCATGTAGTCCATGTTCTTCTCCCTGAAGTCCTGCAAGGCAAGGGATGACCCAAAGCATCACCAGTCAGAACAGCTCGTTGTTCTAAACGGTTCCCACTATAGCATGCATCACCCTCCAGTCTGCACCGCCACCCCCCAAAGCACCTCTATGAACCCTCCCGATCCAGTTTCCTACACCCAGAGAGGCAAGGATTATTTCGTGGCCATCAGATCCACCACCTACTTTGATCTGGTACTTCACTTTCCCAGCAAAGTGGCGAATAATAAAAGCAGGCTCCATCACCGGGGTCGCAACGAAGAACTTGTTCTCCTCGTGCTGCTGCTTGAATTTCGCGAGCAGGGTCTGGTTGGTGGCATGTGGGAAGCTGGGAATGCAGAACAAGAGAGGTTTCTCAAATACAGGTTTGCTATTTAAGGTGACAGAGTGAACACCTACTGATCCCTGTTGTCCAAGATCTCTACACCTGCTCTGGATTTTGGAGGTGGGTTTGATTTCTGGACCCAAACCAAGCAGCTCCACACACAGCAGAATGTTCTGAGGGTTCAAGTGCATGTCAGTATTTCCTTCCACTTCACCAGCCAAGTTTAGTTAGCACCACCTTAACTATTTACCACATTTGCTTCTTAATGTTCCCAGGAATTACATACATATGTGTTATTTCAGTTGTAATTCCACAGCAAACCACAAACATGGAAGTTTCTAAACTTGCTGAAGCCAAAGCTCAGTTTTAGCATTAATTTGTATCACCACCATATTGGAGTCCTTAGAAGCAAAGTACAGTGTAAATCAGAGTCATAAATGACCCTTTGCTTCCCACAACATTCCCCTCCTTTCTCATCTCTATTTCTGTCCCCTCTCACAGTCCCTCCCTCCTCCCTGCCACACAAGTTTTTTCAGAAGATGTTTGTTGCTTACTTGCTTTCTTCATCCAGAAGATAGAAGAGGCCAGTGGGCTTCTTGCTGATTAAGTGAATGCAGGCCACATTATCAGTATAGTCAATATTGTGCCAAGTGATCCCTTCACTCTTATATTCCTCCTGTGTAGCTCAAGAAAATTCCCTCATCAGTACAGTGCCCTGACCTTTGATGTCCTGTGGGCTACGAGCTTAAAACACATCCTCGAACAGCATCAGCCAGTGCAGTTTGTTAGTTCAGGCAGCAGAGACAAACACAGGGAAAATTCATAAATAAGAACAGAACAGAACAGCAGGCAGAGACTCAGATCAAAGGTCCACTTAGGCACATCAGTCAACAGTGCACTTTTGGGGGAAACTTATTTCAAAACTAAAGCAGAGAAAAGAATGTTCTGCTGTGCTCTGCCTTCCCAGCAATCAGCAGCCCCTGACCCTGGACTCAGGCATTACATCTACAGCACTCCAGTGAAACCCTGGGTACACATGTCAGAAGAGCCAAAGTCTGGTTTTCTCTTCCATAATTCTTGTACTATAGGAAGTTACAAATATTTATTATCAAGTTCCAGAATTGTCAAATTCTGGAATAACAGGAGCTTCAAGGCAGGCAGTGAAACTCCACACACCACCAGAACCTCCCCAGGGAAGGAGTGGATATTGCTTGGGTTCAGAAAACCTGGAATGACAATGCACCAAATGCCCAACAGGACAAGCTTCCCACTAAGGTACAGAACTAAAATATCAGATTTTCTTCATGCTGCAAACACTCACAGGAAACAAGCTGATGATAAGGTACTAATATAAAAAGTATCACACAAAATTAACTAAATAAGTTTTGTGCTAAACAAAGGACAAAGAGCACCTCTCAGTAGTCAAGATGATGATGATAAATGCATTATTTTTAAGTAGGTAGAATTCAGCCTGCCCAACACAGACTGCTCAGTGCTGCCTTACAGAACCAAAATGCCATTTTCCACAGACAAAAAAGCCTTTCTTTAAAGAGATATAGAGATCCCCCTGAGGGCCCTGAGGCTGCAAGAGATACAGGAAATGGGTCATTCAGGGATTAAGCTTATTTGGAAAAATGGCCATAGGAAAAAAAAAGAAGACAATGTAACTATTTACTCTGGTCAGCCTGGATAACCAGTTCTGTCATAAGTTACAAAACAGGGACCTCAGCATTGTGTTTACACACAAACTTTGGATGTTTGGTAGTTTTCCTTTCTTTAAAATGCTTGTTTAAAGTTACCTACATGTTGTTGACAGAATATCACATACTACAGAATGACTTCTCTCTTTCAGCAGATTGGCCTGAGAACCACAAAGCAAAATCCAAGTCTAGAGCAAACCCCCCAAAGCTCAGCCCAGAAACAGGATCTGTTGGCTCCTGCAGCCCTCCAAGTGCTCTGTAAGGTGATATCATCTGCAAACAAGTAAATCAACATATGCCAGTAATATCAGGATTTCAGAACTACTGCCAGTATCAACACACTGTTGTACCCCCTAAATGCACTTGGGTGGGAGAAGCAACAAAGGCTCTTATTAAATACTTACAAACTGATAAAAAGAAGAGAAACCGTTTCCCAAGCATTAAAACAAAGCAAAAACCTGAACCAAACACTTCCCTTACAGATTTTCAATACCAAAGTTTACAGTTTCATCTGGGATCACCTGGATGTTGTCTTGGTTTTTGCAGTCAAGCAGAAACTCAGTGCCAGCCCTCTGAAGAAACATCTCACTACCACTAGTACACACAGAGCACTGAACAGCACAGCAAAGCTCCTACTTTCAAACAACAACAGGCAATAATGAAACAAGAAGTTAGTATTTCAGAAACATTCCAGCAATTATGCCAAGAGCTTTGCAGAAGAGAGGTTAAGTTTGCATAATAAATGAGCACTTGATAAAAAAAGGTTTTATTTCTGCAACTCTTCTTTCTTACCTGTTCCAATTTGAAGATGTGCTGATTGAAATAATACTGAAGCTGCTCATTTGCATAATTTATACAGAACTGTTCAAAACTGTTGGTTTCGAAATCTTCAAATCCAAAGATATCAAGTACACCAATGGACAGACACTAGGAGAAGACATGGAAATCTAGTTAATGAGCTGTCATACAGTCCTTAACCCTCAAGAGATAAACAGCACAGAAAGCACTGCAGCCTATGCTGGTAGATTTTGAATATTTCAGTGGAATATGTAAGAGTTTTGTCTATTGTAAAAACAGAGATGACCAACAATATGTCCAAGATTTTACCATGGGCTTCTCAAAGTAAATTTATCCCAGGCAGCTGAACATGTCACCTACAGCTTTGCTCTAAACACACAACTGTCTGGACACTTGTTTTTGTGAGAGACTTACTGTAACAGATTCCTCCATGTCCTTCTTATTAAGAAGTGCATGATTGATTCTGAGAACAATCCAATCAAACAGAGCACTGTACAGGGACTTTGCCATGGAATCACGAGCTGTAATTGCCTGCAGATCAAACAATGGTCACAACTTTAGCTGAAAAAAAGCATTTCTGTTTCAAACCAATGTCACTCACAGGGCACAATCCCAGCAGAGACAAATAAGATCACAATTTTCCTTTAATGCCAACTTCTAACTTTCCAAGCACCCTCACAATGTCAAAGTGTACCAGATTAACTTTTTTAGTCCAACAATGCAAGTTTCACTCATTTAAAATCATTCTAGTAATGTTATTTTACTCACCTCATTGAGACTATATGGCAAAATAAGCTTATCATTAGCAGTCACAGTTTTTCTTTTTGTTAGCACTTCTACCAGGATTTCTCGTTTAACCTTCAAAACAGAAGAGAACAAGAGTTACTGTCACCCTCAAACTCCCCAGGGAGCGATGTGACAGCAACAGTGGACAAAGAACGTCCTCAGAGAAGCCCAATCTCTTTGACAACACCCACATTGATCACCCACCAACAGCTTTACAGCTTCTTTAAAATATTCTCAGCTTAGTTTCATTCAGATGTTTCCCTGTGATGGCAAAGAACACACCTACACTGAATCTGCTCCTGCTCAGCTGTTACTGGTGAGTAAACAAACCCTATTTCCATGCCACAGTTTATAGTCCATCTCTAACCCAAATAATGTCACCAGTTTCATCTGTTTCCCCTCCCACAAGGCAAAGGTAGTGCAATCAAGATACAGCAACGAGTGAAATGCTGAGGCAGAGCATGACAAACAGGTCTGTTAAAGAGTAAGGCCAAAGAGAAATACTTTGAGCAGCTGGGAAAGAATGTCCAACACTTCAGGAGGCCCCACTTCCAGCCCTTCGTCCCGACCTGTGGCTTTCTTCTTGTAGGTGACATTGCCCAAGTAAAGAATAGCTGAGAGTATTGAAAAAATCCTAAGGAAGAAAAAACAGATTTTGTAAGAATTTTTCTCAAGAGAGTTCATTATAACAGGTTAACAGAGCTGATTCTACTCCAAGAATCTGCCCTCAAACACTCAGCCCTCCTTGCTTCCCACTGAACTACTTGTGATCCCAACACAACTCATGAACATTAACTGCCAGTAACAGAAGCTTAAAGGATTCTACTTACTGTTTCTTTGTTGCTGAAAGGAAGCCAACCATCTCCATGGCTTGTTTTAGTCTCTCAAACTCATGCCTGAGATCTTCCCCATCTTCAATTTTCAAGTTATGCTGTGAAGGAAGGTCCACAATTAAGGGCAAAGAACGAAGCCCAGACATCACAAGACAAGTAAAATCTGTCCTGCTTCCTTTCCTCTTTGCCACAACAGCCAGACACAGCTGAGCAATGCCCTGGTAAATCCCTGGCACACATTACCTGGTTGAGGTAGAAATAATCTTCAGGTTGCTTGAGGTGAAATTCCTTACGCTCTTCCTCATTGACTCCAAGTAGCAAATAATAGAAGACATGGTAGTTCCTAAAAGTCAATACATTTCCCTCATTAAAATATGGGGTTTATCTTATTTTATGTATCTCAGATGCTCTCAAACTCTTCCACTGAAGAGAATTCTTTTGGAAAACCATATTAATCTCTTACCTTTCATCTTTCTCTTGAGAAACCAGACGAGACTTTTCCAGCAGGTATTTCTCAACAACAGCCCTAAGGAGCCACAGAAAGTGAAAAAAACATGAGGGCAAAAAGGAAAGACCTCAGAAAACATCAGGCAACAAGTGCCAAGAGTTCAAATAATTAGATCTGCACTAAAATATACAAGAGAATAACTTGGTGACTAACTTAAATCTAAAATGGGAATGTCAGTAGGCCCATATTGTGAGTGGAACAGAGAAATACCTCAGAACATCCTTCTGCAGTGCTTGGGGTTAGTGGAGACAACTGGGGACAGGCAGAGAGAGCAAGGAAAGTGCTGATGGAAATTGTACACAGAAATAAGACACAACATGTTATATGCTGGGAGATTAACAGCTACCTGCCAAGGAGTGCAGAGGCCCCCAAATACCCCAGGTGTGATCCTCAGTCTAACAAGACAGTGTGTACAGTCAGCCTGGAAGGGAAACCAGCCAGAAACCCCTCACAGTGTGCCAGAGCCACCTCTTGAATGAGGATCTGAACTCCTCGACTGGGATACAACAACCAGGGCCAAAGGCTGAGCAGCTTTTTCTTGTGTTGTATTCAAATTGTACCAGCCTCCTGTGACTTGGTCTGAAAAGCTGCCAAATTTGTTCAGAATAACACTCAAAGCTAATGTGGTACAGAGTTCCCAGACACTGATGCTACAGCAAACATGACAATGACCCAAAGGAAAGGAAGCACAAAAGTCACTGAGGGCTCCTGACACTCCACAGTGCAGCAGAACCAGCACAGGTAAGCACAGATTATTCCATGTAAGCAACACAATTTCAATTCATCAAAGTAATAATTTTATAGCTTTCTGTGTCTCTGTAACTGGTGTTTAAACGGGTTCTTTAAAATGCTTCCTCAAATTTATTTCACTTCTCTCCAACTCCCCTTAAAAACTCAGATCTTCTGTTTTTCAATGCAAAATGGAGTGTTATGAAAAAGCCTTCATTTAGAACGAAGGCAGAGCTGCAGCAGCAAATTCTTAACCAGTTGTACAGCAAAGCAAGGATCTTATGCATCACCTGATAATTTCCCAAAGCTCAGTTAGGGAGCCCCAAAGTCCACAGCACCAAGCCCTTCCCACCTGAGCAGAGCTCAGCAGGGCAGCACTTGATGGCCCCCAAAGCACAGAGACCACCCCAGCCCCCCCACTGTACTTACCCCCTGACAATGCCATTCTCTAAATAGTTGACTTGAATGAACTTCCCAAACCGGCTGGAGTTATTGTTATGTGCTGTTTTTGCATTTCCAAAGGCCTGCAATAAAGCAAAAGGAGTTAATTTTTAATTAAACTAAACGTGTCAACAGGCAGCTTTCCAAGCTCTTCTGGTCATTGTCCAGACCTCCAGGAGCTTCCAGTGTAACCCTGGAATACTTTGGAAACAGCAGCACAGGGATACCAAAAAGGCAGCTGAGGAAGCTCCCGTGTTCACCACAAATCTATGTATGTTTCTTATTTGCCCCATGCAATAATATTTGAGTGACTGAGGGAAGGCAATAACACATTCAGGTATTTTTAAGAGTACAAGACAGGTTATCACAGCTAGAGAGCACAAACCAGCCTCAGTCCCTAACAATTAGGACCTTAGAGAGGATATTCAGCTGGAAGAAGACACAAACTATCATGAAACTGCCTCTCTCATATAAAACTACACCCTCTTTCCTTTTTTTTTTTTTTTAACAGAGACAGAATGTTCAGATCTCATTTATAAAGTTAGCCCAGGAATCTTCAAAGTTGTGTATTCAAAACACAGCGAAAAGATCAACAGAAACACTTTGGTTTACAGAACCACTCGGGCAGCTGCTCTGCTACACAACACCAGAACATGTAGTTTCATTATGAGGAAAGGGGAAAAAAACCAAAATACAAACCCTAATTGTGCATCTCTGAACCCTAATTGTGCATCTCCCAAACTTCTGTCCTGTGATAACACAGAATACCCTCTGCATGAGCCATGCTTAAGAACCATAAAGGTAACTTATTACATCTCAAAATCCAGTCAATTAGTTGTCCTTAACTTTGTCAACTCTTAACTTTGTGTTCCAAGCGCAGGAGGAACTTGTCACCTGTGCCACACAGGCAGTGCAGCACCTGCAGAAGAAACCCTGTGTGAGATGCAATTATTTGCAAAAACACCCTGCTTGGGGCAGGCTGTCCCCAGCCATTCCTGCCACAGATATTCCCCTTAAAGCCCCAAGCAAGTAAGGCCTCCCTTAATCCATCCCCCTGATATGGAACATTCAGGGAATGACTGCACAGAAATGCCACCCTCTTCCTACACACACACATCCGGAGCAGGGCACGTGTGAGGGCTGCACACAGTCACATTATCAGCACACTGAAAGCCTTCCCCTCTCTTGGTTTTGGAGCTGCAGCCATCCTGGAGTGGGACTCCCGGATCTCTAATTCCCAAACAGCTTCTCCAAGCTCTCCTACAAGCAGGTTTCCACCACCAGCTGCCTCGTGTCCAGAGAGCCTGAGACACTTCCTACAAACTGGGAGAACAACCCTAATTCCTCAGGCAACTGTTATTTTTGACCAAAAGGAATAAGCTAAAGAAGATCTCCCTGTGCAGGGTGACTGTGCTGTAACTGCAGAAAGGATTCTGGAGGGACAGGACCTGTACCAAGAGGTGCTTTCACAAGGCTGAAGGGACAGGACCTGTATCCAGAGGTGCTTACACAAGGCTCAAGGGACAGCATCTGTATCCAGCATCTCCCAGGTGGCTGAGCCCAGCCTCTGGATTTTCCAAGCCCACACTACCCATGTTACAATGCCATCACCATCCCCACTCAGATTTTTCAAAGGAACCACTGACCAGCCACCAGCATCATTGTGGAACTTCCATCCAACAAAGTAGCACCCAGATTTCTTCTCGTAGAGCCCCCTTTGCATGCACCTGCATATTAATGCCTGCATAAAATCCAGGTCAGCTCCTCACAGGGACCAAACAAGAAGTGCAAGTCCTGTGGCAGGAGCCCAGCAAATTGCCAGCCCTGTAAATCAGCCCTTCTTGCTCTCCAGGACAGTGGCTCCACTCTGGCTCTCTGACAACCTTCCCATTCTGTGCCTTGGGAAATCTGCTGCAGTGAACCCTGCCAGGCTGCACAATAATGGACTTGCAAACTGATCCCACAAAAACTTCTCTTTCTAAAGTTTTGTAACCCAAGCCACCAGTTAACCATCAGTTCACTGCTTATATCCAAGAAACCAAACCACACTACAGCTACATTGGCCACAGCCTTTTGTAAGAACTAATTTTTGGCACCATAGAGTTAAGAAACCCCATAACTTGGGCTTCCTGACAAACTTTTCTTAGTGATTACTCATGTAAGCAATGAATACAGTTTAAAACTAAAGGCTCTTATGA
This sequence comes from Margarornis squamiger, assembly GCA_035222235.1. NCBI lineage: Eukaryota > Metazoa > Chordata > Aves > Passeriformes > Furnariidae > Margarornis > Margarornis squamiger. The sequence continues at coordinate 2,940,680 of JAWWTY010000078.1, read as the reverse complement.
TCTCATGTGTCTGGTATTTGGCCAAAGCACACAGCAAATTCTTAAAAGCTGATCTAATATTAACAGATTTTAGGAAAGTTTTCATGTACTGAATGGGTTCCTCAGAAGAGCCTTGAACATCTACAACTTTTTAAAGAACATTCCAAGTCGGTTAACATTTTGGGTGGGGAATAGTTGGTTGGGTTTTTTTTGTAAGTTAACTTCAAACTCTAATAACTGTTACCATGTCCTTCAATATACTTTGATGAGTACAAAATAAACTCAAAAGATGTGAGGGGACAAGCAACAATTTCAGCTAAAAAAGAAATAATCCTTTATATAACCCAATCCATTCACTGCTCTCCCTTGTGAGTCAATGAGGAAGCACATAAAACAAGAAAAACTAAAACTAAATCACTCCAATGCACAACACCAGCTTTATAAAAAGAGGGTGAGTCAAAAATAGCAGAGCAAGGGCAGCAGGAATGGCCTATTCTGGGAGGCAGGAAGTCATCCAACCAATCTTCTTACCTTGGAATGCAGGAGGCATAAACTGCAGTCAGGCACTCAAAACTCCTACAGCAGTAACAGATTTCAAAGTATTCAGAAAAGCATCAAATTCTCCTTTTATTTGTTGTCAAAACCCCCTCAAAACCAAGCCACAGGAACACAACTAAAAATCTCACTTAATTCTTTCCTCAGAATTGCCAAAATTTGAAAAAGCTCCTGAGGTTTCCATGCAAAGCCCTCGACTCCACGGCAGAGCCACCACCCATCTGACATGGCAGGGAAGACCAAATTGCACACCCTGGAAGAGGAAACGACTCCTTTGGAGCTGAACCTGGTTTAACAGTGGTCTTCACAAACTTGTTGTGAAGTGCCCACTCACCCCCAGGGAATTTGCAGTGCTCAGGGTAATTCTGCAATCCCATGTGCTGGGGGATGTCCCAGGAACTCGAGCAATCCCCATGGTAAGACTCGAAAAAGGACAAGGTGGTTCTTTCCCCCAGGAGTTGTGTGCAGCAGGGAAAAGCAGCACGATATTTTTACCAAAAAAACCAACCAGTAACATCCAAGCAAATGGAAAAAGGAAGTTCCATTCCTCCTCTGATTATGATTCTTAAAACAAACACACGCAGATAATCACTCCAAACAACCACTTTCCCTGGAATAGAACTGGCTACACCCACGAAATGCATGTGCAGGCTTTGCTGGCAAATACAAATGAAAACCAGAGTTGAAGCTCCAATCCATCTTAGCCCAAAGCCACCAGCACAACAGGACTGTCATGAAGGGATCAGAGCTGACAGCAAATGCCTTTACTCTGTTTGCCCCCGAGTTGTAAAGCATAAAACTTTCTACAATTACATTTAAAAAGCTTTTTAACATGGTGAGTTTTAGAAAATCTCACAGCCCCATCTGATGGTGTTGTCAATAATAATTCTTCTTTAGAAGATCACTTAGTGAATGCTTCCTGTTGGAATTCCATTTTATCTGGGCCTTAATTCTTCCCAGAGCGGTTCAGTGTCATTAAGAAATATTCAAGAACACATCCAAAATGGGAATAAGCAGTGATTTTCAAAATAATACATGAAAAATGATGATTCCCTCAGTGTCTGTTCCACCTCTCCTCCTCAGCTCCCATTTCAGAGGGAAAGGAACTGTCAGCACACTCAAAGAGGAACTGGAATCCTGTAATAAGCCCAGGATCCTGAGGGCTACAGCTGAGGGCAGACAAGCCAAGGGGAGCTCTGCTGCCAGAAGACAAAGCTCCAACTCCCTCTATTCCCTCCCTCAATTTTCTGCCACTTTACTCAATTAATTGGCTTGAAGAACAACTTCACTTTAGGTTTCCAAAATAAATTCAGAGGCTTCGACTGCACACTGTGCATTTTATAGCCAAAACACACAGTTAAGACTTTTTCCCTGATGAAAGGAAAATATTAATTTATTGGAAACTTCTTCAGTGCGTAGAGGAAGGTTTCACTCTCTTGTTTGAGACTCTATAAAATAAACAAAGCTTTGATTCACTATTCCCAATTTGACCCAAGTAATTGTTCCCCAAGGTTTGATTCACTATTCCCAATTTGACCCAAACAATAATGTAACTTCCTTTTTAGCTTTTCAATTGCAATTAAATGGAACTTAACAGTCAATACAAGAAGGCAAAACTCCAAGTCAGGGAACTATATTTTAATTACTAGATTTAGAAGAGGATGAAAAACTCAGGAGTATCTTAAAATGGAGCTTCTATTTATCTTCCCACCAGCTTTAAAGAAACTGCTCTTCACTAGAGATTACCTCCCTTAGGCTGGGGATACAATTAAAAACCCCATAATCTGGAGTTAAAGCAACTGAATGTCTCATGAACGGTTCAAAAGCAGCACAAGGCAGAGCTCTGGGCTGTGCTGGAGCACCACAGTGCCCTGGAAGCAGCCAGCCTTGGACTCCTCCCCTCTAGAAAGCTGCACACAGTGCCAAAGGTAACCAGAATTATTGGACTTTGCCTCTGCTTGGGAGACCCCCAAGAGGGAACCTCAGACACAGCAGAGATTGAGCAGGAAGCTCCGAGGCTCAGAGCTGACCCATGACCACTTTCCTCTCCCCAGCCCTTGTGACAGCACTCGTGCTGATACCCCATTTAGTCTTTAACTCTGCTGGCTCAGTGTCATGTCTTTCATTTCCCAGATCTTTGATACGGTAATATCAAGCAACATTTAATGTCAAACCTTCTTTTCTGGTACAGCCATACCTCCATTCTTCAAATTGTGAACAAGGGGCTAAAATATTAACAAGAGTTTATCTGCAAATCACCCAGAGATTTGAGTACAGAATTAGTCAACACAGAAACAGGATTCAGTAAAAATACATGTTTCCAAGTTCCCTGATAAAATTATGAATCCACCTCCACAACACCCTCATCTCAAACCCCTGTGCTAGAAGTGGCTGCTTTAACCCCCTGAACTTTTACACAAGGTCAGCCTAGAAACAGACACATTTTACACCACTAAAATGAGGAAGTTCTGACCCAAAATGCAACCCATTTCTACATCATGAAGTTTTTTAGTCAAGAGGACATGTTCAGCTTTGATGAGGACTCAGAATAGAACTTCAAAATTAAACAGACCCCTCTCAAATAGTTTGGGCACACTGCAAAAAATCCCCTGTAAGAAAAATTCCCTGTAGCCCTTCAGTTCCCTTCAGTAAAACCCCAAAGTGAGTCACCACGGATGGATTTAGAAGTAACAGGAGTCTGCAATAAGTTTAACTTCCACAAAGCAATGTAAGCTTTCTGTGCATCCCTCCCAAGGACCAAGATTTGACTTTTTTTTTTTTAATAATGACTGGAATTGGGAAACATGGAAGCTTCAGTGCCAGCTGAATCCACTCTGATGTATCAAATCAGGATTTTACTTCTTATATTCTACACCTAGTGACACTTTTTGATACACACTGAATTTACATGAACATACACTCAATTCTGAAAGATATTTTAGGATTCAGATATTCCTACATTTTTTTATATTTAGTTGTCATAAACTCTCTTATCTTTTGGGATATTTGGGAGGACAGGCTTACACTGAGCCAGATTATGACTGACAAACACCCTCAGAGAAGGAGAGCAAGAAATTTCTGAGAATTTCATTTTAGGCACCACAGACTCCAACAGCCACATTAGAGGCCACTTGGCAAGTGTGCAAGCTAAGCCTTCAGTCAGTCATCACATTTCCAGCTAACAAGCCTATTTCCTTATGAAAAGCTTTACTAACTGCTCAGTGGAAGTCTGAAGAAGTTGTGGTTCTTAAGATAACCTGTCTCAGGGTAGGAAATCACAAGTATCTCTTCATGGATGTTCTCAGACATACACAACCCCGACCTGTGACTCCAGCAAAGGTGGAATGTGAGTTTGGAAGCAGGGATATGTGCATTTCTCACTGGGCACCCCGGGTTTTCCACCTCTGCCTGGTTTGGCACAGCTGTATCCTGTCTGCAGACGAGGATATGAAACAGTTAAATATATCAAAGGCACAAAGGTCAGCTGATCAAACAGGGCTTTCCACAGTGACCCCTTCCTGTTTTCTGTTTAGAGCTGCAAACTTGAACTCCAGCAACCAACAAGCCTCAATTTTACTTCTCCTTTCAAGCAGCAGAAAGCGAGGCAAAAAAGAACTTGCATATATTCCTCATTCTTTACAGAAAAGCCTTTAAAAAATGCTTACACTTCTTTTCATGAAAGTGTTGTTAGATTTGAATCTATTTAAACCTAAAAATTACAATGGCTGTGTTCAAGCTCTTTGCTGTTGAAGATTTTACTAGGGTTGACCATTGCATCCATCCACACTTCCAGAGCTTTTCCCTTTGGAGAATAAAAGGGAGAAGGTGAAGCCTAAGACAGCAGTTTGAGTTTGTCCTGCCATTACTTAATACAAGACCAGCTGTGCCCCCTCCTTCTCACATGTTTAGTTTTGCTTTCTGTTGGCAATGCTGTAATAATTAAAAGCCCAAACAGACTCCCCCTTTCTCCCTAACTAACAATGCAGCAATCTTGTTGTAGAAGGGAAATAACTCCCTCAAAAAGTGAGTGCAGAAAATCGCTGCAGGACTTGCTCACACACAAAGGCAGGATCACACCAAGGGGCTGGTGCTTCACTGGAAGAACCTTTAGGAAAACATTTGCTTACCATTTCATTCAGATGGAAAACACAGGTAACCTCTGTCCCAGAATATCAGTGTTCAGTGGTGGAAATAAGAGTCACATATAAATTACAAGCAACAGGAAGTCAACTGAACAGCAGGACTAATTAAGGAAAATCAATTAGAAGCAGTCGGGCCACGCTGCCAAACACCACTGCAGCCCAGTGACATTTAAGCCTAAACCAAGTGACAAGCCTAAACCAGTGACATTTTAAGGCCAGTGGGTGACTCAAAGGTAGCACTCAGCAGCAGTATATGAAGCTTTCAAAGCCCAGTTTCCACAGAAGGCAATCTGAGCAGAACTTTACCTCCAGGACTGGTCCAGCTCCCAGAATGGTTCTCTCCACACCACTCGCGTACCCTTTCTGGCTCAGTGCCGTGAGACAGTGAATTAAGAAGTTTGTGCTTTGGGTTTTCCCAGACCCACTTTCACCTGAAATAACAATGCACTGATTCACGTGTTTTTTGAGCATTGTGTGATAGGCCACGTCGGCGATGGCAAAAATGTGAGGCTCCAACTTCCCCAGCTGATGATTCTCATACATCTTGACGTACTTGGGATTGTAGATGGGCAGGAACTTGAAGGGGTTAATTGCAATCAGGATACTTCCTGCGTAAGTGTAGATTCTGTGCTTGAGGAAGCGGCACTTGAGATTCTCCAGGAGCGTGGTCTCCGTCAGGTTGGGCAGGTTGCACAGGTCATCAAAGTCCTCCTGATGCCAGGGCAGAAACCCCCTCTCCACCAAGCGCCGCGCCTCCGTCTCCTTGGAAAGCAGCTGCATCTGGACGTACTTGATGGTGCCGTCAGTGTTCCTCTCCTGCAGCAGGAAGTAGTACCCATCCTGCTGGGGGTGCTCGTCCTGAGCGCGCCGAGGCCACAGCAGAACCCTGTGAACTGGAGAATCGTTTACATCAAGCACCCACTCCTCTCCTCCGGATTCCTTCACCTCCACCAGCACGTAATGCTTCGAGACGTCCAAGTTCAAGATGCTAATCACGTCCTTGATGACATCTGAGGATGTGCTGTCCTTGGTTGCTGTCACTTTGCAGCAGGGAGCACTTTCTGTTGAGAGCTGGGGGTAAATCTGAAGGTTATAGGCTGCCTTTGCCTGGCAAACTGCACTGTCAGCATCTTTTAAACTCATTCTGTCCCCAGATGGGCTTCAGTCTTCCAGCCCTGCTTAATATGCAGTGCCCATTGTCTGAAAAAAAAATAAAGAGAAATGAAAAATCAGCTGTTAAGAAGTGTGTACAAGAGGTATGAGGTATTTTGGGGAGGATGAGAATACAGTTATCACATAATTCAATTCCTGAAGAACAAATGCACTACCTGTGATATTATTTCAAGCAGCCTGTTTGGAATATCCCATGGAATGGGTAACTGTGACACTCCCTATCCTCCTTTCCCTATCCCTCCAATTCCCATGTCACCCCTTCCCCCTGTTACGGCAGCACAAGTGTTCACTCAGCCAAAGCAAAATCACCCAGGATAAAATCCCAAACTAAAACTTCTTTGTGTCCCCAGGTTAGTTTTAACCCAGGTGCTTTCCCTGACCCGGTCACTGTCTGGCTACCCAGGCATTCACCCACCCTCCCTCCCACACCAACTCTCCCTTAAAGCTGTACATGCAGAAAGAGGGTTTGTGGTCACTTCCTAGTTCAGCAGTGACAGCTCAGAGCAGCCAAGAGCTGTGGCAGAGGATCAGTGCGTAGGTGCAGGGAGGAAGATGGTTCTGACACCAAGATGCACCTTTTTTGTTCCCCGATTTCCCCCAGCTGGCCTCTGTCCATGACAGGTCCAGGCCAGGCACATTTACCCCATGGAGCTGGGGGGAGCAGAGCCCCAGCTGAGCAGAGCAGCCACTGCTGAGCTCCCTCTGACACACCAAAGGGATTTCTCAAACACGCATCACTGGCACAGACAAGAGACTGCTCATTTCACTCGAGTGAACCACATCCTTGCTGCAGAAAGGCTTGAAGGTGCCTTTTATCTTCCATTTTAGGCAACAAAGTAAAATTAGTCTAGAGGCAACTACTTTTCAGCAGCAAACAAGATCCCAAACAATCCACTTCGTTCACAAGCCTTTACACCCATCCCATCAACTCCTCCTTCACTGTGTTTGGGAACCTCATTCATGACTCTCCAAAAATCATTCACTGTGCTTGTTTTTTACTCCTTTCAGACATCAACCTATCAACATCCTCAGAATCAACCTCTTCCTCACTGCCAAGTTAAAAGTCTCCAGACTTACTTCCTGCCTCTGCTTTTTCTGGTGATTTTTCTCTACCTGCAATTCGGTGCCCCCAGGACTAAGTTTGCTCAGATTGTTTTAGCTCAACAGTTTATTTGCTTATCAAGGGGTACTAGAAGGAGAAGGATAATGAAGTACCCCTTTGTTTTAAGTCTGTAAAACTTCATATCCAGAATAGCAGTTCAATTTTTGTTTCAAGAACAAAGTGTTCTAATTATACGCTTACATGCCAAATACATTAAAGAAGGAAAGAAAAAAGAGGAAAGAGGCAGAGAAATGCCAAAGAAGTTACTTTTTGCCACTAAACAACTGCACAGGAACTTGCACAAGGCCACAGAGAGTAATCATTTCAAATTAAAATCAGCAGAGTTGGAGGCATTCAGCTGCCACTTCCACTGCAAGCAATGAATCACTTCACAGAAACATATGACATAGTCGTGCCTCATGAACAGGCTCTGAGTGGGGAGCTTGTTCAAGGGAACTCTGAACACAGAGCTCACAGAAGACACTCTTAGAGGAGCTGGGTCATTTTTAGTGGCTACTCATCAAAAGGAAGGCTGAGCAAGCCACAGATGGCAAGACAAACCAAAATCATCTCTGAGCAAACTGTGAGATCCACCCAAGAACGTTTTTTCCCCATTAAATTTCCTTCTTCGTTCATGAAGGAGGGCTTATTGCAAGTGCCTGGTCATATAGATGCTGGAGTGGGAGCTCCAAGTCCCTTCCCCATTTCCTGCCATTATCACTGACCAGGAAATAAGTCTGAAGCATCTTTGACATGCAAGTGTTAAACACTCTTAATCTATAAAAGCTCAAACCTTGACACGCAGTAGAATCTACAGCAAACAGCTGCTCATGGGGAAGATCAGTGTGGAGCACAGGCAGAAAAATAGAACAACAGTGACCATTTTCCTCTCAAGTTACTCAGCCAGTTCAAGGGAGACAGCCTTTTGCAGACTTCCTTTTTTCACCCTCCAGCAATTAGTTTCAGACACACAGTCTGGTAAGATAGAGGAAGTCCCCTCAGTAAGCATTTTGGCCAAAACAGCTCCCTAAAAATCGTGGCAGCAGCTTCTTGCCAACACAGAAGAGCTGAAGCTCGGTGCTGACCTGTGACTGCACTAACACACATTTCCTAACCTTGCCTCATGGCAGCCACCAAAGCAGGAGACATTGCTCAAGATTTCAGCTTGCACTTTCCAAAGAGGAAACCAGAATGCAGATGTCACTTCTCTGCAAGTGGCAAACCAGCAGCAGTGTGACAGCTGGGAGGGTCTGCTCAGGTGTGTATGACTGGAAAATCCAATTCTTCTATCTGAGAATGTCCAGTCATTACAGAGGTTTGAGGAAAACCTGCTGGTCTCCTACTACTTATGATTTTCTTAGCAAGGATATAGAATTTATTTCAGGGCAATACTGCTCTAAGAGACACAGACCTCTGACTTTCCACTAAACAGTATTTCAAGCCACAAAGTAGAACATAAAAGCAGAAGAGCATTCAGTGAACAGATTATAAGTTGGTTACCTAATGAGTCCCAGTATTCAACTAAGGACAGGGTATCTTCAAGTAACTGGAGGATTAGTTCCTAGTCAAGTTGGATTCCTGGCATCAAAGTAAACATTTTCATGATGGTTCTAAAAGAAAGAAAAGAGTTACTGATAAAGAATACATCAGAGATATCGAGAAGGCAGCAAATAATCAAGAAGTTCATTCAATTACATAGGTCGGTGGTACAGGAGCCAAGGAAATAAATGCTAAACAAATTTCAACTCAGTTTGCAGACACACAACTTCAAATTTATCCAAGAAACAATCCATAGGAGAGGGATGGAACAGGAGTTATCCTGAAACAGGCCTGAATACCATACAGAGCAATCATTTAAACACAGTGTTCTAATATAACACCACAAGCATGACAGGGAATATAATCCTCAGATAAGCATAAATCAGTATTTCATTAGGCAGCCATGTCACCCTTGTACTCAGAAGATATGTGACCAACACAGCATCTAGAATAAACCCAAAATTCAATCAAGAAGCTGAGATAGGAGCAGCAACAACAACAAAAAATCAGTTAGAAAACACCCTCCTTGCAGCCAAATTCTTCCCAAGCTTTGTCTGTGAGGAGCACACAGAGGAGACTGTTATCAGTGTCAGTCCTTGCACAGGACCTGCAGTTTGGTACAATCACCAGCTGGGAGGACAAAGCCACAACACGAGCCAGAGGCTGGAATTTGAAGCTAAACAAACCCAGGCAAACATAAGACACAAACATCACCAGAAGGTTAAACTGCTCTGCAAAAACTTAACTGACACCAACCATGGGGTCTGGCTGCCAAAGGTCTTTGTGGAAAATCAGCCAGTCTCCAGCTACAAATGTGCCTCTTAATTAGAAAAGTTAATTAGGTACCGTCCTCTCATTTATGTCTGAAGAGATGATTCAATGATTCCTTCCAATTTTATGATCTCCAATTATTTAGAGAAATTCTAAGCAGTTGAAGTAATTATTCAGTGTGAGTTGGCTCATCAAGGAAGCACAAGCCTGGACTCAGGTGCAGAGAATACTGGGAGAAAAAGGACAAATACAAGAGAGAAGGTAATAGTGAAACCAAGCCAACCCTGCAGCCCAACCACCACTGCTGGGTGCTCTCTGTAGGTGGAAATTCTGCACTTACCTCAACTTCTTTCAATACCCTTTCTCACAAAAAACCCCTTTGCAACGCATGGAGGGAAAAAATCTGTAGCTTTACTTTTTGCTCAGACAATTTTAATAGAAAACCCAAACATTCCAATTCCAGATGGTAATTATGACGACATTTTATAAGGGTTTTCAAGACTCCATTAAGCCAATTAATTTTTTAATAAGCCAACACTGTTCACGTCATAATACAGACCTCTAGCAGAGAACTTCACCCCAGTCAGTGCAAGGGCTCTGTTTAGTTTAAATAAGGCCATATTTTGAAGCCACATATTTAGTCAGTGAATCACAGTGAAGCTAAAAAGGGAAAACTACCATTACAGCAAAATTGGTGAGGATGAACTTCATAATATTCCAGTTCTTCCCACTTTCATGTACATTTCCAGTGCTGCATTCCTTAAACAGAAAGACTCAAACTCCTCCTGTTGTTCACCAAGTAATTTCCAACACAAAAGGAGAAATGGATCACAGGAACTTGACCTCTAATATTCTTAAACACCAGAATTGCCAATGAGCATCCCCAAAAGAGGCTGCTCTGTCTGATCAAACTGAAAACACACAGCAATTTCAAAAATATCCAGCTATTACTGATCTGTGATTTCCAAACCAAGTTATTTCCAGCGAAACAGCCTACAGAGACACCTTAAAGCTTCCACAATTAACTGTGCAGGAAGGGTAAAGCAAAGACCTCTGTCCTACCTCACGGCATAATGACAGAAGGTGCTGTTAGTTGAGCATAATTAATTTTAATTTCCTCCCAATATTCCAGGCATTTGTAGATTCCCTGAATATTGCTTAGCATTCCAGTCCCACCTCAATGTTCTTGGTTATAAAAAAATTCCACTTGACTAAACAATTTTAGATCCTTGGTTTTCTTTAAGTCAAAGCTCTTGGCTTTTGGTACTCCAAAAGGAGGAGTTCTGAACGGAACACACAAAATTACAACACGTTTGTAACTCCTCCTTGCAATCAACCCTGGCAGGGAAGTTCCTGCCCCAGAGTGCCTGCCAAAGGAGAAGCTGCCCTGCACTGCAGGACAAAGGCACAGAAATCACCTGTGGTGCAGGCAGTGCCTTCTCACTCACCTGGTCCCTGGTTTAGAGCCCAACCCACACCCTCCAGCCAGCCCCAGGCACAGACACCTTCCTCTGAATGACTCCAAAGCACCACCTCACTTCCTCACAGGGACACCTTCTGGGGCTTTACAGTGACATTAAAGGCGTGTTACACGTTACTACCTCACAAAAGGTGAGAGCTCAGGGTTACACATGTCCATGTGAGCCTGAGTCAGGGGGAACAGAAAGGCAGCCCTGTGGAGGAAACAGGAGTGAAGGCAAACCAGCTGAGAGGGTTAGAGGTAAAGAACACAAGCCAAGAGGATCTCGGAGCCCATTCCATCACCTTTTGTAGCTTTCTGAATTTTATCCATAACAGCACTACAGCTGTCAACAAAGGGAAGTAAAAATGTCACTGCTCTAATGCTGCATTGACTCCAATGAGAAATCTCTGAAAGAAACTTTAGGGTGAACTTTTGTGTGAACAGAACACACACATGTCAAAAATACCTTGAAAACCCCTTTGATTGTTTAATATCTTTGGTCTTTCATGGAAGAACAGATTTTTCTAGAATCTGCATTGAGTTTCATTTGGTAATCAGAGACATAACACAAAAAAGCCTCAATAAAAGCAACTGCACAAGCCATGCTTAAGTCAGCTGATACACCAAGAAAACATGATATATTAGAGGCAAAGCCTCTGAATTTTCATTTTCTGACATAAAAACATTCCTAGTCCTTTCCATCAAAAAAATAAACCCTTATCAGCATCTCAGGCTTTACTTCTCCTTGGTATTAGCATAAACAGGCCTTGTTTTTTTACAAGTGTGATAAACTCCTTCAGCCTCCAAATTCATAAGAAAGTACAGAACCACAAACTTTTTGTTGAATCAGAATTTTTTGCTCTTTCCCTTGGATGTTGAGACAGCCAATACTGTTGCATTTCCTTGGAATCTTTCCTTTTTAAAAGCCAGGGATATGCAAATCCTGCCCTTTGACCTTCTCACTGGGAAAGGCCATATTTAGCATCAGGAATATTGAACTGTGAGTCAAACAGTTATTCACACATGGAACTATTCAAGAGGCCTAATGTTTGAATCACTATTGGTCAGAGAACTGTGGCTGTACAAAGCATTACTCTCTAGGTGAACCTCATATAAATTTTTCATCAGCTGCATTTACTCTTCCTGAATTATTCAGTCCAATAGAAACTCCAAACCTGGGACTGGGTTTGTGCAAACAGCTGCCCTGTCACTGCAGAACCTGGAACATCCAACTTCTGGAAAAGCTTTTTGTTGAGACTAAAGTTCAAGCAGGGGAACAAAAAAACCAAAACAAAAACCCAAACCCCAACCAACTCAAAGTGTACAGTTCTACAAACACAGTTCCTTCACATTACTGCAGAAACTCTGAATTTTCAGCTAATAAAACTACAGATTGAGGAAGTGGCCTCAGATGCACCATCCTGAAAACCACGATACTGGACTTTAAATGCAGACCAGAGAACCTCATCGTGGTTCAAAGACAAAAAACATAATCAAGATGAACTCCTTTCTAAAAAAAGCCAAAATTAATCTTGAAGCTAATATGAATATGCATGAAAAGCTCCCTAAACTGCTTCCCCTACATTAAATGGATTTGTTCCTGACAAGATTCTGAGTTAAAGACACTGAGGGCTCACTACAATTTGCTGGGTGTGACTCCAACATCCCAAACCAGACTGCAGGGTTAGCTCACACTGTTACTTCAGGGCAAGTACTTCAGCCATGGATTCCAGCTAAGAGGCCTGAAATCAAAGAGTTCCTAATTACCCATGACAAACTCTTATTTGCAAACAGCTCGGCAGACACCCCGATACCAATCCACCTCCAGGAGTAACGTGGGAGGATGCTGATGACATCTCTGAAAGGCTAATTGCATCTGCCAGAGGCCTGAGATCACGGCCAGCCCTTTGCTCCACTGCCACCCCTTTGCACAAGGTGAAATCAAAGAATACTGAGCTCATTTACATCCAAAGTGCTTCTCACTTTTCACAAACGGCACTTGCAAATAAAGGTGGGTGAGAATTTTGCCAAAATACTTACGGAGTAATAGAAAACAAGGTTAAAAATGACGCTGGGAAGTCATCTCACATTACCATCGCACACACCTATATCAGCTGTATGGTCAGGAGAGTCATGACTCAGGGTAGTGCTCTGCTACTTTTAGTCTAGAAACATGTAACAAAGGATGTTCTCAGCTTGCAAAAGTTTTACTTTTCAGGGATTGCAAAACCAAGCTTACCAAAAAGCCAGAGCACTACCGACACGCACACAGCCCGAGGCGCGAATCAATTGGGCAACGATGGTCACCACGATAAAGCACAACCTCGGCACAGCGGCAGCACAAACTGCACAGAGCCGCCCCAAAACAACGCAGAGAAACAAAAGAACCCTGTGAGTCTTAACGAAACCTTTGAAAGATGCTGAGATACTCATACGAAGGGTGTCAGGCTGCTCATACCGAGAGTCGGTAAGAAAAAAAAAAGCAGGTCGTGCGGCTGAAAGATGGAAGTGCCAGGAGATGGAGACGGGGGACACGGCTAGGTGCCCCTTGCACGGGCCCGGAACAGAGACCCGCACAGCCCCGGGAATTGATCCCCGCACAGCCCCTGGGAACTGATCCCCCAGGACAGCCCCTGGGAACTGACCCCCACCAGGACAGCCCTTGGGAATTGATTCCCCCAGGACAGCCCCTGGGAATTGGTCCCCCCCAGGACAGCCCCTGGGAATTGACCCCCCAGACACTGCGTCAGCACCAGCCCCATCACACACCAGCAGAACCGACTCTCACACAGCCCTTCAGAACCGACCCACGACTACCCCAGCCTCGTACCGACCCCCAGACATCCCCTCAGAACCGATCCACGGCTCCCCCCGGCCGGCACCGAGCCCCGCACACCCCTCAGAACCCACCTCGGGCACCCCCTGAGAACCCACCCCCTCAGAGCCCACCCCGGGCACCCCCTTCGGAATCGCCCTCTGGACGTCCCCTCAGGACTGGCCCCCATCACACACCAGCAGAACCTGCCCTCACACAGCCCTTCAGAACCGACCCACGGCTGTCCCAGATCCCCACACAGCCCCCAGAACCCACCCCGGGCACCCCCTCA
>JAWWTY010000078.1:2896206-2926750 GCA_035222235.1 Margarornis squamiger | reverse complement strand
ATAACCCAAACACTGGAACTAATGTACACCAAGGAGCCATAACCAACGGGCATTTCCAAGGTGAAATTTGGCAAATTGATTTCTCTGAAATTCCAAGAAAGAGGAGTTATCGCTACCTTTTGGTTTTAACATATACATTTTCTGGATGGCCTGAAGCTTTCCCATGCAGAACAAATAAATCCAGGGAAGTGGTTAAAATCTTGTGAATGAGATTATACCATGATTTGGGGTACCTAAGAGCATATCCTCAGATAGAGGATCACACTTCTATGCACAAATTGTGCAAGCAATAAGTAAAGTGCTGAAAATCAATTGGCAATTGCATACCCCATACAGACCCCAGGCAAGTGGGCAAGTGGAAAAACTGAATCATCTTATCAAACAGCAAATGGCTAAAATATGTCAAGAAACAAATTTGCATTGGTATCAAGCTTTACCTATTGCTTTAATTTGAATAAGAGTCAAACCAAGGTCAAAAGAAAAATTAAGTCCATTTGAAATTTTCTATGGAAGACCTTATGCAATCAGTACAGTCAACAGCGAAGCCCTAGATCAGCTAGGCAATCAGTATATTTATGACTATGTTATAGCTGTGGGAAAACAATTGGTTAAAAATGCTACTGTAATGTTAGAACACCAACCTAAGCAACCTGATCGTAAATTGCATTCACTTAGTCCTGATGATTGGGTATATGTTAAGAATTTTTCAGGAAACCCTCTGCAAGAGAAGTGGGATGGACCCTTCCAAGTGTTGCTGACCACCTTCACGGCAGTTCGAGTAAAAGAGAAGCCTACTTGGATCCACTACTCCTGAGTCAAGAAGGCTCCTGAAAAAGCATGTACCTCAGAGCAAGAACCACTTACTCTCAAGCCCTCTCAATGCTGATCCTTGGACTTGTGATAAGTATAACGTTATCCCAAGCTCCCACTTTAGAATGGCCATGGTCTAATGCGTACACTGTTGAATCTATTCCCGATAGTTCACCACTCTCAACTGGTCCAGGGCCCGAACCAAGTTTAGCCATTTATGTTTTGTGGAATAATGAGTCATATACATAGCAAGATTGGAACAAACCCCCAGAATCACTAGCGACCTTGACATGAAAAGCAGGACATGAGATCCATATAGAGTGTAAAGGTGTTAATGAGTCAGCACAAACAAAACAAGTCCGGCTAGAAGTAACACTTACGAATAATCAATCACTTACATTTAGTCATGTAGGAAACAAACACTGGATTAAAAGGAAAGGTTCAGCTTCCTGCTTGTGGACTAACAATGAGAAAACCAAAAAAGATAAGGCCCAATGTGAACTAAAATTGTTGCTAGATCACTCAGTTTCAGTTGTGTGTTGGTGGATGAGCAAGAACAGGCTTGCTACTGATATGTTTAACATTAAATTTAAAGAAAGCCCTACTACCAAGCCACCCACCGAAACAACTACAGGATCTATGAACATTCCTACAACTCTTCCTCCAGGTTGTGAATATGTTCACAATTTCACCTTCATTGGACCATATGTAATCAGGCAATCAAATGAGCAGCTCTTGTTAGATCCCACATACTCACTGAAAAGAGTCCAGACAAACATTCAGGCAAATATATCTCACAAAAAGACTGTCAGCCTTACATACAGCAAAGTCTCAAAGGGTAGAATGCATGGCTAGCAACTAGGACTCATCACACCAGAACTCAAAGAGATGCAGCTGGATGGTTTGGAACAGGATTAGGTGTGTTAAACACTATAGATCAAGAAGTATTAGTTAACAAGCTCAGTGCTGCCACTTCTGACTTAGGAAACCTCAAAGTTCCCCTGAGATCATTGCCAGAAACCCAATCACTAGCAGTCAAACTACTAACATTAGTAGCCAATCACACTGCTGAAGATTTTATCAAAATTGCTGACTATACTGGTGGCATCAGCAGAAAGGTTGCACTTGCTGTCCAATGTATCCAAACCCAGCAATGGATACAATCTGTAGCTGCAGGAATACTTAGAGAAGGAACATCAGGAATACTATGTCAGGAAATAAGAGAAATAACAGCTAAAAACAGTTCCACTACCCAGTTTGAGAAAAACCATCAGGCTTGCTGGCAACTAGTGAATATCACTTACAACTCATGACAGGAACAGATTGAAGCATATGTACTCACTATTAGCGCAGCTAAGGAACAAACCATCTTTCCTGTCTTGACATTAGGAGCTATATATCAGAACGTAGCAGTTAGGCCAATAGGGCATAGTGTTTGGGCAAGCTATAATCACAACCAAGTGTAGTGGTTTGACCCTGGATAAACGCCTGGTGTCCAGCAAAACTGTTTCAAGGCCTTTTTTCTCCCCCTTTCGCCTTCCAGAGGGAAGAGAAAAAAAAACAGCTAGGAATTTACAGCTAGAGATAACAACCAAAAGAGGAGCTTTGATTAATACCACGGGCAAAGCAGAACTTAGAATAATGATTAAATTTATTACTAACAAACTAAAAACTAAAAATAAGAAGTAGAAACAGGTTAGAAACACCTTTCCACCACCACCCCTCGGTCTGTCCATGCCCCCCTCCTTCCCCTGACAGTGTGGGGGACAGGGAATGGAAGGTTTGCGGTCAGTTGTTGTTGTGTCAGCCATTCACAGATGGAAGTCCAAGACTTAAGCAGCAGTTCTGTTTCAGGGGGCTTTCCTGTAGGCTTGCTTCACCAGAGTCATCACCATGGTCAGAGGGGAATCACAACTCCGAGTCCTTCCCTTGTGTTCCGTGGGGTCCCCCCCACAAGAGCAGTCCTCTGCTCTCTCCTGGGTCATTCCATGGGGTGAAGTCTCTCATGAAAAGCTGGCTGTACCTGCTTAGTGTGGGCTTCTCCCTCTGTGGGTCTTGGCTGCAAATCCTTGCAAGACTCTGCTCCACCTTGGGACCTCCCACGTCGTAACAGCTCCTTTCATGCATTCCCCTGCTCTGACAGGGGGGTCTTTGCACCCCGATGGATCCCATGGGCTTCGAGGGGACAGCTCGTAATCACCACGGTCATCACCACAGTAGTCAGGGACTAATAGCTTTAAGTCCTCTCCCTGATCCGTGGGGTCCCAACCCCTGCTTTTCTTCCTGCACTGACCTTGATGTCTGTTGTGATGTTGTTAATCCATGGCTGCCCCTTTCCAACTGTGCAACAACTTCTTAAATATGTTTTCACTTGGGGGCATAACTTAATGGTTCAAAAGCAGGAAGTTTTCCTTCGAGCTGGCCCTCATTGGCTCTGCTCTATAGGATGGAGGGAAACTTCCAGAGGCTTCCAACAGAAGCCAATCTTCCTCTTATAAAAAAAACCTAATCAGAGAAACCCACGACATCAACCTATGAAACTCTTAACAACTCCAAGATGGTGATATTTTGTATTACTTGCATCACTGCTAGTTATTGTTTGTACACAAAGGGAATTAAGAAACTTGATGTGGGTTTAACAGATATGAACCCAGGTGCTGGATCTGGAATTGAGTGTTTGGGTTGTCTCAAGTATCTTTCCTGCCTTCTGCGCAAAGTTTTGAACTGTTCTTTTCCTATGCCTTCACCATTATTCTGCTTTTTTAAAATTTATTTAAATTTTGTATTACACCCAGTGTAAGTGACTGAAAATCCCTGTCTGCAAAACAGTCCATTTTTATTTCTTTTGCAAACAAATTCTCTGGCATAGCTTTGACTTAAAAATCAGAAGGAAATTATGATATCCCCTTTTCACATCTGAGTGGGGGGTGTTGGACAGTGAAATAATTGAAGATAATTTGTGAACTCCCTTAGATGTGGGTTAGTCAGGGACTAGACAGTGATGTTTCTAAAGTGGATGTGTGTTTGTGTAAGGTGTGACAGCACATATGTGACGACCTGCCCTGGAGGGGAGGGGAGCACCTAAGATTGGTAAGTGCTCGTTGGTTGAGAGGAGTGACAGGTTTGAGAGTCCACAAAACCATCAGCAGGTTTTATTAGCAAATTGCACACTTGCCTTGGAAATTGGTGTTGTAGTCCCTGACTTATCATACAAACACAAGGCAGTATGGTTTGGATAAAAGGGTAGGGTGAAGGCAAAAGAGAAATTAAAAAGGAAGGGATGAATTGAAGAAAGAGAGGAAAAGAGAGAAAAAAGGGATCACCAGCCCTCGCTCCAGCATTAACCCAGCTGGGGGGATGCTGGTCTTGGTCTCAGCAGTGATCCAGCTGTGACATGTCCAGGATCCTGGGGGGCACTGCCTGGGGGTGTGCCTTGGGAGGTACCTTTTTGTGGACAGGTCTCTCTCTTTCTGTGTAAATTATTTATCATGCACAGTCTGTTGTTTCAGGCCTTTCTGGAGGTGGCCAGGAGGGCTTTGGGAGTCTTTGGTGGTCCCAATCCCACTCTGTAATCCATGTTCACTTCCTGCCAATGATTCCAGTGCTTGTGCTGTCCAGTGTTGTGGTTTTTTTCTCACAGAAAGGTGCTGCCCTGTTTCTGCCCTGTCCCTCTGCCCCCCTTCTCCAGCCAATCCTGATCTTTCTCCCTGTGTGGTAATGCCAGCAGTCCTTGGTTATTACCAACAGTTCCTGTCTGTCATTGCTACCAGTCCTTGGCTGGCCCCAAGGTGTTTGAGACATACACATTAGTCCATTATCTCCTGGGAATGGAAACTTGAAGGGTCTCACTTGGGGCCACTGTTTGTAGGGTCATCAGAGAGTGAGCTTTAGTCAGGGTCATTTTCCATCCTGGATGCAGTTCCAGTTGGTAACTTTGTTTGAGAGTTCAAGAAAATGAAGTTTCCAAGGCTGTTAAACAGCAGGTGCTCCTTAGACAGCACTTGGGCCAGGTGTGGTTCCTCCAGGCCCAGGCCTAAGGAGCATTTCCCAGCTCATGGTGTGGCCTGAAGTGGGGGGATGTGACTAAAGTCAGCTTCTCTGGGTCTCTACAACATGGGGACTTGTGCCCAACCTGCTCTAATTCTATTAGTTTGATAACAGCTTCTCTCTACAGGTCCTGGCCACAGCTTGTTGAACCAGAGTAGCTTTGAGAAAGGTGACTTGCAGTCCACTTTATTAGATGAAGAAAACATTAAGCGACCAGACCTTGACCTTTCAGCTATTAATGGTAAATTTTCATTTATACTCTGTCTTTGGGCTTATTATTTTAATGCACATGCTGAAACTTGGTGGAAAGAAATTGTTGTATTCTTGTATATTCACGAAAGGATTTCATTCAATAGAGAGAGTGTTATTTCAGGTGTCCTTAAGCAGAGGTACTAAGACCTTTGAGGTTTAAATTCACCTCTCGATCTGTAGTATCTTGTGGGGGCTCTGTTGTTTTTTGTTTAAGATCAAAAATGAAAGAATAAAGTCCCTCAGATCTTTGTTCCTGTAACAGGTGGGTGTTAGGCTGTCAGCTCTTCTGCCAAGTGGATCACATCTGTCTGTTACTGACACTTCCAGCTAAATGCTCACGTGATCCACATCTGCTCCTGAGTATATCAGAGCCAGAAACAGGGCACAGCTCTTCTTTCCTGGTACACAGAATCATTTTGGAATTAGTTCTGCCTTTGAAAAACCTGAGGGGATGTTGACCCACCTTGTAGACCTTGGCAAAGAGAGCACTAATTTCTTTGTTGTGATACAGATAAACCTGTCTGCAGGAAGAGTGTTTGTTCAGAATCTGCTGAAGAAGAAGATGCAGAGACAATGAAAATGAGAGCACTGGTGAGTCTCACTGCTTTCATTTGTAAGAATATTGATTTTGAAATGTGTAAAATGAAGATTTTCTGTTTATCTTTAATCTGTATTACAGCTGAGGTCCTGGGATGATTTAAAGCCTCCTGGCAGAAATCAGTTCTGCTGCTGGCAATGTGTGGTTTGTTTATCAGGTGTCTGGACACTGACCAGAGCTTTGCTTCTGTCTCTTGTGGTAGTAAAGAATCTGTTCCAATTATGGCATCTCCTCAGGTGGATTCTTTCTGCATTCCTGTCCTGTTTAGTTCTATCACATTATCTTTGAGATTTTCTGACCTTTTTGCTTAGACAACTGACATTGATTCTGCCTAATTTGAGGTGCCTTATTTAGGGATCTCATTCAATATAGGACTAAACTTCAAATTCTCTACCAGTATTATGGAAATCTGCTGAAAATGTTATAGAAGGTGGTGGAACAAAGTTACATTTAATGAACATGAGTTCTTTAAAGAACTTTTCTGATTGAACTGACTGTTGTTGGTGATGAGTCCAGGCACAAATTGGACTATTGGCAATTTATTTGGTAATGAATTTGACCCCTGAAAAAGTAATTGCTGAAATACCAAACTTGATGTAGTATATTCTTTTGTTTTCTGAAGGAAACTGAATCCAGTGATCCAATGACAGAGCTGGAGTCTGAGACGCTGCTTTTAACTTACCTAAGATTAACGGTGAGAGTCAGTCAAGTGTTTGGTGTTTCAGATAAGACATGGAGGAGTTGTTTCATTTCTTACATGCTTCCTGAGCCATTAAAGTTAGGGTTTTGTAACTGTACATGCTTATGGCTGTAAAACTGTATTACTTGCTTTGAAAACTCCTAGACTGAATTCAGTGCCAGTTTATTAAGCTGGTGCTGGTTCTTAGGAATTAGGGGGATGCAGAGGTTTTGGGAAAACTCTGCATGAGTCTGTGTGGGGTTCAAGGCTGCAGCAGGGACTTTGTTCCCTCAGTGCTCTGTGTGTGTGTATTTACAAAAAGGAGGAGAGGTGGGGAAAATGGGTTGAGGGGGACTTTAATTCTGATGTTCTGTGCTTATTGTGTGAGGTCTCCACTGACTGGAACTCTTTGACCTGGTCTGAGTCTTGCATCTGTTTATTCAGAACATGTTAATTACTTAGATGTAGCATTGCTGTAATTGTGAATATTTTTGGATTGTAACAGGCAGCGAAAAATCTTGCCAGGCTGGAGGAAAAAGCAGAAAAAAACTTGATAATGTTGTGTGAAGAAAAGCAGAGACAACAGGAGAAGCTCTGGGAGCTGAAACGTGAAATTCTGCTCAAAGAGAGGGAGCAGAAGCTCCGTGAAGCATTAGACAAACAGGTAGGCTCCAGTACAACTAAGGCTTCTCTTCCATTGAAACAAGCTCATGTGTGCAGTAGTCCTTTATCCAGAGCAGATTTCTCTGCTAGAGCTGAGATGCCAACCCTTAATGAGAAGTGAACATCTTTTTTTGTCTCATCTCTCTGTGTTACCCAGCAGTAGCTCTGGCCTGGCTGTGAGAAGACAGTCTTCTAATGAATATTAATATTTGAACAATTAATTTTCAAAACTGAATCTCTCTTTGCTTTTTAACAAATATGCATTGCAAAAATTAAACAAGGCTTTTGCAGAGCACACTTGTTAACTGCAGTCAAAGCGTCTCATATAAAACCTTTGCCTGTTGCGTTGCTGACACCTCTGAGCTCGAGGACCAAAGAAACTGGTATTGGTCTGAGCATTCTGAGGTGCTAAAGGAAAACATGTTAAACAACGTGATAGGATTATTGTACCACAAACTTCTTGAAATCCTCTGCCAGCGAGCATTTCAGAGTGGTGTTTGTTTGGGGTTTTTTAACAAGTTGTTTTTCTGTATTGAGCCAGGTTTGTAATTGCAAAGCACCTGCTTTTGGAGAGGTCTTGGTTCATTGTGTGTCGGTTTCAGATGGAAGTGCTGTCTCCCCTGGTTCCTGTCTGTGAACAGTTTCAAGAGCAATACAAAAGCTTTGCAGCCTCTCTGGATGCCACTAGGCATGAACTACCCATAAAGAACATTCACATAGAAGGAGATAAGCAAACTTACCTTGGTATGAAAGTTTGATTTACCACATTTACTTTCAGAAATAGTGGTTTGATGCTAAAAAACCTTCTTGCAGTGTTATTGCTACATCTGTCTATGACCACTGGAGGAATTTTGTGTGCTCTTAGAGCTTGTGTGGACACTGGGCTGCAGCATTAGTCACACATTGTGCTGTATGTATTCTTATCTCTGTTTAAACACTTCACTGCACTTGAACAAGGTTTTTATCTTACAGCAGGGAAGAAATTAACTTTCTAAGCTAGGTCAGTCTTCATACACACCTTCAGTAGCAAATTTCTTTATATTTTAACTGTGTTCATGACATTACTCCTCCTTTCTTGTTCCTATTGTGTGAAGAAGTTGTGGGAGTGCTGTGACCTCTTCCTGTTCCTGTGTTTGAGGGATACAGTCACCTGGGTAGACTTGCTCCAGTTCTACAAGAAACATGAGCTTAAGTATTATTGTGAGTTGTCTTGAATCAGAGAATGTTCAATAAAACAGTGCATGTGTTTTGTCCTGAAGTCTGGACAAAAAGCTGCATTTTTAAACTGCTGGTCTGCAAGAAACAATTTACAATAATCTTGCACTTTAAAACAAATGAAAAAGTGTACTAAAGAATTCAGAATTCTTGTAAGAAGACTTGAAGTGAATAGGTCCCGTTTCTTTTGGTTTGGGAATGTTGAAGGAAATGACTGGATAAATTTCATAGCGGGTACATACCAACAGCAATATGTGTAACTGGCCAGAGAATTTGAGGTGTTTAAAATGTGTTTGTTCTCTTGCATTTGTCTTATAAAACTCTGACATGCTCTGAATGAGAGCTGGATTAGCAGTTTTAATAGCCTGTTGCTGGTGCTAGTCACAGCAGTGAAAACTAATTTGGCTTTCACAATGTCATGGTGTGTTTGTGAAAGCTGAAGAAACATCATCTAGTTCACCTGGCTCCAGCTGGTTGTATCTTGGATTAACTGATGGCACTGCATTTTTAATAATACCTTTAACATCTCATCTTGCAGATGAACTGGGAAAGCAATTAATGATCACACAGGAGCTTCTGACAGAAATCATGCCCAGCCACTCAGAAGACTGTGCAAAAGTACTCACTGCACTGAAAGAGCTTAAAGAAGTATCTCAGAAAGTGGATAAAGAGCTTAAAAGGTAATTACAAAAACTGGGTGTCAGAATTGTTGGCTAAAATACTCAGAGGAAGATCTGTAGACCTTGCAAGAGTACAGCCAGAACACAGGCTGGGGGAGGATTAACTGAGGGTTTGGTGGCACTGAGTTGAATTCTCTTTACAGCAGCCACCTGCACTTCTGTGCCTGCCCCACCTGCAGTCAGAGCAGGGTGGTTGGCTTTGTTCTAGTTTGTGCATCCCAAGTGAGCTACTTTAGTGTGCCATTCTCTGACACTTTAGCTGAGAATTTCAGTGAGCAGCAACAGACCTGGTAAGTGCAAATATGTAGGAGTGGAGAACCCTGGGAGGCAGCAAAGTGAACTGGAAACACTGTCTTAAATAACAACCCTGCAAGTGTATCATCATTTAGGAGGGAACACAGCAAAGGTTTTTTTCCTCAAGTACTGTGTCAACAAATACAAAGTATCTCTGGGAGGGTGAGGAAGAGCTAAAGCATGACATGTTCTCTCCTTCCTTCATTGCCCCAGAAGAGATTACAGCTAAAATCTTTGAAGATTGCTAGACCATAAGGCCACTCATCTCCCCCTCCTGCAAACTGCCCCTCCTCTTCCCCAGATTCTTGCCTTTGGGGAAGAAAATTCACATTTTACTGTTTTTTTTCTTCTTCTGATGAGGCCATAGTAGGAGAAAGACATGAATGTTTTTGGGATAAAGCAGGAGTTCCTGTCCTTCAGAGTCACTGATTCAGCTTCCTGTGTTCCAGGAGCTTCACAGAAGTGCAGAACCTGTCGCATGAAGTCACTAAAGAAGTTTCTCTGCATAACCAGAGTGTGTGTGAGGAGAATCACGGACTAGATGTTGTGAAAGGCTGGTATTTCAACTAAGTTTCTGTATAGTTTTACTACTGGGTAGGTACTAAAAGTGCCAGTTATGCTTCTGCTTCTTGTGTGAACATAACACATGCCCAGTTTTTTTGTTGTATGGGGATATGAAACCAGCAGCACTGAGAGAGCAAGTGGAGTGTTGTTCTGGGTGCTGTCCCGTCAGGACACGTCACAGCTCTCTTTTAACATGGATTTCTGCGACAGCTTTTTCATCACTTTCTGCCTTGACAACACTGAAGTGCAAATAATAAAAAATGTTATTCCTGGCAAATCTGACCTGTGTGGTAAAGCACAGCATGGATCATTGGTCACTGAGGGAACAGCTGCTGCAGCAACTCTGAACTGTCCCATGTTTCTGGATGTGCTGAGAGGAAAAGCTACACGGGTAGCAAGTAATGAGGCTGATACTTGGAAGGAGCCTGGACACTTGTAGTGAGTGAGAAGTTTTGGTAACTTGTTACCTAATTGCCTTGTAAATAAATTATTGAAATCTTAAATGCTTTTGTATAAACCTGACTCCTCTTTAAGGGTTTTATTCTTTTTAATAAAAAAGACACTTTTCCACTGCTATGTCACTAGCCTTCATGTTTGAATATCCTCACTGACTTCCTACAGAAGCTTCTGTTTCTGTCTGGGCTTGCCTAGAGCTGATACTACACAGCCTAGTGATGGACTTGCACGCATGAAGTGGTCCCAGTGGTGAGCCATGAGCACCCAAAGGGTTGGGAATGTGGAGAGAAAAACCTAATTGCCGAGTAAGTGCTGGAGAGGAGCCTGCTGGGCTATGGACATACATGCCCAATCTGGTGTGTTTCTTCAATGTGATTCCCCTTTTTGGTGCATGGAATGCATTTTTCTCTGGAAGACATGCTGTGTCCTGTGTTTTATAAGCTCTGGAACCTCTTTCTGTGATGGTTTTTCAAAAGCTTTGCTGTGTATTGTGTTCAGAGTGGTACATTTCTGGCCTAAGATGTGTCTGTAAGGCTTTTTGGCCTGCTCAGAAAACTCTTGGAGTATTCTCCTTGCACCTCTTCAAGTGCTGTTCAGGCTTTCTTCCTGTGTCACTAAGGCTCTAACTAGATTCTTGTCTCCTTTGATTACAAGTTAGAAGTCAATTAAGTAACTGGATCAGTAGATGTGCCATGGCCTGGGTGAGAAGCCAGTGTATAACAAACTGTCCAGACCCTCCTTGTATATAATGGCAGTGTCATGTTTGCAGCAGCAGCTGATCCAGGAGCCGGTGGTGCTGGAGGGACACGCTGGATGATCTGCCCGTGGGGGTTCCCCCGTGGGTGCTGCCATTCAGCTCCTGAGCTGTCGCTGCTGCATCGGGGTCAGGAGCAGGAGCTGCATCCCTGGCTTTGGCCACTGGATGGGGAACTTCGCCCAGCAGAGCCATAGCTGCAAATGGGGAGGCTGATTTTGGTGGCTCGAGATGTGGGTAGAAAGGCTCTATTTTTTCTAGGTTTGGATTATTGCTGGGCTGTGCTTCCTCACAGCTTTAACCTCCTTATGGTCAGTGTGTCATTCTGAGACTGAAAGTCATGAAATCTTAAATATGAGAGGGGAGGGCTGAAATTAAAATCCACGTTGTAATGTCTTGATAATAATGTCTCTGCACAGACATGTTATGTCGTAGGAACTAGGATTTCTTGATGTTTCCTAGAATTTCATTGCTGTTCTAAAAATACATTTTTCTTTAAGAAATCCTCATAAATCACTTGACTGAACAGGATAGGTGTTCTACCACTGAGATCCTATTGTGTGTGTATCCCTACACCCAAATAGCACTGAAACAACAGCCAGCCCTGCAGATTCTCCCTCTGCCAAGGAGGGGGACGCTGTGAGATGCCCTGCAAGGCTCTGTGGGGCCGGGCCAGCCGTTCTCTGCCCCTCGGGGCGGCGGGGCAGTCCCGCAGCTGGAGCCAGCGCAGCCCGTGCCGAACAATGCCGAGCCCGCGGCTGAGCGCTCATTGTTTCACAGGACCGGCCCTGGGAGCGCTCTCTGCCTCGCACTGAACACTGGGGCAATTCTTTGTGCAAGCGGCACAACAAGTGGTAGCTCGGCCTCTCCGGGAAAGGGTTTTAAGCTACGTTGGACTGAGGCTTTTCCTCCTTGCTTTCTTTCCGAATATTCTAAGTGGTTGGGTTTTGGCTCTTTGCAGAAGCGTTTTAGGCTCCTCCACCTTGAAACAGCCCCGGAATTGGATGCTGTCATTGAACACTGTACAAACAACAACAAAGAACTGCAGAATCACTGGAGCAGGAGCTAAACAGATGTGACACCACTTATTTTGTGTTTTCCACTTATTTTCTGACAATGTCACATGCTCTAAATCGGTTGGAATCCTAAACAAATTAAGGGCTCTTTTTTATCCAGGTTATCAATCTTTTTTTTTTTCTTTTTCCCCCTAGGATTAATAATGTTCTCCCTTCTGTAACTTGTACCAATGAAGATTTAGGGGTTTTTGGTCTGAACTTGTGCAGTACTTATTACCTATTTATTCATCTTTTAGGCCAGAAGTTCTTCTTGACTAATTGTTAACATTCATGTGTTCTAAGGTACTTTTTTTCTTCTAAAAACTGAAAGCAGTTGAGAAACGAGCCAGGGTGGAAGGGGCATCCCAGAAGTGGCAGTATTGTTGTTTAGACAATAAAAAGTTGTCTAAAAAGACATTGGCAAAGCTTTGAAACTGGGTTTGCCCTGCAGACTGCCCTGCCTGGCCCCTGGTGTGACTTGGGGAGCTCTGACCACAGTCCCCTCAGTTCCTGGCTGGTGTTGCCAGGCTGACCACCAGCTCGGGCGGGCTGAGTCGAGGCATTTTGGGCTGTAATTCCTCTTCTCTGGGGTCGAGGTAAAGCAGGATGGCCGTGCCCGGGGTGCCCCGGGAGCCCAGGAGGGCCGGGTGTCCCCTGCCCACACCCCCAGCTCTTTGTTCAGAGGGAGCTGGCTCTGTGCTCATCAACAGCACGTCAGCAGCTCATGACCCCAGCAGATGTTTCTGCATTTTAGGCTAATGAGAACTTATTGGATTACTGCAGTCTTCCCTGCCTCGGAGTAAATACCACTTTGTTGGAGATCCGGAAATTCATCCTGAATATGATAAACAAACTGCTAGCTGGGCTGGGAGTGCCAGGACATGAAAAGAGCTCCGGAGCGGCAGAAGATCTAACAGCTCTGAAATGCACCACTGAGCCACACCAATTAAGAGCATTTCCAGTGATTATGTGAGCATTCCTGCTCGGCTCTCAGCAATGATTTGGGGTTCTTTCTTCCGCTGCATTTGTGTGTGGCCTGTAAAGCAAGCACGAGGTTTGCAGGGCACTCTCAGACGCCTCTTATTTTAAAATAATTCTGTGATAATGTATATGCAAGAGGCATTGAGTTTCCTGCTTAAATCCTGAGTTTTCTCTGTTAGGGGAGCAAACACAACTTGCTCGTCAGACGTATCTAATCTTTATTTACATGGATAGTGTGGGTTTGGAGATGGCCTGGAGGATATCAAAACTTTGCAGTATCCATTGCATGTGGGAGGTGACTCTACTGCCCAAACTCGTATTTCACCAGTTACAGGTTGGGGTTGAGAAGAAAACTGGGAAATTGTTTCTGCCTAAATGTCTCAATGACATTTCTGATAAACACGGTGCTCTTCCTTCTGAATCAGTGTCTGCCCCTTTGAATGCTTTCTTGGTACTATTTCAGTCACTTTGTCAGGAATTTAAATGTTATATTACTGAAAAATCAGACTCTCCTGTTCCACAGATGAATGATAACCATTTTTGAGAGAACTATTTAATAATTATGTTCTCAATATCGTTATCCTGTTACATGCTACTCAGATTACCTTCTAATTTAAAGCGTGCTCCTTAATTATCCTTTCCTTAGAATGTTCTGGAGATGCCTGTATTCCTGGGAGGCAGGAGCAGTGTGGTTTGCACCCCTCTGGACTGGTGCAGTCTCTGCTGAGCCGCCATTCTCAGGGCTGGGAGCTCACAGGATGTGGCAGAGCCTGGGACAGTTGGCTTGCACTTACCAGTTTCTGCATTTGCTATCTGTGTTTGGCTGTCACAGAAACACAAAGAGAGAACCAACCTGGGAGTTAAAGAATGGGAGTGGCTTTTTGAGCAGGAATATAATACTGTAAAAATTAACCAAGACCCTGGTGTTGTCTGGTGGTGTGTAGTGACTGAGACAAGTGTTTTTCCTTTGGGGAGGGGGGACAAAAAAGTCTGGAAACTGATTACTTATTTTTTATTTTCACTCAGCTTCTACTGAAATCTTGTGCTTACAAGACAACACAAAACTGAATAACTAATAGCCTTGGGTTTAGTACATCTTTTATGTGCACAATTCACATACATTCTCAAAATCTTTAAATAGTATTACCTTTTATACCTTTAGATGTGATCATCTGTGTGACGAGTTGGTGCCAACACTCCCACTGGGGCAGTTAACAATGGCTAATTATTAATGCTTGGTCCTACCACTTGATTCTCGTGAGTAATCTTACTGATCTGAATTTTACAATTGGAGGAGGGCCAAAAGGATTCAATGCTGAGAGTAGCATTTTTTGTTTGACAAAATCAGATACCTGTCTGGTAATTTTCACATTGCACACAGTTTATTTATGAGATAGATGGGGCATGGAGGGCATCCTCTCCTCTGCAGGGTAATGATGAGGTTGTTCAAGTGGTCAGGATGTAAGTTAGGTCTAGTCAGAACCAACAGAGTTGCTTTCACACCTTCTTCTCTAAACCACTGTCCCTCCCTCACCTTTGTGACACCAGGGCAGCTTTCAAGTGCCTGAGATTCCTCAAACTTCCCGAGGAGCAGAATTACGTGTTCCGTAAACGAAATAAAAATCTGAGCTATGCACAGGGGGTGAATATGGCCCATAGATCTGACTGATGAATGGCTTTTATACATAAGCACTTCTTACAGAACTGCCTTTAAACTCTTAACCAGTACCAGATGTGGCTTGCAGGCGGCTGCTGGAATTCCAACACCTGTTGCATCACACTGAATGGGATTCATTTTGGCAAGCCCAGAAAATTCCATTTCAGTAAGTAAATAGTTTGAAATTATATCTAAAGCCTCCTTTTTTTTTTTTTACAGACCAAGCTGATTCCAGCCTTATTTACAGGATTGCACATACTTTCATAATTAGAAGATGCTTTGCAGTCTGTAGAGGCTGTAATTGCCTGAGATTTCTTGTACTCAGTAAATATCAAACAGAAAATCTTCAGTCGAGAAGAAATCTCTCCTTTAAAAGAGTTAATGACTCAAAAGGGCTCTATTCCACATAATTTCTAAATGTGATTTTTGAAAAGTAGAAATATTCATGTTTGTTCATTATTCTGAAAATGATGGAACTCCATTTTAGAACTGCACTTTGCTGCATTCATCAATTCAGTGCTGAATCCTGTTGCTTCTTCTAAGTCCTCACCCAGAGCTTTCTCAGGGATGAAATGTGGGTGTTTAGTGGTGATTTTTTTGGTAGATACCCTGTAGATGTCAACATCAGTCTGTAATGAGCCATTTGTTGTTTGCCCTAGAAGGTATGGATTATTATTTATTTGAAAGCATGATGCTGTTTCACCCCCAACACACCTGATCTCTGCAGGGCTTCTGTCAGCCATGGCTTGGCTTGGGGAGATATTGTGCATCAGTTCAGGCTGCCACAGCATGGCAACAGCAGAGGCGCTTCCTTTCCATTTGGCCTCCTTTACTCAAAGGATTCCAGTTTGTTTCAGTTTGCCCCAAAAAAACCCCAGACAAAAAACCCCAACCCTTAAACATTCCCCCTTTAATGTACTTTCTAACAAGTCCCTTCTCATAATGCCTCCTTTCCTGGGGAAGTGATCCCTGTGGTTCTACACTCCAATCTTGTCTAATTTGTCACAACGTCCTTTCTTTTTCTGGGTTTGTTCTGCCTCTCCACAAAAGTAAGACAAGGCTGGTTTAGGATAGATTTAAGGAGGAAAATGTAGCCACATCTAACAGTGTTATCCATTAATGAAGATAACGTGAATTTGTCAAAAACCTACAGAGTTAATGACTTTATTTTAAAGGGAAGACATATTAAAATGAGTGCAAGTTTCAAATAAGATCAAAATTTAGGCATCATTTATTTCTCTCCTCGTTAAGGACTGATCAGCCTCCGAGTCCTGTTGCTGAACTCATCAGGGAATTCTTGTTACTTTTGATGACTTTGTGCTTCTTAGGATTGACTTGCAGAAAATGTGGTAGCTAGGAATGAAATATGTGGTGGCTGAAATTATTTCAAGAGGGAATAAAATAACAGCAGCTTTAGCAGCTTGCTCTTTTTCTTGTCAGAAGCCAGGAGGAAGGGACTTTGGGAAACTCTTGGGCTGACTTTTGGACACAAACCTGTATTTTTGCTAAATAAAATGCTGTGGTCCATTCCAAGGATCGTTAGAAGAAATGAAACTGATTTCAAATACGGAGCTAACCCAGAAGAAAAGATTTTTTTTTTCTTCTTTTCCTTGTACTTTACCTTAAGTCAGGTGTGGAAACAAACTCCCTCCATCGAGAGTTTTCATTTATTGCTGGGGCAAGAATCCTGCCCTGCTGAAGATCCCTGGGACCCCTGGCATGCCTGGCTTGTCTCCACCAGGGACTGGCTAAACCATCCCCTGGTGTTTCTGTGCACTGTGAGATCACATTTGTTCTGTCACCTCGACTCTCTGCTCTTGCTTTGGGGTTGCTTTGCCCCTGTTCCTGTGAGCTCTGCTCTGAGAGCTGCCTCTCCTGTGCCGGGCCCCCGGGAGCGCTGGCCGGGACACAGGGATGGAGCTGGACAGACCCGGGCCTGGGGCTGGAGCAGGACGGGGCAGCGGCAGTGCCGGCCCTGCCTTTTGTCCTGGGGAGCAGTTCCCGGCTGCAGAGCCTCGGTTACCGGGACCGGACCGAGCCGGGGCTGCCGCGGCCCGGCATCTTTATAAAGACCCTCGGATTTGGCATCTGGGGCACCCCGGGGACTCGGGCGGGTCTGCAGGGGCAGGTCGGGCTCGGCAGCAAAGGCACCGCTGCCGCAGCAGCCCTGGGGACAAACCGGGATAACGGGGGACAGCCCGGGACAGCCCGGGATAACCGGGGACAGCTTGGGACAGCCCGGGATAACCGGGGACAGCCCGAGATAACCGGGAACAGTCCCGGACAACCCGGGATAACCGGGGACAGCCCCGAGACAGCCCGGGATAACCCGGGACAGCTTGGGACAAACCGGGATAACCCGGGACAAACCGGGATAACCCGGGAGAACCCGGGATAACCGGGAACAGTCCGGGATAACCCGGGATAACCGGGGACAGCTTGGGACAAACCGGGATAACCGGGGACAGCCCCGAGACAGCCCGGGACAACCGCGGACAGCCCGAGAAAACCGGGAACACCCCGGGACAACCCGGGATAACCCGGGACAACCGGGGACAGCCCGAGATAACCGGGGACAACCCGGGACAACCGGGGACAGCCCGAGACAACCGGGGACAGCCCGAGACAACCGGGGACAGCCCGGGCCAAACCGGGAAAACCGAGGACGACCTGGGACAGCCTGGGATAATCGAGAACAGCCCGGGACAGCCCGGGGACAGCCCGGGGACAGCCCGCTGTCAGTGCCCGCTGCGGGGCCGTGCGGGGCGCACCTGGGGCCGTGCGGGGCGGGTCCCGCTGCCGGGGGCGGGCGGGGGATCCGCAGACAAAGAGCCGGGGCCGGAGCCGAGCGGGCACCGGGGCCAAGGAGGGGGCGGCCCGGGGGCGGGGACGGGGCGGGGGCGGCGGCCGGAGGCACCGGGAGCCGAGCCGAGCCCAACTGAGCCGAGCCGAGCTAAGATAAGCCGAGGCGAGCCCGGGCTGCGGGAGGCTCGGGCTCTGCTGGCCGCGAACAAAAGGCTCCCTTAGCCCCGGGCGCACCATGCCCCGCTGCAGCCCCTGCGCGCTGCTCCTCGCCCTGGGCAGCCTGAGCGCCGCACAGCCCCGGGACCGGCAGTGAGTACCGCGGGGGGCTCGGGCAGCACCCCCGGCCGGGCTGGGGGCGGCACCGCGCTGCCCCCCTCGGGGGGTGCGCGCAAAGCACGGGCAGAGCTGCAAAAGTGCTGCGGCAAAAGCGGGGGGACACAAAAGCACAGAAGGAGAAAGCCCCCAGGCAATACCTGCCCGCCCCCGGCTGCTCCGGCGGGCGCTGCGAGGCTTTTATCTGCGGGCAATTATTTGAGGAATCCGCGGGGTTGCGCTGGGGGTGGCTGGAGGTGAGAGCTGGGCGCTCCCGAGCGCCGTGGGGACATTCCGTGCGGGAAGATGAGCCCGGGAGAAACTGCGGGGAAAGTTCCCTGGCTTTCTGAGCGATGGAATCCGCGGCTCCTTGCAGCGCCTTTAGGTTAATTTTCATTAAGGTTTGCTTTGTTCTTCATCCCTTGCTTATTATAGCCCGCCAGCATCGTGAATAGCTGCATTAAGCGAGTGCCGTGGAGAATTTTTCACTTACTTACTAGAAAATATTTCACGTCCTGCCAAGTTTTGGTGTAACCTGACAAAGTTGTTAGTCAAATGTGTTTAAAGGACCTGTCCAGTCACTGTCAAGTTAACTCTTTCACTGCCAAGTTAAATATTTAATATTCAAATGCCACTTGTGAAGTGATCTAAACCCTTGCAGCGAGGGACTGATGCTTCAGAGGAGCTCGGCAGTGCAGAACAATGTGAGTCCATGTGCTTCACATATGGCACTGCAGGGCTGCGCCTCTGTGACAGCTTCAATCCCCGCATTTCATCCTCGGGCCAGCTGGTCCTCCCTCTCCCCCTGCAACTACATCAGCTATCTCGCTCTTACCAAGAATCTGCAGGCTCAGTAGTAACTTTTTATTGCTATTTATTACCATTGTGATGAATTTTCAAACCTGGCAGCCAGAAGGTTTTGAATCTGCAAGTACCCCTGCAATTTAACTCGAATGCCACAGAGTTCTGAACTTCCTTTGGGGGGTAATGGGATCTCCATGGCAATGAGGCCTGCTGAGAGAGAAACATGGGCTTGGAATTTGATAAAAGATGACTTGGGGGCTGTAAAACACCACCATCCTCATCCCAAAGTGATAATCAATCATGAGCTAAAGCGACCTGGCTTGTGGGACTGTAGAAAGGCATGGGCTGGGAAAGTGGGCTCGGAGAGGCATCTGAGGAATTGCCTCGTGTTAAAAAAAAAATCCTTTTGGGTAGAAAAAACCCCCAGAAAGGTGTGTCATGAAAGGAATATAAATGTGTTGCTTCCAGCCCAATGCATCAAAGAGCCCAGAGCCTGTAATGCTTTCAGCTGACAAGTTCATGGCACGGTGCCACTGGCAGAGGAGTGGTGCAGATTCCATTCACAAACACTCGGGCTGCAGCTTCGCTGGGAGGTCGCCTGGGGTGGCTTTAAATCCTGTGTGTTCCTGCTGAAATAGTGCCCTTTTGCCGGGGTTTTTAAACTTGCAGGGTGTAATTGTTGGAGTAAAAAAGAGGGGGTTTGAGCCCAGCCCCAGAGCTGCAGTTCCTGGGCTGCCTCTGTACAAAGGGGAAGCTCAGGTGTGTTGTGTGTGTGAGTGTGGGGTTTGGGAAGTGCTGAGAACAGCTCTGAGAGTCCCTTCTCCTCTTGTAGGTGAAGGTGAGCTGGGAAAAGGAAGCCAGGAAAAATAATTGAGGCAAAAGTGTTAAAAATACCTAAACTCTTTCAAAACAAAGCATTAGCTGCAAAACTTGACCAGACATTCAAGGACCTCCTTATTCTTTCCTGAACTTCAGGAGGTTTATGATTAACTGGTTGCATGTTTAGTTTATTCCATATAATTTAGGATATAATTAGCTCCTTGGATCTTTAGTTTGTTACATCTAAATGAATGTGCTTATTATATATATATGCAATGAACATTGATATTACTGGGATCTGTAAGCACTTGGGCTCTGTTTCTATGTGCATCCTGTGTTCATTTACACATACTGGATAGAGGTGATCACAACTGTGACCATAGAGGAGCAAACACATCACAGAGTGGTTCATTCCTTTCCTTTGGCTCTCCATGAGGTGGCTCACAAGTGGAGATGCCACTCTTCCTGCTGTGCCTTGACGTGCCCCTTGCACTGTTGCTCCTCAGGGGTTATTTGATCGCAGCACCCTCCGTGTTCCGCTCGGGGGTGGAGGAGGCTGTGAGTGTGACCATCTTCAACGCCCTCAAGGAGACCACGGTGCAGATCCAGCTCGTGGTCAAAGGAGAGACCGTGTCACGGAGCCACGGCACGGTTCTGGGTAAGGGCCTGTCCTTCTGCCAGCTGGGAAGGACTTTCTAAGTTGAGGAGCTGTGGGAGCACATCAGGATCTCTTAATTGCTTTAGGTGGTGATGGAACTGGAGCCAAACTAATATCTAATTAATTGGCTGCTGCTGCAGCACCTCAGTTGGTTGTGTTAATGTGGTTTTGATGTATGTGGTAACAAACAGGCCAATAATTTTGGAACACCAAGGCATGTGGAGACATTGATAGTCAAGTGTTTTATAGTGAATGTCATTCCTTTTGAAGCCTGAATGTCTGTCACTGGGGAGCTATATAGGAATGAAATAAGTCCATTTTAAAGAAAAATATAAAATCTGCCTCACTATCATCATCATTTGCTTCCTTTATTAAAAATGAGTACTCAGAATACCCTCTCCCCATCTTCAGGTCTGAGCCTTGCTGAGAGGGGTGGTAATATTTGTGCAGTTGGATGAGTCTTTAAACTCCAAGACAGACACCTCTGTCCTGTGAGAAAAGACTGAGTGTTTTGATTACATTCAGCTTAACACTGAGTGAATTGGCACTGGTGGGACTCCAGCAGCACCAGTACCACTGCTGGGGGTGGTGTGAGCTGAGATGTAGACAAGGCTCAGGCAATCAGGCTCTTTAACCATCGTGGTTTAGCCCTTCTGTGTGTTAAAACTGGGAGTTTTATAAAAGCCATTTCCTTTCCTGGACCAGATTGTCTCTGGCTGTGTCCTCCCCTTGCTGTCCTTGAGACAGGCTGACAATTGCAGAGGAACTCAAAGGGAGTGATGCTTTCACATGTGGACAGCATATGCTCAAGGCAACTCTTAGGTAGGGCTGGACCCAGCAATCAAAACAGATCCCACCCCTTGTTTGTTTGGAGAATTATTCAAGTCCCCAAAGAGGCCAAGTGCCTTTTAAGAGCAAAACCCTTCTGGAAGCACAGGCTGCCCTGAGCTGAAACCTCAGCCTCGGTGGGACTCTCCAACCACAGAGCACTTTGCAGTTTACCTTGGGCAAAAACTGTAAATAAATGTGGGGCAAGTTTGTTTTGGAGAACTCTGCTGGGTCCAGCTTGCTCAGCCTGCAGATTATTTGCTGCAGGTGAGATCAAGATGAGGGTGTGTCAGGTGGCAGCTCCTGGTGAGGGGGTCTCCTTGTGCTCAACTGCAAATGTGCCTTGTCTTGAGAATGATTCCCTCTCTCTCTCATTTCAGATAAAGGAACAATTAAACTGAAGGTGAGTGTCAATTATTTTAGGATGCTGTTGGTGAAAGCACGAGGGACTTTCCTTCAGCCACGCCAGGCATTGCTGAGGGACAAACCCGTGTCACATTCTGGTGCACACACTGAGGAGGAAAGAACCTGCACAAGAGGAAGAGTGGAGAGTGGGAAGGACAAACCTTGACCCATCACAGCTCACCTGTCAGGCCCTTAGGCCACTGAAGAAAATCAGTGGCTCAACATAAAGTTCTGTGTTTGGGCTATTTGATAAGAATGATGTGTAAGTGATGGGGTTCTTATTTCAAATGTAGGCAAAGTTGAGCTGGACTGAAGAACAAGCCTTTACAATGTTGGCTCTCTTAACTTAGGGCTGGCTTTGGACTTGTCATCTCTGAGGTGTGAGGGGGGGTGGTGGAACAAAATATTCAATTGTGATCTGCTTCTGGAATTTTATCAGATTTTCTGTCTTGTCATTTTTAATCCGAGGTGGTTTTAACCGGGTTTTGTGTCTGTGAGTAACAGGTTGAAAAGGAGCAAGCATGCACTTTTTGTTCTGGGGACATTTTTGTGTTGGTTGCTGGATTTTTTTTCCCCTGTTGGAAGAGCTGTGTGTTCCCCAGCAGGGCTGAGTTCCTCATGGAGTGGAGGATGCATCTGTAGACCCATAGACCAAATATCACTTTGCTTGAGTGACAAAGGGCAGAAGAGAATTTCCCACCATGTTTTTAGCCTGACTTTGCCTCCCTTGAAGTTTAGATGTTGTAGAAGATGCAGCATGTCCTTCATTTGTTTCATTGCTAACACATAATTACACCAAATGGTGTAATGGTGGCTGCTCCTGCTCACTTCGGTGTCACTGACATTCCCCAAACCCTCTCAGGCTTTCCCTGTGTCTTCCTCACCTCCTGCTCTGTTTTCCAGGTGCCTCCAGGGCTCCGTGGACAGGCACACCTCAAGGTCTGGGGCAACAGGCACCTGGCAGAGGATGGGTACATCTTCCACAACTACACCACGGTCACCATCGACAGCAAAGGGTCCTCGGTGTTCATCCAGACTGACAAGCCTGTCTATAAACCCAAGCAGAAAGGTAAAGTGAGTCTGGAGAACACACCAGGTGCCAAACTTTTTCCAGGGGTGGTTTCTAGGATGAGCTCTTCTCTTGGCTAAAAAATGTCCTCTTTCCTTTTTAGTGTTGATAAACCTCTTTATGGTGACCTCTGACTTGAGACCAGTCAATGACAGGGTAAAGAAAACTTTTCTTTCATGCTATAAAGTATGACACAATACTTGGTAGCCTGTATTTTATTCTAATGTACAGCTGTGCACAAATATCCTTGGCTTTTTGAACCTATTTAGACTTATTTTGTGACAGCTTGTTGTAATTGAAATTTGGTTTTTTTCACTTGGTCACATCCCTATTGAAGGAGAGGCTTTTGGAGGGTTGGAAAATAGGGTGAAAATATGCCAGAGCAGGTGAAGAACGTTTCAGACTTGTACCTTATTCAGGTAGTCACAGATATGCCAATTATTCCTTTTCCACTTAGATGTGGGGGTGAAATGATTGTTTCTCAGGCTACTCTGGGGAAAGATGCTCAAACTCTGTCACTTTGGGTGTCACACCTCGTTTGTGTCAACTCAGCTGTTCATCACAGAGGGCAGAAAAGCAGCTTTGTTTCCTAAAGCCCTTCTGTTATTTTTTTCTTGCAGATTGAAGCTTATGTGGTGGTGAGTATCTGTGTGCCCCTCCCACACGTGCCCTGTGAGGCACCAGCTCCTTGGAGCCTGAAGGGGATCTTTGCAAGGCTGTTCTGGCCATTCCTCAGCAGAACCCACGCCATGACCTCTGTCCCCAAGTCTTTAACTGGTGTTTGTGTCTTGCTGTTTTGTTATCACCAACAAATATCCTCCTTTTCTACTTCAGTCTCAGAAACCCTTCCCCTTTTTCCAGCCTGAGAGGAACTGGGCAGATTCCCTGGTGTTTGTCAGTGGAACAGTCCCACTCCTGTCCTTGCTGTGCCTGGTAGAGCAGGGCCAGTCTCATCTCTGCACCCAAACACTGTGAGAGTGAAAGTCATGGCAAGGAAAGGATGCTCCTGCCTTATGAATGAGAAGTTCCCTCTGTGTCTAGTCTTATTTTTGGTTACTTTTTTTAACCATGGTTTAGCTGTCAGCAAGCAGAAGAATTCACCCTCCTGCTTGCATTGAGCACTGATTTAATGCTGATGAAACCAGCGGGATTAATTTCAGCTGACTTTGTCATCCAGAATTTCTCTTGCTGGTCATACAGCTCCCTTTAGGAATAAAGTGTCTCCAGAGGTCTCTTTGTCCCATGCCAAAGGGGTGTCTTAAAACAGGTGGAAGATCTGCTGCTTGGTTGCAGTGCTTCTAAATCATTTCAGAAAGCAAAGGCCCCTGGTAGAGTGCCTGCAGAACATTTTGGCCATGTATGAGTGACATTTGGGCTGGTAGTGAGGTGTGTCTGTCACAAAAGGAAGCTCTTTGTTGCAAACTGAGTTGGATGTGTGAGTGGTCCTCATGTTCATGGTGATGTTTCTCCTCCCTGAACCACGTGCAGGACCCTCGGGGGTCTCGTATGATCGAGTGGAGCGACCTGAAGCCCTTTTGTTGTGGTGAGTTTGGTCCCTTTCTCTCCTTGTATTGTTATTTTCCTTTGCTCCTGCCTCCACTGTGCTCAGGAAGCCTTGGCAGTGCCTGCAGGGTGACACAGGTTCCTTTCCCAGGTATTGTCAACATGACTTTCCCCCTGTCTGACCAGCCTGTGTTTGGGGAATGGCTCATCTTTGCTGAAATGCAGGGCCACACCTACAACAAATCTTTTGAAGTGCAGAAATACGGTGAGTTGGCTGCAACCCGAGGGCATTTGGAAGGACAGGACACTGTGAAATGTTTCCTGTGGAGGAAACACTTGAAATGTCATGGGGGAAAAGCTCTTTAGAGCTGTGGGACAGGGACAAGGGTGACTGGGTGGTTTTCCCAGGAAAATCTTGGTTTGCTGCTGGTATTGATTGTCCTCTGCTGGGTGTTGTCCTGCCCTGTGCTCCCCACACTGCCCTCAGGCAGGGATCTGGTCAGAGTGATGCCATAGGGTTTGATGTATTGGTAGATTTTTATACAGCTCTAGAGTTTCTCACATCTGAGGCAGCAGCTTCCAGTTCCTGACTTTGTGCCACGTTCCTGGATTTCTGTGTCCAGGGTGAGAGAGCAGCCAGAACTCACGGTTGGGACACATGTAGCAGGGCTAGAATAACAGGACATATTGTAGGCAAAGTATGATAGAAAACCCAGGAGATCCTTGGAGGTGCCCCAACAGGGCAGTTCTGGGGGTGGGACCAGGGGTAAGGGGTTCCTGGGTTGGATTTAACCATTAGTTATGGTAATTAAGTAATATTATAAATTTGTAAGACCTCTATACTGGGCACACATCTCTGTATACTTTAGACACTGAAAGTGTTTAGGAAGGAACTGCTGTCTTCTTTACCCAACTAATATTGTGTCCAAGTTTTTAGGCAACAGGAGCTGTGTGTGCTTTCCCTGGCAGCTGGGCAGGAGGCTCTCCTAGCAAAGGCTCTGCTGTGTTTCTCTCGTTGCAGTGCTGCCCAAGTTTGAGCTGCTGATTGAGCCCCCTCGCTACATTCGGGACCTCTCCCTGTGTGAAACAGGGACTGTCCATGCCAGGTAGGAACGGGGCCCAAGTCCAGCTCCGTGTCTGTGGGTTGCCCTGGAGCTTGGCTCCCACCTGCTGCTGAGTTTGCAGGTGATTTCTGATCATGGCAGAGCCTTTATCAAACATTAAAAATAAGCTAGAAACCCTCCTGTGATAATTGTTTCTGCTTTCTAGATGTGCAGGTGACACGGTCATTGCCTTCTTGTAACAGGAAAACTGAAGGAAGTTGTTCATGACCTTCTTTGCCTTTCAGATACACCTTTGGAAAACCAGTGACAGGGAAGTTGATTGTCAATATGACCATAAATGGTGTGGGGTACTACAGGCACGAGGTGGGACACCCTGTGCTCAAGACCACCCAGGTGAGGCAGACCATGGGCTCACCTGTGAGCCCTGTTCTTTACCTTTAATCCCACAGCTCTGCTTTGTTCCTGACTGGAGGTCAGAAAACAAAGCAGTAAATGGAGTAGTTAGCTCCAGCTTAAGAAAAAGTCTAACTTATTTTTGGCATGCTCTGTTTATGATTTGGGGGGATGAGAATTTATTGGCATAGTGTTAATCTGGTTTTAGAGCATATGGGGCTGAGGAGGACAGGAGACTGAGAGGGACTGTCATGGAACCAGACTAGGGATAAGGGTGGAAAATGAAACTGGCTCCCTCCCTCCCATTTGCATTCCCCTGCCCTCTCTGCAGATCGATGGCTCTGCTGCCTTCGAGGTGTGTGTTAAAGACATGATGCCAGCTGATGTCCCGGAGCACTTCCGAGGCACAGTCAGCATCTGGGCCACGGTGGTCAGCTCTGATGGCAGCAAACAGGTCACCTTTGATGACTCCACGCCCGTTCAGAAGCAGCTCATTGACATCAAGTACTCCAAGGACACCAGAAAGCAGTTCAAACCTGGCCTGCCTTACAAAGGCAAGGTGAGAGGCAGAGTAGATTCAAGGGTGCCCTGATGTGATCCCGGGATGTCACACGGTGTCCTGGTGTGGTTCTCCCACCTGTCACCGACTGGAGTGGCTGGCAGTGCAAACCCTGGTGCTGTAAAATGTCCCCCTGCAGGTGGAGGTCACCTACCCTGATGGAAGCCCAGCTGACAGAGTGACCATCCGCATTAAAGCTGAGCTCACCCCCAAGGACAACGTTTACACCAGTGAGCTGGTGTCCAGGAATGGCCTGGTGGAGTTTGAAATCCCCTCCATCCCCACAGCTGCCCAGTATGTCTGGCTGGAGGTGGGTAAAAGCTCTTTATAGGATTAGCAGGCTTTAATGTAACTAATCTTGTCAAACCTGCACTTTATAAATCAGTGCTACAAACAGGAAATCTGTGCCTTTTTAGCTTCAGCTTCTGGATTCCAACCCAGCAAACATTTGCTTTGTTTGCTGCTGCCAACAGCACTGCTGTTGGTACCCAGGAGGAGAAGGTGCTTCCCCAAATACAGCTTCACTTGGCAGTAAAGCTCCAATATTTGGGGGAGTGCTGTTGCTGTGTAAAGATGGCAAGAAAGGAACAGCTGGGAAGCATAAAATGGGAGAAGGGAAACAGCTTAAAAGAGCACAACTCAGGATTTCTGTGAGTAGCATTCACATGTGACTTCTCTTTATTTAAGACCAAAGTGACAGCCATTGATGGGAAACCCTCTGGGGATCAATATCTGCCCAACTACTTGTCCATCAGCAGCTGGTACTCGCCCAGCAAGTGTCACATCCAGCTCCAGGCACCAGATAAACCTTTCCAGGTATGTTGGCTTCATATTCCATCCCAATCCGTGCTGCATCTCTTGGCTAAAAGTACTTTAGTTCTAATGAAACACTTCCATGTGTTTCTGGGACCCTCCAAGGGGGGAAGGAGCTGCACTTTGCCCACCCAGGAGCTGTTCAGTGTGGGATGCAAAGTGCTCTGTGCAGAGCTCAGTGTGTGTCGGGGGGACAGGGAGGGAGGATGGATGTGGGCACTGCCAACAGCTCAGTTTGTCACATTTCAGTGTGTATTCTGTGCCCCTCCAGGAGCAGCCAGGTAGGCATTGTTTGCTGCAAACGACTGGAATTGGTGTAGTGGGAGTGGCTTAATTAATTAATTAATGCCATTTAGCCCCTCTAGAACTTCCAGTTGAAACCTCAACTGGATCTGTTTAGTCTTCCACAGAAGTTGCCTGATCTTCTTTTGCCCTTTTTGGGGGAGCCTCTCTAAAACTGTAATGCTGCCCTATAGAAGTCGTTGTTGTTTCTCTCCTAGAGGAAAGGTCTCGTTTCACCTTGGTTCCTGTTGCACTTTGTTTTCTGAGAGTTGTTTAGGGTTTCTTCTTGCCCAGGAAGGTGTTTGGGGTGGGGGGGAAAGGTGGGTTTTGGTGTTTCACACTCTTAGATTTCTGTTATCAGGTTGGTTTCAGATTCTTTGTATCCAAATAAGAGCTTTTTTTTTTCTATCTTTGATTTCATGGAAGTTTAATGGCTAATTAATCTTTTACAAGTTTCCTGAGGTATGGAAAGGGGATTATACTCTCTTAATCTGAACACATTGTTCTTGTTATAACCTGATTAGAACTAATTCTTCTGTGGGAAAGCTGAGAGTTGGATGTCCAGCTGATGTGGGAACTGTTTCCCTGCATCGCCAGCTCTTACTGGTGTTCCAATTAGCTACATTCATTTTTTAATGAATTGTTTCATCATTTGCACTGGGGAATTCTTAATACTTTGAATATTTCATGTCACGAGGTGCTTCTTGCCCTCCATGGCATTCTCACTCTTTAACCATTAGCAGCCCCTTGCAGTCAAATTCTGCCCTTTTGGTTTGTACCCTGGGCACATCTGGAAGGAGAACACTTGGTGCTGAAGAAAGAGAGGTTTGCCCAAAGATTTCCTTGGGATTCAACATCCAGCCTGAAGAGTTTTAGTTGGGAATTGCCCTGCTTTGAATGGCAGGAGGGGTAGGAGTGGAAGCTGCTGCAGAAATCCTACAGGACACGAGTGCCAGCTGCTCCTCAGGTGCCAGAAGCACCAAGTTTGTGTTCCTAGGAGGGAGGGATTATTCCTCAGCCAGGCATGGCCCAGCCCTGATCCTGTCCCTGGTGGCTGCTCTGTTGGCATTGCTGGTACTGGGGGGGTTTTCCCTTCAGGGTTTTCAGCACTTCGTGAGCCCCTCTGGCTTCAGTGCCCAGAGCTGCTCTGGAGCCTTTTGCAGGCATCAGATGAGCTTACCCAGACAAGGAAGAAGATTTCTTCTCATTCACTTCTGTGTTTGACACCTCTCTGAGTGCCAGACTTACAAATTATCATCAAGGCTTGTGTAATTGGAAAGTGTTTTCCCTCGGATCTGTTCCTGGTAATTTCATGCCACGGTGGTTGTGTTTGAATCAGTGTCTGCCACATGGATGTAATTGCTGTGTGTAATCACAATTAAACTGCAAAGGCTGTCAAACACATGTCTCTTCCCAACCCATCTCTTTCTGGTTTTGGGGCTGGACTACTGA
Organism: Margarornis squamiger; assembly: GCA_035222235.1. Taxonomy (NCBI): domain Eukaryota; kingdom Metazoa; phylum Chordata; class Aves; order Passeriformes; family Furnariidae; genus Margarornis; species Margarornis squamiger. The sequence continues at coordinate 2,898,279 of JAWWTY010000078.1, read as the reverse complement.
AGGGGTGTCTAAACTTCAACCAATTCTGACAGCTGCTCCGTGCCAAAAGGCTTAACTTCCAGGATTCCAGAGATTCCTTCATTGTTTCATTAATGCACACAACCCCCAGCTCCTTCTCCTGGCCATTTGCAGAACACAGGCCCCTTTTCATGGCCTGTGACAACAGTGCTCGTGTCACCCCCTGCTCACTGCCAGTGTCTGGTAGGAGAGGGGTCACCCCTCCCCTGGCCTGAAACCCACCGGGGTTTCTGTGCTCTATAAACCCAGAGTGTGCTTTGTAACACACCAGACCCTTTGCTCTTCTGTCTCTGGGTGCAGGTGGGAGAGGAGGCTCGGATTGCAGTGAAGTCCACGTGTCCCTGCAACTTCACTCTGCATTACGAGGTGGCATCACGAGGCAACATCGTCCTCTCGGGGCTCCAGCCCAGCAACATCACCCAGCAGAGGAGCAAAAGAGCCACCTTCCCCTCTGAGAAGAGCCCTGGCATCACTCACTTCCCAGGAACAGGTAGCTGGCAGCAGAAATGCAGCCTCACCACCCCTGTTTTCAGGGAAAAGCAGCCTTTCCACAAAATTAAGTATCCTCTCTTTTTTTTCTCCAATGTGATGCTCCTTAAAGGATGCAGATAGTTTTGTGCAAGAAAATTAGTGCTATCCATTGCACCCACAGTCATCCAGGAAAGAAATTCTCCAAGAGGGAGAGTTTTCTCCAGTCTTCCTGCAGTCTTTCTCTGTTGGGAAAACTCCAATTTTTGCTTGGCCTGGGCTCAGCAGGGTATCAGGGAAATGCATGATGGAGTTGGGGCAGTTTAGGATGTTTGAGCTTAAACTGAGAAGAGGACACTGGATGGACTGAGGGCAGAGGAGGAGATTACACAATTATCAGGGAGAAAAGGAAGTGTGCACTCCCAGTTTGTGCAAGGAATAACAGAAAGGTGCAAATCTGGGGAATACCTTTGTCTGGGATGAAGAATGGGGAACTGGGAACATCCAAAGGAAAAGTCTGTCTATCCCAGTAACCTGTGTGCAGTGGCAACCAGTTTGGGAGTCGGGGAAAGAGTAAAAGGAGCTCCCCTCTGTGTCCCCAGCCAGGTTCTGTAATCAGTTTGGGAATTTGGGGTGAGTTCCTGCTCTGCAGGTTTGTTCTGAGCTGTTGCATTTTCAGCTGCCTGAAGGCCTTGTGGTTGCTCTGCCTTTGGAAGTGTTCAGGGTTGGGTGGGACTTTGGGCAACCTCATCTAGTGAAACACATCCTTGGCCACAGGGGGCTGGAATTAGATGATCCTCAAAGGCCTCCAGTAACCCAAACCATTGTGGGGTTCTGTTCAGCTGCTGCAGAGGTTCTGTGCTCCAGGAACTGCACTGGCCTTTTCCACACTCCTTTGTGCCTTTTCCACACTCCTTTGTGCCTTTTCTCTCAGCAGTTCTGCAGCAACAGAGACACTTTCTTGATTACTTTCAATGGCTCGATAACTTATCGTGTATTTCCTTGACTTTATGGCTGGAAAACCAGCAATTGCTCCCTATCCACCTTCTCCATGCTGCTCGTTATGTTAAGGGTGCTAATTGCCCATCAGCTTCCACAAAGAGGAGAAAAAGGGAAAAGATTCCCAGTTCCAGGGGGTGTCCAACAGAAACAAGGGAGTCTTGGATGGGGAGTGTGGCTCTCAGCAGTGGGATGGGGCAGAGGGCAGTGATTTTGCTGAACCCCAGGGTGTTGTTGCAGCCCCCCCAGGTCCCCCTGCAGCAGAGGTGGAGGTGTGTGTGACCTTCCTGCAGCTCCCTGTGCTGCACTCCATGGCTCCCTGGGGCCGGCTCCTCGTCTACTACGTGCGGGACAACGGCGAGGGGGTCACGGACAGCCTGCAGCTCCCGGTGAACTCCTCCCTGGAGAACCAGGTGGGGGTCCTGGGGAGCCAGGATGGGGATCCTGGGGAGCCAGGATGGGGGTCCTGGGGAGCCAGGATGGGGGTCCTGGAGGACCAGGATGGGGGCCCCGGGGAGCCAGGTAGGGGTCCCGGGGAGCCAGGTAGGGGTCCCGGGGAACCAGGTGGGGGCCCTGGAGAACCAGGTG
>JAWWTY010000078.1:2833659-2895815 GCA_035222235.1 Margarornis squamiger | reverse complement strand
GTGGGGGTCCCGGGGAGCCAGGTGGGGGATCCTGGAGAACCAGGTCGGGGATCCTGGAGAACCAGGATGGGGGTCCCGGGGAGCCAGGTAGGGGTCCTGGGGAGCCAGGATGGGGGTCCTGGAGGACCAGGATGGGGGTCCTGGAGGACCAGGATGGGGGTCCGGTCCCGGGGAGCCAGGTAGGGGTCCTGGGGAGCCAGGATGGGGGCCCCGGGGAGCCAGGTGGGGGCCTGGAGCCCGGGGCAGCCCGGGATGGGGGCTCCTGGCTCCCTGCACCTCCACCTGCCGACAGGACTGCACTCACTGCTCCTTCCCAGGTTGCTGTGGCGCTCTCAGCAAACGAGACCAGGCCTGGAGATGTCGTGAACATCAAGGTCAGGGCTGCAAAGTCGAGCTGTGTGTGCATTGCCACGGTGGACAAGAGCGTGTACCTGCTGAAGACAGGCTTTCAGCTGACAGCCAGCCAGGTAGGGCGCTCAGAGCCCCGGGTGTCTTTATCCCAGCACTGCCACCCACGCCCTCCTTGCATACCCAGCCCCTGCACCCCAGCACAGCAGGTGTGCCCTCCCTTGCAGGTCTTTCAGGAGCTGGCAGAGTATGATGTGTCGGATGCTTTTGGAGCCCCCAAGGAGGAAGGGCACTTCTGGTGGCCGGGCATGTCCTCGCGCAGGCGCCGCAGGTCCTCGGTCTTCCCCTGGCACTGGGACATCACCAAGGACGCTCGCTTCGCCTTTACAGTAGGAACGCTCAGCCTCCCTCCCCTCTCCTGCCTTCACGTTTGCAGGGTGGTTCTCAGCCCCACAGGCCAGTACTTTGCCCACACCTGAGCTGTTTGTCCAGGGAGGACAGTGGGTTTTGAGAACAGAGCCCACTGTTCCAGCAGAGACACTGGGGGGATGTGGTTTGATTCTGGCCAGTCTTGATGACAGGGCCAGTTCCCCTCCTGGGGCAGGAGTTGATGCTGGTGCTCTGGAGAACCAGGCTGGGACCAGAAGGTTCCTCCAGTCAGGAGTGAGCTTGCACATCAGTTCTGCAGCTCCTCTGACAGGAAAGAAGGGGGAATGTGAGTCTTCCCTTGTAGCCTTTTCCCTTTTGGACTATCCCTTGGGAATCATTTAAATGTCTTTCCTGCCCTAGTCCTTCCAGCTTCTGTGGCCATCTCCATGACAGATCAGGAGTGTTTTCTTCATGTCCTTGATCAAGTCAAATGCCATATATTTAAGGCTTGCTTGGTGTCCTCCAATAGTTAAACCTGACCAGATTTTAAAAATTTTATTTCTTTCATCCATGCTGTGTATTTGCATCAACTTTCAAGTTGAGCACTTGAAACAATTATTTTTTTCTGAGATACTCATGCACTAATTCATTTCTTCCTTGCTTTGGATATCAGCAGTGCAGTTCTTTGAGCTGAGAACAGCCACCTGTAGGTTTTAAGACATGCTACTCTTTCCATTGGTTTTTTGCTTCCCTTTTGTTTAAAATGGATGTTTCTTCATCTCTTGGAGAAGTTCTGCTGGTTTGCCCCTTCCTTCCCTTGGAGCAGCAGAGCCCACCCCCCCTTCAGTCTCTGCTGACATGCCACTCCTCTGCCTTCCCCCCACTGCAGGCTGTTAACTCTGTTCCCTGATGGCCTGAAACAAGGACATGCCACGTGAAAGGCTGTGCTAGAAATGTTTTATATGAACTTTATATCCACTTCTCCTACTTGCTGCTCTGCAGGACAGACTGGCCTGTAGAACCAGTGTCACAGGTCTAATATGTGATGTGCTTTCCATTTTAAGCAGACAAGAGCTTTCTCATGAACCTTCTTTGTTTTCATGTCAAGTTTTAAAAAAATCCTCGAGTCTCAATTGGGATTTCCCCCATAACGTTGGAATAGGGTTGAGGGATTCTATTCTATTTTTTTTTGGTACACATTTAATTCTTTTAATGTCTTTATTTTTTTTTCTTGCTGGTTTTTGTTTTGTGGTCTTCATTTGTATATCCCAGGAAACTGGCTTGGTGGTGATGACTGACATAGTCAGCCTGAACCACAGGCAGAACGGAGGGATGTACACGGACGAGGCTGTGCCAGCCTTCCAGCCACACACTGGCACCCTGGTGGCCACAATGCATTCGAAAATAGCACCCAGGTAACTTTGATTTTATAGTATGTACTGCCTGGGATACTCTGAGCTGGTTTTTTTTCCATGTTCTCAGCTGTTTTCCATCCCTGTGACCCCAGGTTTAAAGGCAGTGTGGGGAAACTCTTCTGATACCTCGACAGACTTAACGAACCAACTGACATTACCTTGTTAAATTGAATTTAATTCTGCAAAAATCTTCTTCCAAGTGATCATTTGGCTCTCTGCCATATGTCAGTTTTCTGTGAACTGGTCGCTGTTTCTCAATATTTGAGCTGGTTTCAGAGTCACTCATTGTTTGTTATTCTGGCCATTCAGCTGGGGGTCAGACTCAATAAAATGAGGGTTTGCAGGAAGAATAAATGCTGAGGATGGGCCTTCCCTTTGCATCCTGAGCCTCCTGGGGGCCTCTCTGGGCAGAGACAGTTTGGGGGGTTCATGAACAACAGGATAATGAAGCACTTCAGGTGTGGGAAAACTGACTGAGGTATTAAAATACCAGAGATCAAGGGAAGAAATGGAGAGGAATGTAAAGTACTGCCTGTGGTAAGTGCTGTCAGTCAGGCTGTATCCTGGGACATCCTGGGAAGTCACAGGGTCCCACCTCCTTTGGTGAAAGAACTTGCATCATAAACTTAGATTGCATTATTTCTGCTGGATTTAAAGTTTATCTTCTCCATGCTGGTTTTTACATTCTTATTTGTGCACACTGGGGCTGTTTGGAAGGGCTGTGTGGTTTGTGTTAGGAGGGGTCACCAGCTCACTTTGGATGAGTCTGAACTGAGCCAGGGCTGGTCCTCTGAGTTGCAATTGGGTGATAACTCTGATTTATCCCTTAAAACTCTCTTATTAAAAGAATTCATTCTCTTATTTCTTGTTCCAGCAGAGCAGAGAAGAGAAAAAGAACCTTCTTTCCCGAAACGTGGATTTGGCACTGCCTCAATGTCAGGTACGGACAGGGAATTCTCTGAATTGTATCCTCTTCAGCTACAGGAACAAAGTCTGTGCAACCTACTGGAGTTACACTGGCGTCTTCTGATGGTTTTTCTTTATTGCTTTTCTTCATTACCACTTTAATCACTAATCTTTGCAACAGTTCATCTGGTCTTGAAGTGCATCCACGTGCTGCCAGTGGGACCTGAACTCCACAGATCCCTCCTCTGTGTCATCTCTTCCCCCAAACCTTAATTTACCCCCTCATAAATCGTGCTTTCCTCTGGGTGCCGTTGGAACTGAAAGAATTCATAAAGAGATAACTAATCTCTCCCACAGCAGCAGCACACTGAGGATAATTTGAAGCCATTATTAAAAGGCTTCCCCAGGTTTGCAAGTAAAATTCATTCCCAATAAACGACTGTAAATTAAATTTGACAGGGACTTGGAGCAAGTGTATTCAAATCTGTTCAATTGAGCATGAAATATGCTTTGTGGAAATACACAAAGAATTCCAGAAGTGCCTGTTTGGGCCTCAGCAAGCTGGGGCAGTTAATTATAAGTGGGAGAGTGTGGAATAAAAAGTTGCAGATTGCATTTTCTCCACTCCATTTCATTAGAAACAACTGAGTTGACCATTCTGTAATTTCCACTCTCTTGAACAGGAAGAATTTTTATTATTATTTTTTTTTTCCCCTTCTACCATCTATAATTATAAACTACAATCCTCAAAAAAAAAAAAAAGAAACAAAAGCCTAATGTCAACTTCCCAAACCAATTCTAAGAATTCCTCGAGCCTGGCTGGAGGGTCTAATGGCTGGAAATGAGTGTGTACTTTGGCCCCCCGCCCAGAAGAGTAAGTGCCCTCATGTGTGAAAATAATGTTAATGCTGGTTATGGGCTGAAATCCCAGTGGAAAGAACATCAGCTGCAACAAATTGTCTGCTTAAACAAACTGGAATTGTGCCAGTCCCAGAGCCAGGACACCCTTCTGCTTATCCTGCAGGGCAGGGCAGGTATGGAGGGGCTGCACTTACAGGAGCACCCAAACACTGAGGAACAGCCTGCTTAGGAAAATGGAAATAACTTTGACTTTTAAGAAGGTTGGGATCAGATAACAGGAAGAAATTCTTTACTGTGAGGATGGGATTGGCACAGAGCAGCTGCCCCATCCCTGGAAGTGTCCAAGGCTGGGTTGGAGAGGACTTGGAGCACCCTGGGCTGGTGGGAGGTGTCCCTGCCCATGGCAGGGGTGGCACTGGAGGGGATTTGAGGTCCCTCCCAACCCACCCCATTCCCTGCTCTGGGATAACTCGGTGCTGCAAAGCCAAGTGCATTTCCCAGGCTCTTCAGTGAGGAGTTTGAGCTGGGCAGCCACAAACAAGGCAGTGCCTGGAGCTTGGCTGAGCTTGGCAAGCCCATCAAAGGGCACTGGGACCTCCAGTTCTCACCAAACCATGGGGTTTAACCCCTTCCCTGCTGTGACATAAGTACAGAGAGGCACATGATGTGCTGCCTGGCTCCTGGCAGGCCCAGGCTCAGGGAGAGGAGTAAGAGGAGCCAAATAAAGGGGCTCCAGTGGTGCCTGGAGTGACCAAGCTTGGTGTGGGCAGCAGTTCCTGGGGCTGGGGCAGCTCTGCAGGGCACAGTGTTCTACATGGGGAGTCTCCTGGAATGATCCAGAAGGAAGGGGCCCACAAGGAGCAGGTCATGCTGTCAGCTCTCAGGGCTTGCTCTGAACACCTTCCTCTCTCATTTTCTGTGCCCCCAGGAGCTCACAGAGCTGGCAGCATGTGTGCCAGGCTCTGGGGAATAAATAACTGCAGGGGGAACACCCTTGGGGTGTTCTCACAACTGCAGCCACCACGCTGCCAGCTGAGCCATGAAACACCTTTTGTTCTTGGGTTGGAGAAATGTTCTCTGTTCCTGCAAGGCTTTGCAGGAGGGAAATGGTGAACAAAACTGAATTTCTATTATTGCAAAGCTTGGTTTATGCCATCCTGTTGGGGTATGCACAGGGAAGCTGAACACTCGGAGGTTTGAATTTGAATTATTTGTTTCAGTCCTCATTGGAAGAAAATGATGGGTTTGGAAATTTTCTAAGTCAGGCATTCCAAAACCTGACAAACCAAAGTGTTCCTGAGTCAAAACAAGCAGTTGCTGAACTTGATGTCCAGAAAATGTCTCATTTGCCCTTGTGTTCAAGCAGAGCCTGCAGTGTGGAAATGGATACAGGGACAGTGGGTTCCAACAAAAAACCCTCTTATTTCACCAGCTCTTAGATCAGTCATCACTGAACTGTTTTTATGCAGGACCTCAGTCTGGGATTCTTTCTTTTCATTTTGGGATTTTTTGGGGGTGTTTTTTTGACTTAGTGCAGACATTTGCTTCTCAGAAAAGTCACCTTATAATGAGGCTGCAAACAAAGCCTTTAATCCAGTCCAGGTCTGCTCGTTAGACTGTGCTTTTTGCAGAACCAGCAACTCGCTGTTCTGCTCCTTCTGAACCTTCACAGGTCCCAGCTGCCAAAAACACTGACCCTTTCACAAGCTGCTCTTCCAGGCAGGCACTGCTGTTGCCCTATAAATTTGGTTCTGGGGGAACTGCCCAGAATGCTGGGCTGAGGTGCAGTCCCTGTGCTCGAGCCGAGCTGTGTCCCCTTCCCCTGGCAGTGCCACGCTGGGAGAAGCCCAGCTGCGGGTGGAGGTGCCCGACTCCATCACCACGTGGATCACCGAGGCCGTGGCGCTCTCTGAGGACAAGGGCTTGGGCATTGCCAGCCAGACAGAGCTGAAGACCTTCAAGCCTTTCTTCCTCGACTTCACGCTGCCCTACCACGTCATCCGGGGCGAGCAGACCAAGATCCCCCTCACTGTCTACAACTACCTGGCTGTGTGTGTGGAGGTACCAGCCCTTTCCCTTGGTTTTTCCCCCTTTCCCTTGGTTTTTCCCCCTTTCCCTTGGTTTTTCCCCCTTTCCCTTGGTTTTCCCCCCTTTCCCTGCTGGTGCTGAGTCACCCCCTGGGCTTCTCAGAGATGCCCAGGGCAGAAGGTTAATGTAGGGATAAGCTCAGCACAGGGGCTTTGATAAGATAAATATTGCTTTTCAACACAAATCAGCCTCACTGCTTTATTTATCCTTGTGTAGTAGTCTGAAGTGCCTTGCAGCCTTGGGAAATATAGGGGAAAAGTATAGGAAAAACAAGTAGGAAGCTCATTCTGAATCACAGAGAATTTCCTTCATCATCAGAGAACTGCCAAAAGTAGTTTATTTTATTTTATGTCAAGAAATCCTGTCTCCCCAGCTGTTTTCTCCCCCAGCTCCTGCAGGTCCTCTTGGAAATGCTTGTAGAATGGCTGAGCTGCAGGTGCTGCTCTCAGCCAAGGACATGACTGGAAAGCTGGAAGGACAAATAACCTGCCTGCTGCAATTTTTGGGAAGCGTTTGGGGGGGGGAGGGGGAGTTCAGGCTTTTCACCAATGGCTTTGCAGTAAATGACATGCCAACATTTTCACAGGTGCACGTGAAGATTTCTGTCCCCAAAGGCATAAAGTTTGTTGGGCATCCTGGGAAGCACCATCTGACAAGGAAGAAGTGCGTTGCCCCCGGGGAAGCCAAACCCACCTCTATCGTTCTGTCCTTCAATGAGCTGGGACTGAGCAACATCACTGGTAGTACAGAACTAAAAACAGCTTGGGGCTTGGAGGACTTTTGCAAGTGTTCCTTTTTATTCCTCTTTCAGCAGAGAATTCCTACATCCCTACTAGCCCAGAGGGGAGTTGTTTGTTGCCCTTGCTGCCAGCTTGGCTTTTTAACCTCCTTGGTTGTAGCACACACCGTGTGTAATGCACAGAGGGGTCTGTACAGACAGCAGGAGGTTCCCTGGCTATCAGTTCTCCTGGTGTGGTGTTTGGACCTGTTACATTTCCCTGAAGAGATCAGTGGGACTTTTAAAATAAGAGAATACCAACAAACTTTGTACATCTTTCAATTAATAACCCCACTGAAACGGGGCAACACTAAAAACTAGAGAAGGGTCTCTCTGCTGCCCCGTGACCGTCCAAATGCTGCATTCAGCTATGCAATAAGAGCTGTAATTGCAAAACACCTAATTAGCTGTGTCTAATTCGTTTAGATCTTTCTATCTCAAAATCTCTGCTGCTCTTCCCTTCTGTCTCTCAGCCAAAGCTTTTGCCTATGGTGGGACTAATTGCTGCCAGGAGGGGATGCAGAGCCTCAAGGGTGGCAGACACTCCGAGGACACTGCCCTGGACAAAAGGACCCCGGTGGGAGTGGATTATGTTCGCAGCAGTGTGATTATCGAGGTGAGAAAGCAGGAATTTGTAATAATTCGGGTAAAAATGCTTGGGCAAATCAGTTTTTAGGCAAGCAAATGGGAATAGGAATCCTCAGGGTGGAATCAGGTCTTCCTACCTCAGGGTAGGAATCCTCAGGGTGATTGATGGTTTGTTTGCACCATTGGAAATAGTGAATTTTAGGGGAGGTTGTACAGAAAGAGCCCATTTGGTTCTGAGTTTCTGGTGAGTCTCCAATACTGCTGAGGAGAAACAGGAATGGAAGTTTTAGTGGAGGAACTTGCCCTGTCCATCTAAAAAATGCTGTGGGGCTCTCTGGGGGTGGTTGGCCCCTCTCCTGCTAACACAGCAGTGCCATCACTTCTCTGTAAAGGACATAAAGCACTGCACAGCAGCAGAATATCCCTCCTGTATTTTCTAAGCAAGCCTGGAAGCTGTTCCTGCTCATCCAAGCCCTGTGGATTTATGTGTGCATTTGTGTCTTTCTCTAGCCAGAGGGACTGTCCAGAGAATACACCTACAGTGTGTTCTTCTGCCCAAATGGTAAGTTCGTGATTGGAATTAGATGTTCAGTTTGTTTGATTCAGTTGTAAACAGAAACATTTGGCTTCATCTCCATTTAAAAAAAAAAATAAAAGAAATATCTTTGTTTCTATTTCTCTGTGATTGATGAGTTATGGTGTGAAGGAGGAACTTGTGGATAAAGAGCCTTTCTTACCTGGCTGGCTAATTATGAATTTGCTCCCACTGCCCAAGTGATTTCTGGAAATGGCCATTAAATTCCTTTACTTTAGGAAACAGTTTGAGTATTCAGCACTGTGGACAGTAACTGGGACTGTTGTGTGTTTTAAAGTTCAGTTCTGGAATTGGTGTGTCCCTGCTGCCAGAGATTTGGATAGCTCAGAGTTGGCTCCAGCAGCCAAACAGAGATGCTTCTGACCACTGGATTTGGGCTGAAAAATCACTTGCAGACTTCCTAAGAAATTCAGCTGAGCACTTTGAGGTGCCTCCTGTACTGGAAGGATGTAAAAATAAAATATGGGAAGAAACAGCCACGTTTATTTTCGCAGTTTGAGAGAAATTGGAAAAAACCCTGACTTAGGAGAGGTCTGTTTGTTTGAACTGCAGTAACCAGCATTTTTGAGGTCTGTAAGCTCAGCTCTAATTCTTACAACATGCCATTATTTTCCTGACTAGAGAAAATCCACATCTCCACACCTAACAAATATGAGTACCAGTACATGCAGAAACCTGCCCAGATGAGCCACTTTGACATTGCTGTGAAGGCCCACAACGATGCCCACCTGGCCTTGTCCTCTGGCCCCCACGACATGGCAGAGATGACAGAGATTGTGATTGGGGGGCACCAGAACAGCAAAACGTGGATTTCTGGAAGCAAAATGGGCGAGCCCGTGGCCAGCAGGGACACCCCTGGCATCCTCTCCTGGGATGAATTCCGCAGCTTCTGGATCAGCTGGAAAAATGGGATTATCCAGGTACTGAATTCTTCTGTGTGAGGGTCTGGAAGTCTCTTTTTAAGCAGAGTCTGAGCACACACACACAGCAGGTTTTCCTTAGGTTGGTGTGAAGGTGAAGGCTGCTCTTCTGCTGCTTTTTCTGTCTTAGTTCTTGCTCAGAGCCAGCCTGCTGTGCCACTTGGTGTGCTCAGCACCTCAGCCTGCAATGCTAAAGGCTTTGAGGGTCAAGCCTGTGGAATTCTCACTCACCTTCCTTGGGTTGCTGTGTGGGTGGGAGAGAGCAAGGTGCTGAGCCATGCAGAGTGTCCTCTGGTGCCCACAGGAGCAGGGACAGGGACAGGGTGACTCCAGATGTGTGGGCTCTTGGCACTGCCTGCTTTTCTGTCCCTTGCAGGTTGGCCACGGTACTCGGGTGCTAAACGAGTCTATTATTGTGGAGTGGACAGTCCCCAAACAGCTTGAGGTGAAGTACATTGGCTTTTCCACAGGCTGGGGGTCAATGGGAGAGTTTAAAATTTGGAGAAAAGAAGAGACTGATGAAAATCACAATGAAGCATTTACTCTTGGAGTTCCCCACAACATAATTCCAGGATCAGAAAGAGCTACGGCTTCAATAATAGGTACCATTCCGAGGAGGTGTCACTGGGTATCAAATGTGAAGAGATACTCCAGCTGTTACTTGAGTAATGCACACCAGATAAGATGGTCCTGGGCTCTTACTCAGGTTAATGCTGCTTAATTGGGGGACACACCATTGCTGTGGGTTTCTCTTGTCTTTTGGTTGAACCCTGTATGAGCTGTCAGGGGTTTGAAGTTGATACTGAGGGCTTGGCAGAGGCAAAGCTCATGGGGTTTATTTCATGATCATCAGCACCACATGTTGGGCACTGCTCTAGACTAGTCTTAAATTGGGAAGTCATGGATAATCCAGCTCCAAAAGGTGGGATCTCTTTAATCCAACGAGAGATCGAAGGGCTGAGATTTAACATCTGAAGGACTTCCCACTTATGGCACAGTTTCTCTCTCTGTGCAGCCAGGGGATAGCAGGGCAGTCAGGTGGGGTTTAATCTTCAGACAAAGTCAAGCCTAAGTCCCTAACACCGAGATCCCCCCCTTTCTCATACAGGAGATGTGATGGGCCCTACTCTGAACAACCTGGACAACCTCCTGCGACTGCCCTTTGGCTGTGGGGAGCAGAACATGATCCACTTTGCTCCTAATGTGTTTGTCCTGAAATACCTGCAGAAAACCAAACAGCTCAGTCATGAGGTGGAGGTTGAGGCCACTGATTACCTTGTTCAAGGTAAGACAGGACCCTCAGTTTAGAGAGGTAGGAAAGGCTTGTAAAGTTGGTGTTTCCCTTGTGTCGTGTGCTTTGTGCTCAAGAGCAGCCCAAGGGATGAGGAGTCATCATTCCTTGGAGGATAATGTCCCAGGGTAGCAGATTTTGATGGTAAGATGTTTTCCCTTGGTGTATATTTTCTGTTTCCCTTCAGTAACTCCTGGGTTTGAGGCTTCTTGATTTATCTTTTTCATTTTTTTCCTTAGGTAGCTGATTTTTATGTTTAAACATTTTTTAAAAGTCAAGCAATATTCAATTCAGAAAAAAACCTATATATTTAGGGTGTTTTTCCTTGTTCCTAGCTTGTTTTTTCCAGCACTTGAGCCAGTACATGGCTCTTCTCTGGACTTTCTTTTCTTACCAGTATTTTCTTAATAACATTTTGCCCAAAATCAAAAATTAGCATCCAAATTAATTACCCTGGGGCCACATAATGAAGGATTTTCAGTGTCCCTTCAGTGTCCCACCTCACTGTGCAGCTCAAAGCAATCCATCTTTCCCTCTTTGTGCTGTTTTTCTCAGCATTTGTTTGAGAAGAGCCACATGCAAAATAGTTTTCTAACTAAGTGCACTCTCAGTAAGCATTCAGAGATCATTAAAAGCAAGAAGGGCCCAAAGGGACAAAGCTCTCTCGTGGATGAGTCAGCCAATAGTCATGTCATGAAATCAGAGGTGATGGGATTAGGTGGTTCTCCTGTGAAAATATAAATATAAACCAGAATATGCCAGATATTTCTGCTGTTCAGCAGTGCTGCTTCCCTTGCCTGGCTCCTCTCTTTCCACTTGTGATGTTTTGGGCTTGCTGGGAGCAGGAAGGCAAAGGGAATTTCTTACTACTCCAAGTCAGTGTTTCCTTTGCAACATCATTTGCTTTTGTTTCTCTTTCCAAATCTGCAAACCTTCCAGGTTTTTGGCTCCAAGCTCTGCTTGCTAATTAACCCTTACAGAAGAAATCCTCCAGAGCTTTAAGCTCTTCTGTGTTTACTGGAGCCCTGCCAAGTGTAAGGTTTAGAAGGGGAAAGTCTGTTTGCTCACTCTGGAAAGCTTTTGTGACTTCCCAAGCCAGAAAACCTCTTCCCTTAGTCATCCATCGGGGAAAGTGCTGATATGCAACAATTCCTGTGTATTCCCTACACTTTTGAAGTGGCCTGAGCTAAACCAGCCAGCATTTTTTCTGTTTCCCCACAACCCAGTTCTACACAAGCAGGTGAACTGGGGAGAACTGGGAAGGTGAACACTCCACAGGGGAGGGTTTGAAAGAGGAGCTGTTTCAGAAGGGCAAGACAGGCACAAAGTCTGAGCCAATACCAGCCTGGGAAGCCAAGAAGAATAAATGTAAGAGCAAGAAGCACAAGTGAACTCAAAATGAGCATTCCAAGAGAAGAACAGAGACAATGATGAGAGAGAGAAAACAGGAGGGCTCAGTGTGTCCATCTCCACACACTTGGGAGTTCTTTAAGCAGGAAGGGCTCAGTGTGTCCATCTCCACACACTTAGGAGTTCTTTAAGCAGGAAGGGCTCAGTGTGTCCATCTCCACACACTTGGGAGTTCTTTAAGCAGGAAGGGCTCCGTAGCAAATCGAACCTGAGGCCTGCAGAGAAGAAATCTGATTTAATGTCACACCTATTGTTTAGAGGAAGAAAAAAATAATAATACAATTCCTTGGGCTCTCTGCCATGTGTGTGCCTGTGCCCCAGGCAAAGCTGTGATTACCACAGGAGCAGCATCAGCCTCCAGGGCTTTGTCCCTCCCAGTCAAACCATTCCAGTTGCATTCCCTGGCAGCCCTGCAAGGCTGTGGAGCAACTGGGAAGTGCAGGAGTCATGGGCAGCCCTTACTCAGGGACTGAGGAGCTGCCTGGGCCTGGAGGGGTCAGCAAAGAAACTTCACCTCCAGCAATGACAAACTGACCCATTCCCATCAAAATGTCATGTGGTGTGGGATAAAGCACCTGCTCGGGTGGTGGGGGGCTCAGCAGCAGTGAATGCTCTTGCAGGTTTGACACATTTCCTTATCAGAAATACCCATTTGCAGGGTTTGATTCCTAGGGGTATCCAAGAGCTTTGTTTAAGTGTGTGTTCTGTACTTCTCAAGCTTGGAGGGCTTTATTAGGATGGGCAGCTCATGGCTATAAACAAACACATTGGGAAACAAATTATTTTCCTGGTAGAAAGAGCATTTTGACTACCTTTCTTAGTTTTCAGTCTCACTCCAGAAGAGAGTTCTCATCTTCAGCGTTCCCCTTGATAATAATGCTGCCTAAAATAAGGCTTAAGATAGTCCTGGTGGCTTGGAAATCCTCCTGTGCACCAGGATCACAGCTGTTCGTGTTGTGGTACAGGTACATTGAGCTGTCCCAAGCAACAGCTTTGGAGAGAATTTGAATCCAGCTGTGCTGGGGAAGGAAAACCATTTTCATCTGTATTGTGCAGCCAGTAGAGCAGGAGGAGAGTGGCTGTAGGCTTAAGGAAAAGGTTCTTTCCTTTGATAGTGCATTTTTTGAGGGGAGTATCACAGTTTGAACGGTTCTAGTGTCCGAAATGAGGAGCTGCAGCATCCCAGATGTTTTCCTGCCCGATCTCTGGATGAGCTGCAGTGTAGGACACACAGCTGGCCCTCCCTCCCAGCACAAGAGGCTGCCTGGGGCAGCAGAATCCCTTACACGAGTGCCAGATGCTCTGAGCCTTCATTCCCTTTGAATTCCTGGCTTTTGTCCGGGTGAGGAATTTTGGACTCCCCCCTTGTTTTGTGACTTGCAGGCTACCAGAGGCAGCTGACCTACAAGAGGCAGGACGGCTCGTACAGTGCCTTTGGGGAGAGGGATTCCTCCGGGAGCATGTGGTGAGTGGCTCTCTAAACCAGCCTTACAAAAGTGTGAAGTGGTTGCTAAAGGGGAAAAATGCACAAGTGGCTGGGAAAGGGGAGGAATTTTCCAGCTCCTCCCGTGGAGAACAGGACGAATACAATCCCAGTGAGTCCAGGATCTCTCGCTGTTTCCAAGCTGCTGAGTGTTGTTCCTGCACTGTCGGGGGTGCTGTGGCTGTTTCAGCACTCAGGAGCAGGTAAGGTGGTCACATCTGCTAAGAAGTTGTCCTGGTTTAAACCCAGCTGGAAATTAAGCCCAACGTAGCCACATGTTCAGCAGCCTTGTCTCCCCCCCCAGCCTGGTGGGATGGGAAGGAGAATCAAAGTAAGACTTGTAGGTTGAGATAAGAACTGGTGGATAATCAAAAATAAAGTCAAAGTACAGTAATAATGGTTAATAACAATAATGATGATGACAGTAAGGAGGGAAGTCACCATTGCTCACCATGCACTGAGTGATGCCAGACCCACCTTCCCGAGCCCAGGTGGGCTCCTCTTCCAGGTGACTCCCCCAGTTATGCCCTGGACATGAAGTTCAGGCACAGAAGCTCTACCTGAGGTTCACATTTGGAACTGGAGTAGCAATTCTGGGGCATTTCAGCACCTCATTCCATTAGGGAATGGAGCTTCACCTGAAGCACCTACAGAGACATGTCCTGTCTCTGGAAGGGGCACCCACCAAATGCAACTCAACCCTCCCCCCAAACCCAACTCAAACCCCCCCCAAACCCAACTCAAACCCCACCAAGCCCAACTCAACCCCCCCACCAAACCCAACTCGAACCCCACCAAACCCAACTCAGCTCTCCCCAAAGAAGTCCTTACCCCATGTGGATGAAATGGGGTGGATTTATGCTCTGAGAATAATGGCAGGACCTTCAGAGTCCGAGCTTGCCCCCCTTGCCCCTCGCAGGGGCAGCTCCTCAGCCTCGTGTTCCTGGGACAGCCACCTTTTCTCCCAGCTCTGGCATGTCCCAGTCCCTCGGTGTCACCCTCGGTGTCACCCACGGTGCCCTGGAGTGAGTCAGCCCTGGCAGGGTGCCCTGCCAGGCAGGGCTGGGTACCCTCCCATCCCGCAGGGGCTTGTAAAGGCAGTGACTCAGCTCCCAGCCCAGCCGGGCTCACTGCTTGGCAGGGGTTTCGGATTGCAGCAGCACTTCTGGGCTTTAGGTGGTAATTCCGTGAGAGCCTGACCCGGGCTCAGGCTTCAGCAATGGATCCGGGCTTCTTGTAAGGGATGGGTTGCTTCTTGCTTGAAAAATATCAATTCTTCACTTAAGAACTTTAATAACTGGGGTGGCAGATGAGCACTGTAAAAAAGGACTCTATTTCAGGGCATGCCATAACTATAAATATATAAATATATGCCATAAAGATACCTTCAGTTATGGTTTTCAACTTAGTTTGTTGCCCCTTAACCCTGTTCTTATCCAGAAGTCTGGGCACTGCTCAGCTGCTTTTATGGTCCATGAGTTTTTCGACAACAATATTTAGATTTTCTTTTTTTTAATTTAAATTTGTGCTTTCTAAGAATGTTGTTTCTCCCTCACTGATGCCTTGTGCTGAGTTTGCTTTCTCAGTAAAGATGATAAATTCATGTTTACAGGCTCACAGCTTTCGTGCTCAAGTCCTTTGCTCAGTCTCGTGGGTTTATCTTCATTGACCCAAAAGAGCTGACAGCTGCCAAAGACTGGATCATCCAGCACCAGAAAGAGGATGGTTCTTTCCCTGCTATGGGCAGGATCCTAAATAAAGACATCCAGGTAAAGACCAGACAGTCAAAGTCATGCAACAGGCCCAGTTTTGAAGTTATTTTCAGAGCATGTGAAGTGGTGCAGTTTCATTATGCTCCACGTGGAATTAGCACTTGAATGGCTGCAAGAACCAGGAGAATCTCAGCTCAAAAAGGTCTCTGTGGTGTCCCCACAGAGGATGTCAGGTCTTACAAAACACCTGGGTCACATTCAGAGTGTCCTCAGGCCCTGCCAGGGACAGCTGCTCCTGGCTCCAGCCACAGTTGGGTTGGGTTCCTAAATTCCCCCTTCCTTATGGGCAAAAGGAAAGAAATTGTGTGGTGCCTCAGCTCCTCCTCTGCTTTTAACACATTCTTTGTCTTGCTTCGAGAATCTTCTTATCCAGTGTCCTTTCCTCTAGTTTTCATCCAGTTGTTTGCCCTTCCAGGGTGGGATCCATGGCAAGATCTCCCTGACAGCTTATGTGGTTGCATCTCTTCTGGAAACAGGAGTCACTTCTGAGGTAACAAAAGCTCAGTTAAAACAGCTCTCACATGTTACAGATTCTAAAAAAACCCCTTCTTTATTCTGTTTTTAAACTTCACTTTCCTGCTGTTTGCTTTCAAAGGCTCAGTAGGGTGGCAGCATCCAGGTAACAGAGGCTGCTGCAAAGCCTTGAGGTTATTCCAAAGTTAAGGAATCTGCTCTGAAGTTATCCAAGGTGATCTCCCACCCCTCCACCATCAGCTCCTGATCATTCCACCAGAGCAAACCCCTTCCCTGCAGCCCCAGCCCTCAGGCTCCCCCAGAAATGACTGCAAGAAGTGTTTGCTGCCTTGTGGCTTCCAGGTGTGATCTCAGCTCTGCAGATCCTGGGTGCTTGCCTGGAGAGGCTCAGGGAAGCTGGCTTAGTGCTAACAGCAGCTTCACTTGGGGTTCCAGGAAACTCCTGTGGTCTGGCTTGGCTGCAGAGGCCAAAAAGCTACTGCTGCTGGATTCCAGTGTCTTTGGAGAGCTGCACTCCTCAGGGCTCTGCAGAAAAGGGCTGCTCCTCTTTGCAGTGAGACAGAACAGGAGCATTAGAGAATATGCAGGAATGTGCAATTCCACTGCATGGATTCTGAAGTAGGAAAAAAAACCCCAAAACTTCCAGTGCCACTGGTGTTTTAGAGATTCCTTCTTGAAACTCGTGGTTAAAACCCAGCATTCCTGTCTGCTGTAGTTTTGCCTGCAAGCAGTTCCACTAGGATGGAGATGCTCAGACAGGACCATAATTAAACATTCCCACTAATTATGACTGGGAAAGTGTCCCCTGAGGAAATCATGGGTCAGATTCTTCCCTTGCTCTCCAGCAGCCCAGGGACAGGGGGTGGTGGCAAAGGAGGTGAGTACAGGTAGGAAGGATGAAAGGAGGAGCTGCAGTGAATGTTGCAGCATCTCTTGGAGATCTGCACTCAGACAAAAGGATTGCCCACTGAGGCACAACCCTGCTGGTTTGGGGAGGTGTTGAAACAGCCCCTGCAAACCACAGTGTGTGTTCAGAGCTCTGAGAACCCCAGCACTCCTGATGTGGAGCCTGAGGACAGCCCACGCTGCTGCTGCAGGCAGGTGCCCCCTGCTCTAGTCGGGCTGGAAGGGTTTCAAGCTTATTAAAGATTTGGAAAATCCCCCAGTGCTCCCAGAGGAACTTCCCCCTGCCCTCCAGGGTCCCCCTGGGCAGTGATGTGATGCTCTCTCTGGGCTGCTGTGTCAAAGCAGCCCCAGCAGTCCTGCTTGCATTTTCTGTGGGTCTAATGGTTTTCCTCGAGGAGGTTTGTGAGTGTTCCTAATGATCTGAGCTAGGAAATGAGGAAGGGGAAGGTTAGTGCCACAGGGAAATCAAAGGAAACCAAATTACATCAAGTCCAATTAAATTGTTTCTATAAATTATCAGAGCCACGTTCCTGCATGGTGAGGTCATTGAGGGAGTTAATAAAACATGTTTGTTGGCTGCAGGGACCCCTGGGAACCTTGGCTTTTATTATCCTCTGGCGTCTGCCAGACGCTCTGGAGTGTCAGGAGCACAATCCACCCTAGAGCAGAGAGCTTGCCTGGGCTCTCTTCATCTGCCTGGCAGGGCCATGGAGCTCCTGCAGCTTCAGGAGGGAAAAAGGGCACCTCAGTGTTAGTCTGGATGGTCCCTGCTCTGCTGTTTGCTCCTTTTCTTGAATCTGTGATGTGTGGCAAAGGGGAAGCGTCAGTGCCCTCCTGCAGAGAGCAAAATGCATCTTTCCTGGTTTATTGTGGGGGCTTTTTGGTGTTTGGTTGGGTTTTTTTGGTTTATTTTTGTTTGTTTTTAATGGGCACGATGGGTGATAAAGTGATTCTAAGTCCTGAGGCAGAGAGGCAGTGGTAACATGTCTGGGCTCCTTTCCCCCTGAATACAGGAAGAAAAAACAGCTGTTGACAAAGCAAAACACTTCTTGGAGTCCAACCTGTACTCGGCAGAGGATCCCTACACCACTGCCCTGAGTGCCTACGCCCTGACCCTGCTGCACAGCCCCTCGGCAGCAGCCACGCTGCGCAGGATGAACAGCATGGCCATCACCCAGGGTATGGAGCTCCTGGGGCAGCCCTGCACCCTCAGCCCTCTTGCAGGAGCCAACAAACACAGCCTGAATGAGCTTCTTCCCCCAGAGGGTGGTGGGCACTGCCCAGGCTCCCCAGGGCAGTGGGCACGGCCCCAAGGCTGCCAGAGCTCCAGGAGTGTTGGGATGATCCTCTGGGGCACAGGGGGTGACTCTTGGGGTGTCTGTGCAGGACTGGGTGATCCTTGTGGGTCCCTTCCAACTCAGCACATTCTGTGGATGCTCTGCTGGAGCTCCTGGAGAGGATGGAGCCCCTGAGATGGTTCCTCACAGCAGTTTCACTTTGTACTGGGACCTCAGTGCCACTGGTGCCCAGGGCAGACATGGGTAGCAGAAGCTCCTCTGTGCCTCTCCTGTAACTGCTCCTGTTCCCAGGTGGTTTATTCGAATCCCCAAATCACCCAATTAGTTGCATTGCATTGTCTGTAATTCAAAGGGAGCCTCTTGCCCAGGGACTGCTCATCCAGCAGTTCAGGGCATGGATGGAGCCAATTCCAGAGTGGAATGTGACTCTGGCCACCCCCAGAGGCTCAGCTGAGCTCCTGCTCTGATAACAAACCTGTTCCACTGTCCCCTTTCCAGATGGCTTTACCCACTGGAGCCTCACAGGAACTCTGGTTACTGATGAAGATACTTTCATGGGATTTAATGATGGCCTCTCTCAATCAGGTACTGCAGAGACAGAGATGAAGCAAAGGGCTGCAACCCCAACCCACTGGCTACATGAGTGTTATTGAATTGCTCTTGTAGTACAGGGTGTTCTGGAATTGCCAGGCTGCCAGGGCAGGGCCAGGTGAAAGGAGAGCTCACAAAAAGCAGGTCATGTTCTGCTGAAAGAACAAATGGGACAGAGCAGCACACAGGGCAGAGAGAAGGGGCTTTGCAGCCCCAGCTGTCCTGCCAGGCTTCACTCCAGTTTCACAGAGGCAGAAGAGTGAGAGCCACATGGGATTCCATCAGGGAGGAATCATTTGAAGTGGAAATCTGACAGAAGTCAAATACATTTAATTTCAGAGCTAGTTACCTTTGTATTTTCAAGTGGCCCCAAGGATTGTCTCAGCAGCCACTGACACTTCAGCTGGCAAAGCCACAGCACAGTTGGATGATGCTGTCATTTCCAAGGCACTTAAAGGCTCTGGATATGATGCAGGGGCAGCAAAGCTCAGGAGGGATGTGGCTGGATATTGGATGGAACTCTCAGGACAGGGATACAGGAGGGGCAGCAGCAAAGTAGAACTGGAGTGGGAGGTCAGTTCCTTGTGGGATACAATCAAGGGGAAAGAAGGCATGGAGGAAAGCTCCTGCTGGAGACAGATACACCTTTGGGAGGGGATGCACCTTGGGGGCAGGTGTGTTTTTACTTCCTGTGTTTACTTCTACAGACTTAATTTTATGTTTTATTTTTATTTCATGAATGTTCATAGAACTACCTCTAGATCTGTATAGATTCTCACTTCTAGGTGATTCCATAATTTTTTTTTTAATCCCTCCCCTTTCAGTTGTTTCTGCAGAGGTGGAAATGACATCCTATGCCCTTCTGACATACACACTCCTGGGAGACGTGGCCTCTGCACTGCCCGTGGTCAAATGGCTGTCCCAGCAAAGGAATGCCCTGGGAGGATTCTCCTCTACTCAGGTGGGCTGCTCTGGAACTACAGGTAGCTTTGCTGCACTCTCAGTTGGTTCAGGAATGCAGAGTTTCCACCCAGAGCCCAGACACAAATTGTTTGTGTTCTGGGAAGAAGAAAAACTTTCCCAGACTGGCAATCTGGAAGGAACCCAGACTTTGTCCTTAGAAATGCCTTTTGACAGGCAAAGGGAGCCAAACCTGGCATTTCTTTTGCCATCTGCATTGAGGAAGGTTCTGCTGGTGACTGTAGAGCACAGTTGTGCTCCTGTGTCCTTCACTGTTCTGACCTCTCCTCTCCTGACCCCCAGGACACCTGTGTGGCCCTGCAGGCTCTGGCTGAATATGCCATCCTCTCTTATGTTGGAGGAGTCAACCTGACCATTTCCTTGGCTTCTACTAATCTAGACTACCAGGAGACATTTGAGCTTAACAAGATGAATAAAAAAGTCCTCCAGACTGCAGTGGTAGGTGGTTTTGTATTTGTGTGGCCAAATTTTTTAAAGCAATCCTTGTGAGCTGGGTTTGAATGGGGACTTGGATCAGGAATGGTGAAAGCACAAGTTAAACCCAGAGGTCTGGGGACTTTCTGGGGGTTTATGGCTGGCTTCTGCTAGGAAGGAGGCAGCACTCAAAATTAAAGGCATTTTTCACCCTAACTAATGCCTGAGGCTCGTTTTGTGCTGCTGCTTTTTTCCTGCCATTGTAAAAGCAGAAGAGACTGAGCCACAGTCACTTCACTCCTGCAGTCTTCTTTATAATCATAATGATATTTGTCCAGAATGAAGCTGAACTGACATTAATTGCCATTCTGTGTCTGAACTGTGGATTCTCCCCAGATCCCCAGCATTCCCACGGGGCTGTTTGTGAGTGCCAAAGGCGAAGGCTGCTGTCTGATGCAGGTAAGGCTGCCCTGGGCCTGTGGAAAGGGTGGGAGCAGAGGGTCTCTGAGCTCACAGTCACTTCTGCACCCCCAGTTTGCTACGAGGAGGGAGTCACACCTGGGATTCCACTCAGAGTAATGTCACACCTGGAATTCCACTCAGAGTAATGTCACACCTGGAATTCCACTCAGAGTAATGTCACACCTGGAATTCCTCTCAGAGTAATGTATGTCACACCTGGAATTCCTCTCAGAGTAATGTATGTCACACCTGGAGTTCCTCTCAGAGTAATGTATGTCACACCTGGAGTTCCTCTCAGAGTTAAGACACAGCTTGACGGAGTGGGGTGGATCCCTCTGGTTCAGCTCCACCTCTGTCTAACGGGGTGGTGAAGCCTCTGCTCTCCCATTCCCCCTCTTTGAAGAAACCTGGTGTTCATTCTGGCCTCCAGGGACTGTTTGTAGGTGCTGTGAAACGCTGGGCTCTAACACTGCCTTGTGGCTTCCCCCCTTCTGCTGCAGATCGACGTCACTTACAATGTCCCCGACCCCATTGCCAAGCCAGCTTTCCAGCTCCTGGTCAACCTGAAGGAGCCCAAGTCAGAGCAGCATCTCCAGGCTGCCAACCCTCTGCTGCCCAGCTCCCCAGGGCAGAATCACCCTGGAGCCTCACACAGGGACAGGGCTCTGGGGGATGATGATGACCCCGCGTCAGACCAGGACCACCGGGAGTACAAAGTCATCCTGGAGACGTGCACGAGGTAGGAGATGCCACTGCTGTTCCCCAGAGGACTCTGGGTGTGCTGATCTGCAGCTCTGTGCCAGCACAGGGAAAAAACCCCAGTTCTTCCCTGTCTGGGCCTCCAGCAGGGTGAGAGAACTCTGAAGCATCACTGTGGGTTGTGGGACAGACACTGCATGGTCGTTCCTGAGTGTTGCCTGCTGGGTGGGATCACTGCAGTGCCAAGTGTGTGTCAAACACAGGGAACTCAAATCAAATTGGGTTTTGGTCACTGAGTGTCATTGTTGCCTCTCCAAACCTCAAGGATGACAAGTGGAATTTCACCTGCTTGTATCAGGAGGAAAAGAAAAAGTTCTGGGCTATTTTCTCTGTCCTCAGTAACAGGCTTACCTTAGAAGCCTCAGAGAGAAGGTGAATTCAACTGGTTAACTAATATCTTAATTGTGTCAATAGTTCTATAAATATTATTGACTTTATTATTTGAGTTCCTTAGTCTTCAATTTTGGACACCAAACACCTGGCAGATGATGCTTGTTGCCATGGTATGAATTGGGAGCCTCTGGGAAAGGCAAAAGACACAGATATTTGTTAATAAGCTTTCCAAAGCTCCCTCCTTATCTCCTTGTTCCCTGTTTTAAAGGTGACACGATCCAGCATTTTCATTCCTGCCTCTCAAAGCACTTTGCAAAGGCTCGAGCTGTTCTGTCTCATTTTATAGGCTGGGAAACTCAGGTTATTGTGAGAAAACAGCTGGGCTGTAGACAAAGAGCAGCAAGAAGGATTTCTGAGCAGTATTCAAGGCTTTGCTTGGCACTGCTGCAGCAGGCAGGGCTTGCTGATCAATTTACAGAATGTTTGAGGTTTTAAGGAGGTTGTGGAAATTTGGCCCAGGCAGGGAAAGCCACCAGCAAGGTAGATAAGGAGGGCTTACAGCCCTCTGCTGCACAAGAATTCCCAAGATATTCCTACCTAATCTGCTATTGGTGACTGGGAATGTGGCAAGTGGTGGGGCTGCAGCTCCACCAACCTCAAACAAAAGCCAGGTGAAGGGCTCAGGTGTGATTCATGGAAAAGGGAACCTCTGGCTCCCCCAGCAGTTCCATGGAATCCTCTGATCCCCTGTCAGTTTGTCTCCTTCCATCCCTCCAGGCACTGCAGGGCTGGGATTCTGCATTTCTCCAGGCAAAGATGGGACCTTGTGTTCCCTGGCACCCACCTGGCCCTTGCCCACGAGGGTGGCAGAGGCTTTGCCTCCCAGTGCCCCGAGCCTGGGAAATCCTTGGCCAGGCATTTTTGGTGCAGTTGAATTTTTCCTCTCTCCACTAAGAACAAGCAGAGATGAGCAGCTCGACCTCATCATCCAAGAGTTTAGCAGGGTCAGCAACAGTCATGTATAATTGTGTAATAACACAATATCAGTGTGTAACCCCTTCTCCCCCTGCCCAAGCTCTCAGCCTGGTTTGGGGAAGGGTCAGGCTTATCAAATCTTGTCTTATCAGTGCCTGAAAGATTTCTGTGGCTGAGGAGGCCGCCCTGCACCAGCACAACCTCTCTGCTGATGTTTCTGAAACTTCTGCCCAGGGAATTGCTGGAGCAAAGACAGAAACTTGAGAGGAAGCCCAGTGCGAGGAGATGGATGGCTTGGAAAGAAAACAAAAGCAAATGAAATGTTCCTTTCCTCCCCTTCTCCCTGTAATGATGCTCTCAGCTCCATCATCATCTTATGCAGGCAACATGAAGAGAGGAGTGTCATGTAAGGCTGACAATTGAGATATTTTGAGCTGGGGGTGTTCTCAGAGTGTAATGAAGTGTTGTCATGCTCATGAAGTCCTTGGGGTGCTTTTGAGGGGTCAGGGAGAGCACAGGGCTGTGATATATCACAGAGGAGGGGGGAAATGCAGGCAAAGGGACTCTGTGATTTATTAGGGAGGATGGAGAGTGGAGTTAGGTCGGAATTAACAAGGCTTAATGTCTCTGGGAGCCCTGGAGAGCCTCAGCCAGGGCCAGCTGGCTCTGTCCCCAGGCCACCTCATGCTACTGTGGGCGTGGGATGGGGTGGGGTGTTCCAGCTCAGCCAGCTCACCCACCCACCCCTCAACTGGGGGGTCTCCAGAGAGAGGGGCCTCCAGCCCAGAGCTGGCAGACTCGGTCCTGGGAGCTGGGCACTGTGTTCCCAGTGCTGGGCAGAGCTCCTGAGCCCTCCTGGGTCCACCCTGGTGCTGCTGCCCAGCAAACAGGGGAAGGGCCAAGGGGGCAGAGCTGGGAGCTGGCTGTGAGTGCAGAGGGAAGGAGGGATGCTCTGGGATTAGCAGGATGTCCACTCCTCTGCCCTGCTGCAAAAGTTGGAACCTTTGCAATGGCCCAAAGAGACTTTCTCTCCACCCCTTCCTGCGTGGGGGTTTTATGAGCCCTTCAGCAGGAACAACCCTGAATTTCAGTGGGTTTTCAAGTTTTCATTAGTATTATAGAAGGTGACATGGGCAGTGAATTCTTTAACACCAGTAAGTATGGGGGATTTTGCAAAGATATTTTTCTGAGTGCCAATTAGATGCTGGAGGGAAATGGCCTTTCCTAAACCCCAGGGCTGAATGACTCTGCCTGGTGTTGGGAGTAACATTCCTCTTCCACCACAGTCCATCTGCAGCCCTGCACTTAGGAAAGAACAGAAGTTTCCTCTTCTCCAGGGGTTTATTTTGTTTTACCAAGTGCATTTTCTCAGTGATTAATTGAAAAAGAGAGCAAGCAGGCCCCCAGGTGACATCCTCCTTCTTTTCTACTTCCATTTGCCTGGACATCTCCAACATCTCTGCCCTCTGTGAGCTGGGCATAATTTTGTTGAATAAAAGCAGAAAAGAGGGTCTTGTAAACCCAAATAAGCTGTGGCTTTGCACAAGCCCTTCAAAGAAAAGTAGATCTTTGCAATAATTCTTTTCTTCCAGAGTTCCTCTCAGTTGCTCTCCGTGCTGTCCATGTGCCAGTGGTTGTCTCAGACCTGGAGCTTGGCTTTATTTGTGCTTTTGTTGCCCTGGGCAGGTGGCTGCACTCTGGATCCTCAAACATGGCTGTCTTGGAAGTGCCTTTGTTCTCGGGGTTTCGGGCTGATATCGAGAGCCTGGAGCAGGTAAGATGTTGGGATGGGAGCACCAGGCATGGGCTGGGGCTGGGACCAGGCTCTTGGTGGGGCAAAAGGAGCCAAAAGCCATTTAATGTCAGAGCACTGCTGCAAATATGGCATTGAAACGGGGGGTGGGGGACAGGGGACTTCACTTGTGCAGATTTCTTTCCCTGAAATGAGTACCCAGATATTCTGGGCAGGGCCAACAAACGCCCCAGCAGGGCCAGGGAAGGCTCTGCCTGAGCCCAGGGATGCCCAAGAGCCTCTGGCAAAGCTGAAGTGCAAATGTGCTCCAACAGGAGCTGTTTATGGCTGCTGAGTGGGCTGTGTTATCTCCAACATCTGGATCCCATTTCTTTGGAGGCTCCGTGTCTTGGAATTTTTTGCCTTTTTCTCCCTCTCTCTCTCTCTGCAAGAACATCATGTTTCCTGCAGCCAGCCTGGGGGGGACAGAACGTGCCTCGTGCCCAGCCAGCCCTCTAGGGCAGAGCAGCTGTGCTGCTGAGCTTTGCTTTAGGGCTCTGGCAGCCTTGCCTTCCTTGCAGCTCATTTTGTGGAACGTTGGCATTCACTGGTGGGGGGTTTTATGCTGCAAATATTTTTTGAAGGACTATTTGACTAGAGAGATGTAAAATCTTTGCATCCTTGAGAACTGGTGAGGAGCTAAGAAGTGTTTTGCTTCCAAAAGGTCTCTTCTATTAATAAGTTTATCTTCATTATACTGAGAGGGGGAAGGATTTGGGGAAAGAATTTTGATGTAGAACCAGAGTGAAGACCAATTTAATTTGACATCCTAATTCAAGGAAAAGTGCATATTGCTTTGTGTTCTAGGATTTCACTTGATTTGCATCATTTATGCTATTGTATATGTTATTTATATTATATTTTCTTGGAGAAAACGAGGCCAAAATGTCCCTGTGGAGGGGCTGACAATCCATGTCAGCAGCTGCCACCAGAGGGTCTCCGGGCTGTCCCTGAAGCCACAGAAACTTGTGCATTGGTCCCTGAGAAGGAATTGCATCCTCCCAGTGTTAGGGAGCTGTGCTGGAATAGTGGGATGTGTGCAGGTCACATATGAAATTACTCCTGTAAGGAGAAATAGTGGAGCTGATCAGACCAGTTCCCAAGCTGCAGTGCAGAGTCCTGTTTCCAAATGCAGGCATGGAAAAACACACCCAGCCTGATACTCTCCCTCACATGCAACAAATGGTGCACCAAACTGGGGGTGACTGTCCAGGCTGGCCAAGGCCATGGCAGGAGTCCCCAGGATCCCTGGGCTAGGAGAGAGGAGGACAATGAGGTGAAGGTTTGGTTGCTGTTCCCTCTCCCCCTGCTGAAGGTGCTGGAGTGGAAGTCATTTGTACTGCTGTCTAAGAAGTTCTTTCATAGTAATTTATGTAAATACTGGCAGAAAAAATATGAGTGAGAACTTTGGCCCAGAGAGCTCAGAATGGCACAGGAGGAGAACAACAGGACATCTTCATGGTCTGAAAGCTGTGGAATGTTTTATAGCAGAGGAAAAGGGTTGAAAGAAAGAGCATAAGGGGTTTTCATTGCAGAAGAACAGGAAACCAATGCCCTTCTTACAGAGAGGGGAGTTGCCATCCCCTGGGCTGTGCCGGGAGCCTCCTTGCCTGGGGCCAGCAGGGGACTGAGCTGGAGGTTTCCAAGCTGAGGATCTGAGAAGCTCCCCCGTGTTCCTGTGCAGGTTCTGTCACTTTGGTCCCTGAGCACCTTCCCCTTGGCCAGGGCAGCCGTGCTGTGCTCTGAGGTTGTTCACATGGCAGGGCCACACTCAGGTGTCCCCGAGCAAGACCTGGAAGCCAAAAGTGCTGCTTTAGTGTGTGGTCACTCGTGCAAGGCTGTGCTGTGCCTGCTGTCTGCACTGCCCCGGGCTCAGGGAGTGCTGCTCGTGTTTGGGGCAGCACAGATCCTGAAGATAATTGTAAATGTGTAATTGACATCAGGAAGCCTGATTCTGATTCCCCAGGGAACTGGCTGTGTGAGGTTTCAAAACACTTCTGCTTGCAGTTGAATCACAGAGTGGTTTTGGTTGGAAGGGACCTCAAAGCCCATCCAGTGCCACCCCTGCCATGGGCAGGGACACCTTCCCCTAGCCCAGGTTGCTCCAAGCCCTGTCCAACCTGGCCTTGGACACTTCCAAGCTCTGGGCACCCTGTGCCAGGGTCTGCCCACCCTCCCAGGGGAGAAGCCTCCTGACCCCTTCCCTTGTCCTGGCCTGGCTGGAAGCAGCCAGAGGGTTCCAACAAGCTGCCCTGCTGCTGCACAGGGATTGTTTCCCCAAAGGTGATCTCTCCAGCACAAGAGGCTTTTCCAGCACTGAGATCAGCTGGTTGTGCTTTACCTCGTGGCATCTTGCCTGAATCTCCTGTTCCTGCCTCTGTGGGGAGGGGAGCAACAGGACCAGGGTAGTCCGAGGCACAGAATAACAGAGGGTTTGTTTTCCTCTCTCCTCCTGTCTCAGTGGGAAAAGGAGCTGATTCTCCCCCTCAGGCAGAGCTGAGCAGTCCTGCCAAACCCCAGCAGGGTGGCAGGTGCTTCAGGCAGGCCCTTCTGCTCCAGTGCTTGAAGGAGACAAGAAAGCTGCTTCAAAACACGGGTTTGGTAATTCTTTGGGCAAAGAAGTGTGTAGTTGGTGCCTCATTTTGGAGAGAGGATTGGATGCCTGGGGGTCAATACTAGGCAGCCTATTCCCAGGTCAGAATTGCTTCCTTGGGGCAGCAGGAGATTTTGGTAAATCAGGAAGGATCTTGCACATTCAAAGGGGAATATTCCCCTTGAAGGGCTGAATTCTGCCTTTCCTATTGCAGGAACACTTTTGTATCTGTAAAAAATGAAATGTGGTGACAAACTTTGAGGTGATCTATGGGTTGGCAGCAAAGATGAGATACAACCCAAAAACCTCTGCCCTGGAGCCAGGCTGGGAGAGCTGGGGGGGGTTCACCTGGAGAAGGGGCTGGGAGACCTGAGAGCCCCTTCCAGTGCCTAAAGGGGCTCCAGGAGAGCTGGAGAGGGACTTGGGACAAGGCATGGAGGGACAGGACAAGGGGGAATGGCTTCCCACTGCCAGAGGGCAGGGACAGATGGGATTTGGGAAGGAATTCCTGCCTGGGAGGGTGGGCAGGCTCTGGCACAGGTTGGGCAGAGAAGCTGTGGCTGCCCCATCCCTGGAAGTATCCAAGACCAGGTTGGAGCAACCTGGGCTAGTGGAAGGTGTCCCTGCCCATGGCAGGGGGTGGGACTGGATGAGCTTCAAGGTCTCTTCCAACCCAACCCACTCTGTGATTCTGTGATTTCTTCATGGCTTTCAAACGTGAGCCCAAACCCAAACCCGCCCCCCAAAGCCCCAGCATTTGTTCCACGCTGGATTTTGGACACCACCTTCAGCACAGGCACATCCCACCATTCCCAGTGCTGCTTTTTCCTGCCACCCCAGCCCTTCCCTGTGCTGCCTGGCAGGGCCTGGGCTGCAAACCAGGTTTCCCTGTGCGTGGTTGCCCTCCCAGGGCAGCTCTGGCTAAGGAAGGCTCTGTGCACAGCCTGGGCTGCCACAAATCCTCCTAATAATGCTGGGTGTCCACAGGGTCAGGAGGTCAGCCCAGGCTGGGGGTATCAAACCTCACCAGAAGAAATGCAGCTCGAGCTGGGCTGAACTGGGCTGAGCTGGGCAGTTCCCAGTGGCACCAGCCCCTCAGGCACCCATAAAAGCAGAGTCTGCAGCCACCACCAGGGCCCTAAAATGATGAGGACAAATTAAACTGGCCCCTTCCATATTGTGAGGGACTTAACCAGCCAAGGAATGTGTGCTTACAGCAAGAGCAGGGAGGTGGGAGCAGGGATTTACAGCCAGCAGGGCTCTGCTGGAAAGGCACAGGTAAAGCTGCTCGTGGCAGGTTTGGGCAAATGGCAGTGGGAATGCTTTCTGCTTCATGTCCTTCTAAATACAATAATAATTATGATGATGATGATGATGCTTTGTTCCCCTTTCCACAGAGTTCTTAGTCTAAAATAACTTGGGAACATTACAAACAAAATCCAAGGGATATGATACCTGTGTTACAAATGGGATTGTCCAACAGAAGTTGCAATAATGGGACAGAGAATTAAAATATCTGCTCTGGTCCTTACTCAGCTCCCCAAATTGGTGTTAAAACAAATCCTTTTCCACACTCTCATCCTGCCCAGCTTCTGTTTAGGTGCTTTCCCCATGACAGATGAGTTCTGAGTACAGTTTATTGGAACAGCAATGACTGATCCAGCAGGGCAGTCGTAATATTGAGATGTTAATATTCCAAATGCAGAAATCATAGGGGTAACTTCTGGAAAACTTAAAATGAAGCTTTGTAGATGTGGGAGGTGCTCAGAGATTGTGTTCAGATACTCCTTGGATATGCAGCTTGGCCCAGGAAATTAAAAAGCAGAGGAGGTGAGTCTGCAGGCTGGGCTGGTACAACACAAATCCCAAATCCCTGGGGCTCGCAGGGACAGAAGATGAGGCGTAGAGGCCTGGCCTGACCCCATTTGTCAAAAGGGAGGGGGCCTGGGGCTCTTTCAAATGGCTGCTCTTTTCAAATGTGGGGATTAATTTTCCTGGCAGAAGAATGTTTTGGATTTTTCAGCTGGTGGGAGAAGGGGACCTTTAATACCCGGCTCGATTCCCTGGTGGTCTCGGGGGGTGTAAATAAGAGACTTTATTGAGTGTCTTGGGGTCTCCAAGGTCCTGCTGGAGCCTTGGTACTGAAAACAGTCTGGGAGCTGCTCCACTGGATTATGGATGATGTGTCAGGCAGAGGCTGAGGGGGATAAATGCACTGGGGATGGGAAGAGTCTCCAGCACTGAGCTCCTCATGGGCAATCCCAGCAGGTCACAGGGGAGGACATGGATGGCCTTTCCTCAGCTGTGTGACAGCAACTTCAGTGCTCTCTGCATTCCCCTCCTCTTGTGCAAACATCCTTTTCCAGCAAAAGAAATCCCTGGGATTTAGTGTCCATTCAGTTTTCTAAGCAGTCTGAGATCCTTTTTGTTCCCTCATTTCTCCCTGTTTTCTCTGACATGAGATGAAACTGAATCTGTTGGGTTTTTTTCCCTCCCCCACCCAGTTATTGATGAACAAGCAAATTGGATTAAAAAGATACGAAGTGGATGGAAGAAAAGTCCTGTTTTATTTTGATGAGGTAAGGACTTTGTTTGTTGTAATTAATTAATTAATGGCAAATGAGCAGTGGATGAGGCCCAGGTACAGTGTGCTGGTGCTGATGGTCCCTCCCAGGTGAGGGGCACCTTTAACTCCTTTGATGCAGGTGAGTGTTGTGTTGTGGTTGGAAATCGAAGCATCACAGAGGCAGGGGATTAACTTCAGACATCACTTCATTTTCCCCTCAAAATAACCTCATTTCCAGGTACAAGTAGCATTGTAAAGGCAGCCTCATTTAGACATCAGAGCACAGACCTGAGAGTGGAGGATGAGATGTCCCTTGGCTCAGTTGGTCACCCAGCTGCCAGGAGGGGGTGAGCCAGGGAACACAGCTGCAGTGTCAGGTCTGCCTTTGGTCTGTGGCAAATGGTGTCTTTTAATCATCCTTTTTGGCTTTTATTCATTCTCTCTGTCCCTAAACTTTGCATTGGAGGGGTCTCCTGCTCAGCACATCACACTGGAGCACAGGCTGTGCTTATTTGTCTCTCTCTTCACTCCAAGTGCAGCTTTTGAATCTTCTACACCTTCTCACACAGATTCCCAGCCAGTGCATGACCTGTGTCAAGTTCCAGGCTTTCAGAGAGCACATAGTTGGGAAAACAGCTCCTGTTCCCATCAAAGTGTACGATTACTACGAGCCAGGTAGGTGCTGGTCACCCTTTGCTCCTGGCAGCCTTGGAGCTCCAGGCTCGAGGCTCAGCTGGGAATTGCCCTGCA
Source organism: Margarornis squamiger (assembly GCA_035222235.1). NCBI lineage: Eukaryota > Metazoa > Chordata > Aves > Passeriformes > Furnariidae > Margarornis > Margarornis squamiger. The sequence continues at coordinate 2,866,097 of JAWWTY010000078.1, read as the reverse complement.
GCTTTTGAGGCAACTCGATTCTACAACGTCAGTGAGAACAGTCCCTTGGCTCGGGAGCTCTGCGATGGCCCGACCTGCAACGAGGTGGAGAGCTCAGCCAGCCAGTGGGTTGGTAAGTTCTGCCAAAGCCACCCAGATCTTCTGGGAAATGAGGTGTTCAGGGCTTAGAATTGCAGTGAGGAAAATGTTCTCTGTGTTGGGGGAAGTTTTGCAGAGGTTTGTGGGGTTCATGATGGCACCCAAGCAGAGCAGTGGTGTTCTTAAGGCACCAAAATGATTGATTTGCTCCAGAGGCAACAGATGTCTGGCTCTGGAGGAACCTGCACAAGGAGCTGTGTCAGTAAACAAAAAGGAAAAAGCTCTGTAGTGTGCAATTTGGTTTCCTTATTTCCCTAAAATACCTTGCAATATTGTTCACAATCAACTGCAGGAAGATTGAGCAATCTCGTGCATCATCAGTGAAAGGAATAACTCCCTAGAAGTTCTGCTCCTTTCTGTGCTCCATGGCATGCAAAAGAGTTGCTTTATCCCCAGCCTGGCAGCTCTTGCCATGTGGTTCCTTCAGAAAGGCATCTTTATTCCCAGAGCTTTTTATTCCACCGACTTTATAAACTCCCCCGAGAAGATCCAGGGAACTCAACACAAACCCCACCATCAGCGAAAGGTTCCCATTCCCCCTCCCCTTCCCTGTGCCACACAGAACTCTTGCTCTGGCTGCTTGTGTTTGCTCCCCAGGCTTCGTTCACTCTGGGCCCTGCCACAGCCTGGTTGGGTGTGTGGAGGACGAGCACTTCGAGCAGTGCCTGTGCTCGCGGGACTGCGGCTACGACGGCGAGCCCGTCTGCGGCTCCGACGGCCACGTCTACCCCAACCACTGCCAGATGGAGGTGGCCTCCTGCAGGAACAACACCAGGATAGAGCAGATGCCCATGGCCCAGTGTTCTGCCTGTAGGTTTGCTTCCAGTGCCCTTTCCTTTGTGGGCCAGGTGCTGCAGAGCCTCACCTAAGCGAGCGGTAACTCCGTACCTGCGGCGGGGAAAGGAGGAGAATTCAAAACCTCCTCTATTGTTTGGCTACTCATACATTACAGAGGAGTAAACTAGAGGAGCAGCTGCTTTTCAGCTTGAAATAACTGGGGTTTCAGCTTGAAGCAACTGGGGTTTCAGCTTGAAATAACTGGCCTTTCCCTTCTCATGAATACATATTTTACCAATCAGAGAAAATTAGTGGTCCTGTTTGATGTGAAGGGGATAACTGTAGATAAAAATCGAACCCATGGAATGGAAGGTTCTTTGGCCATTCTGCTTGGGCTCTCCAGGTGTGTGCAGTAGCTCAGGGAACTGGCTGTGCCACCTCTGGAAATGCAAACATTTTCTAGAGATGCACTAACAAATTTTATGACCAATGGGTTTATTTTTCCTTTTGATTGCAGCCAAGAATTTGCCAGAAGAAAGGGAGACACACTCCCACCCAGCTGAGCAGCCCAGTGTTCCACAGACTCCAGCAGGTAATGCCTTTGTGTTTCTCCAAGGCCTTTCCCTTGAGCAAGGTTAGAGCTTGTCCTCCCCCTGTATAAAGCAGATATGGCTCTCAAACACATTGTAAGAAAAGATGCTGAATTTCTGCATTTCATAGAAGAGACACAATATTCAGAAATCAGGAAAAAAAGAGGCCAAGGAGACTGTGGATGAGAACTACTCAACAAGAGACAGCTCTCCTAGTCCTTTTCCTTTCAGCAAACATTGCAGGATACCTGCTCAGTTCAGGATTTAGGTAATTGTTCATAGGAGGGGACAAATGACACTCCCACTTTCTCAGCCTTGGTGTGTTTGAACAACACACACTGTGTGATCTCCCCCTCCACTGCTGAGCTGGAAAGAGCACATTTAAAACCAGGCTGCTGTAAAGTGTTCCAACAAACAACTGCACAGGGCGTGACAACAGCCCAAAGCGCTGCAAGAACCACAGTCCAGGTGGATTAACTTTGTCCCTGCAGTTCTGTGCAAAGATGGAGCTGGCAGTCCTGGTTCCCTCTGAGCTGCTCTTTGGAATAAAGGGCCTTAGTGAGCAAAATCGTTAAGGGCAGTAGATGGAGTAGCCAGAAATTTGGCTGCTCATTTTATTTGGTGCTTATGTTCATACACTTTTTTCCAAGACTCACGTCGAAGTTGCTCATGGCTCACAATAAATCTCACCAAGAAGCAGTGGAGGGTCAATAGAATAGCTTGTTTCATGCTGTTTCTAGTAAATAAACTGGACTAGATTTTTCCTGGCTGCTTTCCACTTATTAATTTTCCCCTGGCCTCCAACTCTCCTGACAAATCGGTAAGACAAGTTAATTCTTCCAGAGGAGCCTCTGTGCCTTCTCTGGTGCACAAAGCTCAGAGCAGTCCCAGCCAGCCTGAGCCACCAGCCTGTTCTGTGCCTTCTGAACAGCAGCTCCTGGACATTTTGCTTATTAAGTGTAAAAACACAGTGAATTATGACCATTTCTATAAGTCATTCAGTCGTGGTGTTTAATCTCTGTCCTGTTTTCCCTCCCTTTCATTTTTGGAGTTATTGTGAATCTCTCTCTCTCTCTCTCTCCTTTCTTTCTCTTCTATCTCAGATTGCTGGCTGTTGGGATAACTGAGATTTGGGCTTGTTGCCTTTCATTCCATGCCCAAACCAGCTTGGAAACTCTGCAATCTGAACCCTTTAAAGCAGCATTCCCAAACTGCTCCATAGGGCACTGCTGGAATGTGAGGCCATACAGAGTGTTCTGCTGCTGCTCTACAAAATGAGGCTGCAATTAACATTATTTTCAAAACAAAATTTGATAGGAAAAATATGGTTACCTGGGGGGAAGAAATGGTGGAACTTGTGGTAGTCCACAATCCAAAACTGTTGGGAACAGAATTTCTGAATTAATCTGAATTAAAGCAGAGCGGACAGAGGAAGAATTGGCTGAGGGGGGTATTGAAGAGCAAGGGGGGGAAATTGTGATCCCTGTGTGTGTGGCATCATTACACAGATTTCAGATGAACAAACCTGAGGGCCATGAGGATGTTTGCCAAGGCTCAGGCACTTGGAGCTGCTTTGTCCTGGAGCTGGGAGCGCTGGAGTCTCCTGGCAGGCAGAGCCAGCGCTCAGGAATGAGCCTCACTAAATCCTGCCCCAGGAAAAGCGCCCAGCATGTGATTTTCATTAATCCCCCGGGGCTGCTCTCAGGTCAAGCCCACGGGGCAGGAATCAAAGTGTCCCAGCTGAAGGAATCCCTCCCCACACACGTGGCCTCGCTGCTCCGGCACCACTGGAGCATGAGATCCCTCTAAGTCGACTCAGGTGCTCTGGCTTTCCAGGGAGAGCTCTGATGAGCCGTGCCTAAAGCTGTGATTTCCTAAAAGGATACCAAACTCCAGGAGCCAAATGAAGCTCAGGGCAGGCTGGTGAAAAGCTGCCTGGGTGTGTTAATCTCCAGGAAATCGCATGTTCCCGGAGGAGCTCGTGGTGTTTGTGTTGTCTGGGATCCTCCGGGATTTGCCATGAGGTTTGTGCAGCTCAGCTTGGGTTGAGGGGTGGTTTCACTGGGGCTCTTGTCTGTGTCACCCAGCAGTGGGACACGGAGCCAGCTGCCTCCCAGCAATCAGTGGGAGCTGATTGGGAAATGTCTTGGGGCTCCCTGTGCCCCTCTGTAGTACCACACACACCAGTGGGTTTGGTAGAATAAACCCCAGCTGTGGAGTCATGTTGCTCAAGGTGAGCAACTCAGCAGAGATGGTTCTGAAAAATCAGGGTTGCAGAGCTTCTTGCAGCACCCAGCTCTTGTCAGAGCATTTGAAAACGCCTTTCCAAAGCCTGCAGTGAGGCAGAATGGGCTGAGGGTTGGTCTGAAAGCTGGAGCCTTTCTAGGACAGGTGGGTGGACCCTCTTTGCATCTGGAGATCCTCTGGACTGGCAGCAAAGGGTGCAGGGTGACAGGGCTCAGCTGGAACTGCCCCAGAGCCCTCCCTGGGCTGTTCTTTCTCACAGGTGAATTGCTGAGTCTCAAAAGGGTGGAACAGGGTTTTGGTGAGCAGAGGGACCCACCCCTGGCTCTCAGCACTGGGGCTGTGCTGGAGTCCTGTTTGCTTGGACTGAAAGCCCTGGAGCAGGAGCTGACTTACTAACTGGAGCACCAGAATCTCAGTGCCTCTCTTGCTGTGCCTTTCCTGAGATCATTTTCACACTTGACCACAGAGATCTGGGTGGGTTTTAGAGCCTCAGGGATCCTCAGTAGCTGTGACACCCCCTCTCCCATGAGGTGGTGCTTTGGTTGCTTCCACGGATCATTAACTCCATCCTGGAAGTGCCTAAACCTTCTCTGCCCAAAGCACTGGCTGTAGAGCCAAGGCACAGCCAGCGATGCTCGAGGACAGTGCGTGGACATCACAGGGATGTGATTGCACGTGGATTTGGTGGAAAAGCAAGAGCCAGGTGTGGGCAGGAGCAGGCAGCCCACCCAGGCTCAGCCCCCTCCCCACAGCTGTGGTTGTGCTATTAGAAGGGGCAGCAACTGGAAGAAAACTCCAGGGGGAATTCTGATCCTTTTATTTGGTGGTGGTGTTATTTTTTTAAAAAAATCCAGTGCCATCACCAGCTCCTCCCAGTAACACCAGCACAAGCTCTGCTCCCAGGTGGAGCCATCCCAGCTCTGCCTCTTGGCCTGGTTGTCCCCCCCAGATCCCACTGCTCTGTCAGGGATGGTTGAACAGGCAAAGGGCCACTTTTCCTTTTCACCCCATCCCTGCTCAGCAAACACTGGCCTGGGAACAAACATTTGGGGCTGGGGAGCGGTTTGTGTGCGGCAGGAAAACGTCGGCCTTTCCTCTTTGCTTTGCCTCCAGTGGTGAATTCCTGGGAAGAATTCCTGCCATGTTAATTCCATCCCTGGTGGACAGCAGTCAGCCATTCATAGAAGGAGCTCATGATCTGGCAGGTTCTCCCCCAGAGAAGGCCAGGAAGGAGTGAACACAGAGGATGACTCTGCTCTTGCCTGGGGCTGAGCCCGGTGCTGGGAGGATGTGGGAGGCAACAGGGAAGATCCTGCAGAGATTTTATTCCTCGAGAACAAACATCTTCAAAAGCCTCGATGAGTGTCCTCCTTACATGAAGCCAACTTTGGGGGGGTGGGGGACTTTTCCTGCCTGCAGTAACTCTGTGCCAGTGATTGCTTTGGTTTGGATTAGAGCAGAGCACACAGGAAGGATGGGCAGCTCGGGGGGCAGGTTGGGAAACACAGACCTGCTGCTGTTCCTCAAAGTTTGACCTTGCAGTTCTCCCCTCTGGACAGTGGGCACTCCCCCCACAGCCTGTTTGGTGTGGGGTGTGGGATGTGCCAGTGCCAGTGCCCCAGTATGGACTGGAGGGAATGGGAGGAGGAGAAATACCTGCTCCTGCCTCTGGTGTCTGTCCCTGCCCTAACCGGGGGAGTTGCAGTGGTGTGAGCTGTGCTGGAGCTGATGTCCCTCAGCTACTGCTCTGGTGGGGCTTCCTGGGCTCTCCTGCTGAAATCCTCATCCCTGCTGGGCTGAAAAGGGATTTGGCTGCTTCCAAGGGAGCTGCTTCTCACCATCTGCCCTCCAGCTCTGTCACTTGTTCTGTGCAGGGGTGTTTGGGAGAGGCCACACGTGTCCATAGGGATTGGGCTTTCCTTCCCTCTGCTACCTGGCTTGGACCTGGCCAGAGGAGAGGTGGATTTGCAGGGTGCAAATGTGCAAATGTGCCCTTTGCAGGATACCTTTATGTTGTGTGCAGCCCTCAGGGTGGCTGGGCCAAACTTCAGCACCTCAGCTAACTCCACTCTAGAGATGAGACTTGGACTTCTTTTCAAATTACATTGCCCTTTCCCCTCTTCTTTCCTCCTTCCTCCCCTGCTTTTTTTTCCCCTTTTCCCTTTTTTTCCCACTGCCCAGGTCTCACACTGGGAAGTTGAAAATTCAGTTTTAAAGCAGCTTTTCTCCTGGGCTTTGCGTGCAAGCAAACCCGTGCAGGTCCACTGACCCCTATAGCCTCATCCCTCCCCTCTCCTGGCATCCCCCTCCTCTGGGATGCAAAATGGGATGCAGAAATGCAGTTCCTTTGGCTAACCCCGGGCTCTGGTTCCCTTCACAGCCGAGGAAGGGCCCCCTCTCCACACAGACCTGTCCTACTACTCGTACGAGTACGACCCCGACCCCTTCGCGGCGGAGCCCGACGTGTTCGAGGTGGTGGCAGAGCTGCCAACGGGGAGCACCTTCAGGGAAGGGGATGGCACCCAGGGAGAGCCCACCACGGCCCAATGGTGAGCCCAGAGCGGGTCATAAGTCTGCTTTGGGGGTCAACCCAGAGCCTGCTAATCATGTCCAGGGTCTGGTGTGCTCAGCCCCTCAAAAGGGGCGATTTTACACCTCCCTCTGGAGCGAGGAATCCCCAGGAATGGGATCCTGGAGGGCTTTGTGGCTCCATCCCCAGCAGAACAGCCTGTTCAGCTTCTCCCTGCCCAGCTCAGCGATGTCTCACCAGGACACACAACAGCAGTGACTCTGTGTTCTCTTTCCAACAGAAATCTCTAATTTAAGCAACGAGAAGAGGCTCAGAATCAACTCCTGTATGAGTTTGTTCCTCCAGACCTGCTGCAGAACACAAACTGAATGATGAAATGATGACTACTTCTGGTGCCCTCAGAACTGTCGGCTTGGCTGCCCCGTGGGGTGGATCTGGAGCTCTAAGGGGGACACTCAGCGTGATTTTTCTGTCCATTTTCCTGCCTTTTGTGCATTCTCTTTGGAGCCCTTGCAGTGATGGGAGACCAATATGCTGTGCCCTCTAGGTGAGAAAAATAGGGGCTGGAATTCAAACCCGTAGAGCATTTCCAAGTGTTTGCTGTCAGGATATACTGCAAATGCCATTTCCTAGCTACATTTAGAAGCTAAGTCCAGGCCTTGTGCTTAGCTGAACTGCTGTTTGAGGAAGGATGGCTGAGAAGTTTTTGCTCCAATTATAATAAAAATCAGTGTGTTTTGCTAATTATGGCATAGCAAGAGGCTGATGATCTTCCCCAGCCCTCGAGTCTGCTGCACCCACGGGAGAGATGTTTCCCTGTGGCTCCACCTTCAGGGAAGCTGTTGGGAGCACATTTTATGAGGGAAAACTGGAATCCACTGCCAGGGCTGAAAGGCTTTGTGTCTGCCTTATGCCTGCAGGCCCCAGGTGGGAGTTCTGCAGCTCCAGCAGTGACAGGGATTAGGTGGGGGGACCCTCTTTGTGTTGCACTATGTGCTGACAGGGGCATCTTGCAGTCCTTCTCAGCCCTTTCCTCCTCGAGCCCTGGCATGAAAATGAAGCTGAGCGAGGCACAGTCCTTTTAAAAGTTTGCCTGACTTCACCACTGCCTTTTCTTCTGCTCCCACTGGGGTCCAGCACAATGGTTGTTCTGCTCGTGGTGCTCCCTGCCCAGCCCTGGCTCTGCTGGCCACTACCAATCCCTGGGGTCACAGGCTGGACTCCCTTAGTCTGACCTGCCCCAAGCAACGTGGCAGAACTCAAAACAAAAGCTTTGTGTTTCCAAAAGTGCAGGAGCCAAGATTTTTCAGCTTCCCTTCCTGCCTGGAGCAGCATTGTTCTCTTTGGAGGAGCTACATTGCCTCTTGCAAAATAGTGTTAATGTTTTATCTTCCCACTTCTATTGTTACCAGGACCCAGAGCAGGGTGGAAACTCCTTTTGAGGGTGTTTATTAGTGAATGGAAACAGAAAAAAGCCCAGCTCCATTCATTTTTAGGGCTTGTTTACACAGGAACCATGACAAGAATATATCCCAGTATAGACATTCCATTCCAGAATAAAGGCAATTTTATTCCAGAGAAATGTCCACATGGGGACAGACCAGGGGGTATCCCAGAGGATGGGCATGGGTAGCTTCCAGTCCTTTTTGTCTGGGGCCAGACATTTGCAGAATGCAGTTGACACGATGATGAAGGTCTGGGTCTTGAAGTTCCCAGAAATCTCAGAGCTGCTTTGTTGGCAAGTTTTCCAGCCTTGCCCCGTGGCTGCTCCCAGCTCTCCTCGCAGGACCTTGCTGTGCCTGTGCCCTGAGTGCCCAGGGATGCCCTGCCGAGGGCTGTGCCACGTGTGCTGGCTGTGCAGGGCCAGCCCTGTCCCCCCCGTGCCTGCTCAGCACACTGGAAGCCCTGGCAGCTGCATTCTTGCCTGGCAGGTAAATAAACACCTTCAAACTGAATTCCATCCCCTGGAAGCAACTGGCCTGGCAGACACTGGCTATTGTGTACACACACAGGGCTGAGTCAATATTTATCCCCTGGGTAAATAACAGCCTACTGTGAGCTGCAACAGGACTTTTTATTCCTTTTTCTGACTCTCAAAGCTGCAGGACACAAACCCAGCTCTTTGCAGGTTCAGGCTTCTGCTCTTTGGTGCTGTGAGTGTGGGAGGAGGAGACATTTGGTCACCCTGATAATGTCTGTGACTGGCTCCCCCCAAAAGATGGGATTCTTCAACCTCCTGTCCTCAGTCCCTTTCTGGCTTGGCTTTCCTGCTCTCATCCATTGTATATCTTTGTATATCCACTGAGAGAGATTTGAAATTATTTTCTTCTGCTTGGTCCTCTCACAGATCCTTGGGCACTCAGACATCCCCCCTGGGGGCGAGGAGGTCGAGGTGGGGAGTTTCAGCCAAGCATTAAACCTGACTTTCTTCACTGTCCTCAGGCTCTGGTGCCTGTAATGTCCTAATTCCACATTCAGGCATGTCCCTCCTGCTGCCAGATAAATAATTGCTGCTGGTGGTGCCAGGCTGAGGGGTCTGTGTGTGCCAGTGCACTCACCTGCCCTCACCTGCTGGAGGCAGAGGAGTCCTGCTTCTGTTTTACAATGCAGAGTAAAGCCAGAGAGACCTGGACCCTCAGAAGGCCAAGGCAGAGCAGCCTTGGTGTCCTCAGAGCCAGGCAGAGCAGGTCAGGGGGTGGAGGTGATGGCACAGGATTTCTGGATCCTGACTTCACCTCCACTGCTCCTTCCCACCACTGGCACTTCCAGGGCAAGCACTGACCCATCTGCTCTTGGCAGCCTCTGTCTCCCCACCTCCTGCCACACCAAACTGCTCCTTTCTGTACTTAAAAAGAAAAAAAAGTAATTGTATTTAAGGAATTGCATTCAGGGACCTGCAGTTGCACTGCTGTGGTTGCCTTTCCCCCATCACAAGGGTAAAGGAGCAGGTCTTGGCTTTCTTCCCCACCCCAGCTGATGGTCCCTCTGTCCAGAGCTTTCCCCAGCCCCACATTTGCTCTTCATGTTTCTTGTAATCACCATTAATTCTTATCTAGGAAAAAAAATAACCCTCCATTCTTCCACATGCTACTTGGAGTAAGGACCTTCTCATGCCTGGGGCCCTGAGGAGCACTGGGCAGGGCAGAGCTGTGTCAGACTTTGCTGCCAGGCTTTGCCCAGGTCTCCCTCTGGAGCTGCTCAGCCCCTCTCCTGCCCCTGAGAGCAAAGGACACGTCGGCACTGAGAGCCCAGACCCCACTTTGTGCACATCAGTCAGTCACAGTTGGGAGAGAAGGATTGATTTTATTGCTTTTTTTGGATTTTTTCACCAAGGAAAAGACCAACTGGATGCTGGAAAGCCAAAGCCAGCAGGGCCAGCAGGTTGTTTCTGGCTCTTTCCTTTTCCTGAGGGTCCCTCAGTGCAAAAGGAGGAAAGTGCCAGTGGGTCTGTAAGACACAAAAACTGCTTCTTCCATCGAGTTGTGTTCCTGAATGGCTGCAGCAGTGCTAGTTATCAGTGATTGATGCTTTCAATCCTTTCAAGGAGAGTAATATTTATATATTTGTAAGTGTACATTATGCAGAGTAATCATTACCACGGTATTTATTTGAAAGCAATAGTTCCCTTGTTCTTTCTTGTCCTAGTGTTTTGGTCTTGCCTCTTTCCCTCCTTCCTAACCAGCCTCAGTAGAAAACAAATACCAGAAGAATGTTCAGCTTGCTTGAAGAACACCATTGACACCCCAGCACTTGCTTTGCTGACTGTTGACATTTAATGCACAATAACCTGGTTTTCATTATTGTGAGTAGAGAAACTATTTAGAAAACCTCAGCTCGGGCTGGACTTGGGGTTTTTTTAGTACCTTCTGTTTCTGAGTGCCCACAGCCCTGGGTGCCCCAGAGGTCCTGGGTCAGGCCCTGGTGCATCCCCTGCACCCACAGACCGGCTCTGGTTCTCCACCTGCCCTTTGTGCCCCCACCAGGAACATGCAAACAGCTCTCTGACCATTTTTGTGTTGTTCACACCAATCTTAGCAAGTCTGAGTCCAGAAAAGTGTTTGGTTTAGATTCTGATAAATATTTTATTAAAAACTGATTTTAAGACAATCTTGTCTGCCTCTTCTTATTCACTCTGCCAAGTCTATGCCGGTAAAACCAAAGAATTCAGGAATTTGAGGAGGTTCTTTGTTCATTTTCTCCCTTGCTGCTGAGTGGGCTGTGCCCCAGTTGTGTCTGAGAGATGAGCTGGCAAATTTGCAACAGGTTCCAATGAGCAACAAGCCTGGGCACCTCTTTCAGCTTTTGGCTGTGTCATTACACAAAGGAAGTCTGGAGTTCTAGAGTGAGGGTTTGCTCAACTCCTACTTCAATATTTCCCTTCAAGAGATATATTTGTTTTAAAAAAACCCCATTAATACAATCTTTGCCCCAGAGAAATGAGGGATGCCAAGGGTCATTTGCAAAACCAGGGATGAGAATGGGATTTTTACACTTGTTCCCAACAGTGAGCTGACATTGGTGTGGGGTTTATGAACCAAGCCAAGAAAAGCCAGTGCTCTGCATCCCCTGACTGTGTCAGCCCAGGGGAGCATCTTTGGAAACATTTAGAAATTTGGTGTTGCAACTCCTGTTCTCTCTCAGTTTTAGGTGAAAGCAGTATGAGTTTAAGGAGCAGGAGCAGAGATAGAAGGCAGAGAGAGCAATCAGCTGGTGAGGGTGGGAAAACCAGCCCCAGGAGTGTCCAGGTGTGACACCTGGCCAGGTGAGAAGCTGCAGTGCCCCGGGAACTGATGTGTGTGCTCAGCACTCAGCACCTCCCCTCGCAAAGGAGCCCACGGCCCGGGCTTATCCAGGAGAAAGGACTTGGCTGTGGATGGAACTTGTGGAATCCCCGTGTTATCCTCCCCTTATCCCCACCACGAGTGGCTGGGGGGAGCCGCGCTGGGAACTTACACCAGGGAGGGTTTGGAGCGCGGGAGCGTCTCCTTGGAGGTCTTTAGGGAAGTGCTGCTCTGTTTGCTGCCCCTGCAGCACCTCTGCCTCACCTTCTCCCTGAAATCCTCCGACACGTAGTAGTAGACGAAGGGGTCTGCGCAGCTGTTGCAGGCGCTGACGGCCAGGCTGAGCATGTAGCTGGTGTAGAGCGTGCCGTGCAGCCTGGAGCAGTGGCTGGAGTAGTGCACCAGCAGCAGGATGTTGCTGGGAGCGTAGAAAGCCACGAGGGTGAACACCACGAGGGCGGTGAGCTTGGCGGGGTGCGAGTAGCGCTGGCCGGCGCGCAGCAGGACGCGCAGCACCGAGCAGGAGCTGAGCAGCACCATGAGCAGGGGCAGCAGGAAGGCGCCGGCGATGAGGCACACGAAGTAGTAGAAGTAGTAGCCGTCGTCGTCGTGGCGGGGCAGCACGTCGTGGCAGAGCGTGAGAGGGGTGCCGAGCAGGGGGTAGGATTGCTGCTGCATGGCCAGGGGCAGCGGCAGCGCAGCCGAGCAGAGCCACACGCCCGCACAGGTCCAGGTGGCCAAGGCTGGGGTGCGGAAGGAGCGCGACGAGAAGGGATGCACCACGGCCAGGTAGCGGTCCAGGCTGATGCAGGTGAGCAGCAGCACCGAGCAGTACATGTTGCCGTAGAAGAAAGCCGTGGTGAGGCGGCACAGCCCCTCGCCGAAGGGCCAGTTGTTGCCCATGAAGTAGTAGGAGATCTTGAAGGGCAGCACCAGCACGAGCAGCAGGTCGGCAGCCGCCAGGTTCATGAGGAACACGGTGGAGGTGAGCTTCTCCGCCCGCGTGGCCAGCACCCAGAGGGCCAGCCCGTTGGAGGGCAGCCCCACCAGGAACACCAGCGTGTACAGGCTGGGGATGAGGCGCACGGTGATGGCGCTGCCCAGCCGGGCACGCGTGGCCTCGGGCACCAGCAGGTACGTGATGTTGTCCACGGTGGCCTTGTCCCCAGGGATGGCTCGGGGACACGGGGTGGTCTGTGGGGTCTTGTCCTGGTCGGTGGTGCTGTTCTGAGAGTAATCTGGGAGACAGGGCAACCTGTTACTCGCTCACCTGGGGCCTGAAGGTCCACAGTATATAGATTTTTTAACATAACTCTTAGCACTTTATAACAGTGGTAACTAATCAACCTTTGTGTCAAATCTCGAAATATTGTTTAATGTTCTTTGTCACAGACTTCGATGGATAAAGATTTTAGCAAGAGCATGGAGTCTGTATAGAATGTCCCTGGAAAACATATCAGGCACATTGTTTGATGCAACCCCAGTCAGAGCTATTCAGAAGGCCCAGAAGCCTTGAAAGGATTCCCAGCAGGACAGAAGATGCTGATGAAGACGAGTCTTTGTGACCCTCGACTCAATGCCAGGTGTGCCCAAGGAAGGGCGAGGGGCACGGACAGTTTTGGGAAGTGGGTGTAACAAATGGTGCAATGTGGGATATTACAATATAAAGGTATGTTGAGGTCCCTGGAACTGGGAATGCTGTTGTGAGAGGGGCAGAAGCAGCTGGTGACACCGAGGAGTGCAGGAGTCACCCCTGGGAGAGAATGGACCCTCCTGGTTTCCCAAGGCTCCCAAGTGACTGTGGTGCTCTGCAGCCACCAGCAGTCTCCTCTGCCCAGCTTTCACAGGAATCTGAAAGTCTGGAGCCACTCCAGTGCAAAGTCATGGCTGAGGGAGTCTAAATTTGGCTTTCAAGTGCTCTGTTTTACTGCTCTGTTTTTTCTTTCTGGTTTCTTCCACCCCAGCTCCTTTCTCTGCCACATCACCTCTATCCCCTCTGTCCCCTTCTGTTCACCTCCTGCTTCAGCTGGAGCCTGCACAGAGCTCAGTCAGTGTGTGCTCCCACCTGAACCCCCTAAAAAATGGATTTTCAGATCTTATAAAGCACCAAAGAGCCCGTACTTTACCCAGCAGCAGCAGCTCTTCACCCAAAGGCACTCACTCACCATCGTAGTCCTGAGAGGCCACGCAGAGTGCCCAGAGGGCACAGCAGAGCAGGATCCACGTGCTCCAGAGGGTGCCCATCGTGCTGCAGGATCCAGAGCCCCACTGCAGTGCCAGGGCTGTGGCAGAACAGCAGCAGCAGCAGCAGCATCAGTGGCCCTGCTGGCGCATTTCCTTGGGGCAGCCCTTAACTCACGGAAGCAGCGGGCTGATCCCGGGAAGGATGAGGCTCTGGGGCTGTCGCGACACTCAAGAGCCCCAGCTGGCCCAGCAGACAGCCCTGACCTCAGCTGGGACTGGGAGGGGCGTGAGGATCCACATGCACAGTGTGCCAGGGCTGCTCTTCAGCGTCAGAGCCCGGCCATGGCTCCACTGACTCATTTGGGTCTCCTTCCTGCTCCCGGATACTCCTGGAAATGACAAACGTGGTCAGGTTTTGTTGCACGTAAACTGAACCCACGCACCTCTGCCCATGGGAATGCTGAGCCTCCTTCCACCCCAGAGAGGTGGGAGACCCAACGTGCTGGTTCCCAATGTTTTCTGGTCTTACCAACAGGAAGGGATGCCAGGGACGAGAGCTGAGGGTCATACAGACCTCCCGAGCTCCTGGGGACTACAGGGGGCTCTTGCAGACTCATGTTCTGGCAATTGAAGGGTTTTTTGTGTTTTCTGGCAATTGAAGGTTTTAGTGTCAGCCTTGCAGCCTCCAGCCCAGGCTGGGCCCTTTGGAGACCTGCTCCTTTATTTCTGCTCCTGGTCCCTGGCTAAAAAGGGGATGAAGCTCCAGCACCTCCCTGATTTCACTGCAGAGGGTGATTAAAAGTTCTCTGGGTTGGAACTGTTTGCATTTGAAGGAACCAGCAGGAGCATCGTGGCATATCCAGGGGAGGTGGCAAAAGGAGGGAGACACTTGTGCTTCCTCTGATAAACCCGCAGAAAGGGGAGAGCAGCTCCCTCCAGCAGGAAAGGGGCCTGAGAAGGGGCAGGAAAGCCCTGCAGTTGGGGAGATAATGGTGAATTCCAGTCCCTCTTGCCCCAGAAGAGCCTGTTTTCCCAGGGCTGTGCAGTCCCACCCTGCAGGGCTGAGCTCAGAGCAGCTCATGGAGCTGCCACGGACCTGCTGGTTGTACTGGGAGGACGATGTGGATAACTCTGGGAGAGGCACTGGCAGGTGTTACCTGAGCCTTTAAGATCCTTTGCTGCCTGGTGTCCCCTTCTCCAACCCCTGAGCAAGTCCCTGCTGTGCTCTGCCCTGCACTGCAGCTCCAGGAAGCTCCCAAATCCTCTCCCATCTCCCGTGTGGGGAGCCCAGTGTGGCCCAGTGGCCACCAAGTGATGGGCCAGTGGGTCAGTGTCTCGTGGCTGGGGAGGGTGCTGGTTTTTGGGCTGCTGCTCTCCAGTCCTTGCCTGGCTCTGCAAGGGAGGAAGGACAGGAGCTGGAGCCCAGCAGTAGGAACTGTAAATTTGGTTTGGCAACCTGAGGAGCAGCTCGTTTCTTTCTCCTCAGCTTATGAATGGCCTCCTCTGTGAAGGTTGCAAATCTGAGCCTGGCTGCTGTTTGATGAGATTCTTCTATTCCAAGGAGAAAATGATCCTATTTCCTCTGCTTTCACCATATTCCCACATCCTTGTGCCGAGCGTGTCGAGAGGTGGAGTTCCACTGGCAGGGAGAGGGAAGATGCAATGTTAGATGTTTTGCTTTTGTGATTCTCTCAGGATTTATGAACCATTACAGAATGACTCATGTGGCCACATATTTTCCATGCCTCAGCCAGGATCCTTTCCATGCTTTGTATGCAAAAAATTAGCCATAATCAGGTTCAGATAGTGTGCAAATCACAGCCCTGCTTCCTATGGGCAGGTCTCTGGAGTGGAGCAGAGAGAGGTTACTCATTGCTGTATCCTTCATTTTTCAGATGCTGTGTGATCTTTAGTGACTGCCTCAGATGCAGAACAGCTTGCCTGAAACTTCCAGTGCCAGAGGTTTGTCACGGCTTGTTAACATCTCTTTAAGTCGTGTGATCCCTGCCCTGTGGGGTAACAATTTGGTTTTCGAGTCATTCATTGTGCAATAGATCATCTCCTGGGAGCTGGCCCTCTTTTCTTCCATGGCTCTGAACCCAAAAGATGTAATTCTGCAAATCTGGGGATTTGAAGGCTCAGGGGGAGGGTGAGGACACCACCTGGCCTGGCCCATTTGTCTTTAAGGCTTGGAAGAGCAAACTGTGGTAGGCAGAGGCTGGGGGCTCCGTTCCAGCAGCTCCAGAGGGTTCCTGAGCCGAAGGGAGCAGGTGAGGGGACAGAAGTCTCAGGGCAGCCAATTCCTGCCCCGGGCTGAGCTCGGGTTTGGGATGGAGACACGGGAGGCAGCAGCTCTGCCTTGGCACCAGCAGCACGAGGCATTTCCACCCTCACATTTTCCATGGAGGCAGAGCTGGCTCTGCCTGTCCCAGCCCCTGGTTGTGCAGCCTCTGAGCCCTCAGAGCCACAGGGCACAGGAACACCCACTGACAGCTGACATAGAAAGGATGGTCCCTTGTCCCAGGCTCCCCCACCCCAGAACTCTTTCTGCCTGCTCTGGCACGTACGAGATGCTTTCATTCCCTGGACACTTTTCCTGACTTTTCCAGCTCCCCTCCTCCCCTCCTCACTGTGCCAGGTCTCTGCCATCACCCCGAGATGTCCCACAGCTCCAGGGAATCCCCTGCCTCTCTCTTCTGCTTGTCCCAACTCTCCTGTTCCACTGGGATCCCACTCAGGGTCTTCTCTTGGTTATTCCACACATTCTCCTCACCACTTGCCAGCCTTGCACTGGTGGATCTTTTGGAGGAGACAGGGTTTTTTCACAACTGCTCTTTTGCTTGCTCTCAGTTTCCACTCCACAGTGTACAAACCCACATGAAGACATTTTTCCATATTTGAAGCTTATTAGCATCAGTGCAACCCACTGGATGTTCTGGAATAGCTTCCTTTGGTCCTGTCTCAGCAAGATAATGACACTGGGGTAGGGGCTGACACAGCCATCATCATCATCATCATCATCATCATCATCATCATCATCATCATCATCATCCCTTGCCAGCACCAGGTCTCAGATGGGTCTCTTTGGATTCATTCTTTAGCACTGGTCTGGTTTAGAATTGCTAGACTTTAATTTGGTCTTTACACTGGTAAAGCACACCTTTAGTTTCATCAAGGCTGAGTTGCTTAGCTCTAACCCAGAGGAATGGCCAAAGATGAAGAAAAACCCACCTCATGTTTGCACACCCAGTTCTACACTCTTGTGCATCACTGATATGGAAAGGTTAAAAACATCCTGAAATATTAAATACTGAACTCAGGTACTCCCCTTAGCAATTCTGAATTTAACTGAGAAAAGCATCCATTCCTATTCCATCCTGCAGACCTGAAGCTGAAGGTATTTTGAAGCTGTTTGTCCTTGCCAAAGCTGTCCTTGCTGAGACCTCCAACTGCTCTTGGGTGGTGTCACATCTGGCCATCCCTCCCCTGGAGCACAGGGAACGTCCTCTTCGTGGGAAGGCCAAGATCTCTGTGAGAACATTTGTGTGAAGTGGGCCGTGTCCTCTGAGACCCCAGCACCATCCCTTTAATCAGATTATTCCGTGCAATTCAGGCATCAGAGGGTTGTTATTGGGAGGACAACAGTTTGTTTCCCTGTGAGCAGGGAAGGGGCTCGCACAGAAAGCTGAGCTGCCTTTTGTTATGGCAACGGAAGTGTTGGGGATGATGTAAAGGAAACTCCTATCAGCTCTGGGTCACATCACGACGGCTTCATTTGCAAAAGCCTCCTCCTTCGTTTGTTGTGCAGAGCTCACAGGGAGCACAGTTCAGCATGTTATTAGCCAGGAATTTGGGGAGGCTGAGGGAGAGGCGGGTGGAGGGCTCTTTGCAGGGCTGCAGGCGTGTTGCCTTAACCTGGAGCAGATGTGCTCGTGGGTTCCCGAGCTGGACTCAGGCACTTCTCCTCGGGCTGGTTGTGTGGAGCGTGCGAGTTCTGGGGCCAGGCCTGGGCCAGCTTTGTGCCTCATCTCTGTGGCAAAGGTGCTGCTACACAGAAACCAAGCTGCAAGAAGAGGCATTCTGGCATGACACAAATAGCCTGAGTGGGAAGTGACCCACAGGGATCATCCTGTCCAACCCCTGGCCCTGCACAGACACCCCAACAAGCCCACCCTGTCCCTGAGAGGATCATCCAAACCCTCCTGGAGCTCTGGCAGCCTTGGGACCCTGAGGAGCCTGGTCAGTGCCCACCACCCTCTGGGGGAAGAACCTTTCCCTGAGATCCATCCCAATCCCCCTAGCACAGCCCCAGCTGTTCCAGTGTTTCCTTTGGAAACTTCTCCCTGTGCGGAGCAACTGTGCCACCCCATGGACTCCCCACTCCCCTCCAAGAGAGATTCTGGCAGCCCAGATGTGGGATCCTGTGTGGGATCTCTACTGGAGGCTGCTTGCAGGGAATGTATTTCCCTTTTTCCTTTGAGAGTGCTCTGCTCACACCCTCCCTGAGCACTTGCTGCCCCGCTGGAAAGGAGCTGCCACACAGATAAATCAGCACATCCTACACCCTGACCAGGAACTGCTGGAAGGGAAGTTCACCCAACTTTTCAGTTGCATTTTTCTATCATTTAAAACCCAGTTTCAGGTACAAGACAATCAATTCTGGGGATTGTCACAAAGTTTAAATTAACAGAAGAGAAATTTAAAACAGCGAGAGCTGTGGACTTTTAAAATCAATATTTTATTTTACTTGAATGTGCAAATAAATATAAAAAAAACTACATTCAAGGAGCTGGCAAAGCAATTACAAGCCCAAAAGCAAAGATCCTTCAAACAAATGGAAGAACAAACTCTTGACTCAAGGTCGTGCAGACACACAGCGGTCGAGCTGAAACCCTCAGACACGAACAAGCCCCTCTCAAACCTGCCTGTTATTCCCTTCCCATCACTTGCTACTCTCAGCTTTGAGACAGTAGCACTGTAAAGGGCAAAAGTCTTGCTTCATCTGTTCAGATTATAAATTAAGGTTTACAAAATAAGGATGCTTAAAAATACCTGAAGTACACTTAAGATGGGGCAATGGATCAGGACGGTGCACGGGGGGGTTTCCCACCTTGGCACACCTGGAATCAAATGCATTTTAAGCCACAAGTTGCAACCTATTTTCTAGTAAACAGTTTTCTGTATCATAAAACCATAAAATTTGGCACAGTTGTCATCTCCACTGGGACACAGCAGAGAGGGGAGCAGGACTGAGGTGTGTTTTGGTGAGTTGCGTGGAGGCCAAAGGGGGACTCTGTGCTTTGCACTGGCCTTGTCCCCCTGCTCCCCCCAGCCCTTGGTGTCTCTCATCACTTCCTGCAGCAAGAGCAGGGGAAGAACCTTCACATCCTTTCAGTAACCAAAATTTCCCAGAGACCCAGACGATGAGAACAGGAGTTCTTGACGAAAAGTCTCTGCTGGCAGTGGTTGTGCAAGTGGCCATGAATACCAGAGACTGGCCTCCCTGCTTCCCTCCCACAGATTATTTTGCAAAAAAGACAAAGAATTGGGACAGTTTTCTATTAAATGTACCCCAAAGGCCCATTTTTCTACTGTCAAGTGAGACAATTGCGAAACCAAATGTCGTACAGTGGAAATAACCCAGGACAAATCCTACAGGCTGCTCCTTAGGTCTGGCAGAAAGAATAACCTAAAAATCAAAGTCACAAAAAGTATCAGGGTGGGGGGGGTTATTGCCCTAAAAGCCAGGAAAAAGTTGGAAGCAAAGCTGAAAGGAGGCTGGATATGCCTCAAGACATTATGTTTGTAATACACTCCATGGACAGCATGCTTGTCCTCAGCCCCTGAAACACAGGAGTGAAGTCCCGGGGGGGCTGCAGGACAGACACAACTTAATTTCCTTGATTCCTCACTAGATGAAGCCAGATGAGTGATGTGTTCTGCACAGAGCACAGGGTTTGTTAGGTTCCATGGCAGAAAAGCTTCGATAGCAGTACAGATGCTTCAGTGGAAAAGCTCATCTACGATGGTCGTGGCTGGATCTCACACTGCCCAGGACAGATTTCCATGTGTCCCTGCAAATGCAGCGGCCGTGCTGAGCCAGCAGGAAGAGGAGAGTCCGTGGGACACAGCTCAGCTCCAGCACACGCTCCGGGAGCTCCACCTGCCGACGGACGGACGGACGGACACGGTACAACCCAGCGAAGCCCGGGCATGCACAGGGGAGGGGAGCGCCGGCAACAACGCTCCGGAGCTGCCGATCAACATGCAAAATACAAACCAAAAAAACAGGCCAGACCTCGCAGTGGATGTTCCTCCCTCCTGCTGGAGAAGGCAGAGTCTGCAGCACGCCCTCAGCCCCCAAAGCAACACCGGCTGGTGGGTCCTCGTGCTCCCTTGCTTGGCACTGCAGCTCAGTTTCCTCCCCTTAGTTCACACTCCAGAATTCTTGGCTGATGAGGGGCAGCCAGAGTGCTCAGTGTGCTGCTCACCCTTGTTTTGGCATTTTTCTCACCAGAGCACCAGTAACAAGAACCATCCCAACAAAGCCCCCTGGAGCGGGGCTGCCGAGCTGTGCCGGGTGGTCCCAGCCCCTCTGGCACTCCCAGGTTACATTGAAGAGTTCTGCAGGCTCCAAGATGGCATAAATTCAGGAAGATAGGGAATATTAAACCCTTCAAAGTGGAAGCAGCTGCCAGCATCTGCTCAAACACCAGCCCAGCTCCATCTCTCCAACAAAGCCACTAGTGGTAGTTCACCCTCTCGCTGAGCCTGCCAGGACTGGCTGGTCAGCAGTGGCCTAAAGCCAGGAAACTACTAAAAAGGTGTGGCAATGCCAAGAGCCCCCTTCCCAGAAAGCTTTTAGAAGTCTCTTCATGATGGCTGGAGGGTTACACTGCAAGGAGACAAGTCTATGCCATATGGAAAATACATCATAATCCAAAGTAAAATGCTGTTTGGATAAATATCATGAATACATACATTGCATTCCCACCACTATTCTCAGGGTAAATGTGCCTCCCCAGCAGGGCTCGGGGCTGTGCTGGTGCCAGGGCAGGCTCAGGGTGAAGCGGGGCGGCGGCTGTACTGGACCCTGTATCTGTTCACGGGCACCCCGTGCACGTTCACCGTCTCACACGTGGTTTTGCAGGGCACCATCTCCTCGTCCTCGTCCCCCATCAGCCAGTCCTGGACCACATCCACAGCCTCCATGGACACGTTCTCCTCCAGCCACCGGTTGTGCCACTCCTCAAACTGCTGGTGGTGCTTCAGCAGCACCGCGGGCTGCACCTGAAAGCAGGACAGTGAAGGTCATTGAGGGGTCTCTGGGGGGAGAAGGCAAAGCTCTCACCTGCACAGCTGAGATGTGCATGATCTGGGCACCACACAAAGAGTGCAACAGGACACAGCACACCTGCGTTCAACGATCCCTCTTTCTTAGTGTTTGCCACTCCCCCTCCAACTTTGCACGGTAAAAGAAAAGGTTGCTAAACTAACCCAAAATACAGAGCATTTACCAGCTCTCCTCCGTGTTTCATCCAACACAGAGCAGTAACTTCTGGGTGTGGTTTGCAGGGATTCAGCCACAAGACTTCGTATGGGTACCTGTCTTTTGGCTCACATGCTCAACCTCTGCTACTGCCCGAGCTGCAGGGACAGTGAAAGGAGAAGCACCTGCTTGGCTCTGCAGAGAGCTCCCCTCCTGTACATGTAATCCTCCGAGTTCATGATGAACATCATTTTGTGGGTGTTGAGTTTGAAGCGACAGTCCACGTTGCAGGCGCTTTCCACCCCGATGAGCCTCTTCCAGGAGCTCTTCACCTCGCTGCGCAGGGCCCTCACCTGCTTGCACTGCCACTTGCGAAACTTCTTTAGGTTTCTAGAACAAAACAAGGATGACAAAGCGTGTGTCACACCTGGCTGTGCCTTCTCCTAAGCTGGCACAGCTCACAGCACAAGTATGAGGCTTGTATTTCCACATTTAGCTTTTCAGACTCTCGTCATGATCCCCCTCCAATCTGTCCAATTTGTGTTTGCTCTGACAAATATTTAGTGAAATGGGAACAAAGCAGACCTGCAGTTCCTCCCAGAAGAGACTGCTGAAGCAGGTCCACCCCGTTCCAAACATTCATGAACACACCTCAGCTCATAGATTTCTCCTTCAGCATCCTTCTCAGTGCACTGGACTGCACTGGTCCCTCTGCCACAGGGGCAGGCAGGAAGCAGCAGCAGCTGCTGCAGGTGTGGCTCAGGGAGGGAGCAGCTCACCTTTGCAGAAAGACTGGTTTCAGGAGGAAGCCATCGTTCTGGTTGTTGGGAGCTCCTTCCACCCCAACGTACTGCTCCATGTAGTTGGCCAGGTGCTACACAGGGGAGACCAATTCCAGTCAGATTTCACTTCATCGGGGCAAACATCACTGCAAAGAACCTGTTTATTTCCAGGCTGTTTATTCTGAGGCTCATTGATGTTGAAACATTTTTGCTAACAGACCATTTCTGTCAATGACCACAGCCCCACCTGTCATCATCCCACCTCCCAGCTAAACTTGTCCTCCTGGCAATGTCTCACATTTTGGAACAAGAAGGAAGGAAAGTATTCTTAGATATCTGCTTTGCCTGTGGTACACAGACTCCATGGTCACTGTGATATTACCTGGACCTCCACAGGATCCTCTGTCTGGGTTTCTTCTGTATCCAGCAGCTCAATGGTCATGATCACCTGTCCCTTCCGCTGCAGAAACATGACCTGCAACAAAGGTACAGGCAGAAGATATTGGCCACATGGATTCACAATAAAATGCTCTGTATTCACCAGTCGTTTGGAGAACAAGTATGAGCTAGGACAGAAGCAGCAGGACTTCTCAGTGAGCCAGCCTGTCCCCTCACTGTCTCTGCTCTGGTTTTGGTACCCTCTCTCCACATTGCTCTCTCTCACCATCTCACCTTGGAGCTTCCAAACCCATTTCTCCCAGGTAAAGTGCCACAGCAAAGTCCCCTGGCAGCAAGTCCTTACCTTGAAGCAGTTCTCATCTGCCATGCACCGCTCAGCCTTCCACTGATAGCTGGTCTCCTTGGCTGCCCTCACACACCTGGATGACAAGTTACCTCCAGCAGCTCCTCGCTTCCTCTCATTCAGGTAGAGCTCAACCACCTTCAAGCAGATGTCATCGCTCACTAGATGGTGAAGCTTCCATTAAAAAAGGGGGATTTCAGTCAGCAAACCTGGGCCAAGAGTGAACTCTAGTGTGTTATGAAAGGAGCACCAAACTCAGCACAGCCTCACACCTCAGTGCTGAAGCAGCCAAGTTTAACTCCAGAGACTTCCCACGTCTCTCTCTTTTTCGTGACTTTGTAATCAAAGGAACAGGGAAGAGTGAGGGGCTGATGTGCCTTAATTTTAACAGAATTAGAACTGGAAGACAGATTTGACTAAGGACTGAACTGTTTTTGTTTTGCCTTAGATGTATTTTGGGCATGGCAGGATTTTGAAAAGACTGGAACTCAAAAAATGTTGGAATCACAGAATATGCTGAGCTGGAAGGGACGCGCAAGGATCATGGAGTCCAACTCCTGGCCCTGCACAGGACCAACCCCAAGAGTCACACCAGATGCCTGCCTGAGAGCATTGTCCAAACTCTTCTTGAGCTCAATCAGGCTTGGTGCTGTGACCATAGCCCTGGGGAGCCTGTTCCAGGAGAAGGCCAGGAAGAGTCAATCCCCCAAGGTGGTCCCTGTACGGAAGCTGAAGCCTCTCACTAAACTTCTGTTGGGGCATTTCCTCACCATACATAACTCTTTTATAATTAATCTGCTCCAAGCCTAGTGACACTGTGAGAAACCTGGCTGTGTGGAGGGGCACGTGCAGCCCCACACACCCCAGGGCCCTCACCTGGCGGACGATGTTCTGCACCAGCTTGTCCATGGTGAAGCCGATGTAGGCGTGGATGGTGAACATCTCCCGCAGCGTGTCCTCGTACTGTGTCGGGTCGATGTTCCCATCCAGCAGGCTCCTCACCATATCCAGGAAGGCAGGGTAGTACTCCTCCAGTTCCACCTCACCTGGGCAGGGGAAAGTGCAGGCATTTAGTGCATGGAAGAGGCATAGTGAGGTTAAGAGATCCAAGGGACAGCACTGCTCAGGAACCATGACATTCTGTGTGTGGACATCCTCGATCACAGGCAGTTCTCTGTGCCCTGACAGGCTGGAATAGTTTATCTCATGCACTTTCAGGACTGCCTTGTGCAATAACTACTTTTTTGTGGGGCCATTTACATTTTAAATCAAAGTATCAGATTAATACAACAAGACACTTGAGAACACCTGAGCACAGTGGGCTTGTGTGAGGTCTCTGAACCGCACATGAGAGCCCTAAGAAGATAAATGACACACTGGCTGCCCTGCTAAATGAGCTGTGTCACAAATCACAAATAGAGCAGAGGTTTGCACCTCTGCACCCCTCACAGACCTGCCTGCTGGTCCCAGTTACTCAGACATACACCACTGGAGCACTGGCAACCAGAGCATTAAGAGTGGACTGTGTCCTGGATTATTCTTACTTGGTTGCTTCAGCCTTAGCTCCATGGCTGGGTCATTGGTTTTTTCTTTCCTTCCCTCACAGAGCAGTTTCTCTCTCTCTTTCTCAGTCCTGTATTCCAGAAGCTGCTTCTGAGCCTGACGATAAATCTTGAGGAGCCTTGAGCAGAGAGTCTGGTGAAGGCGGAGGAAGAAATACCAATTGTTATTGACGAAGAAGAGGCTGTAAACATCATCCAGAGTGTTGTGGGGCTCAGCAGCTGTAACATCACAGAAGGTTGCTTTGGTCTCCAAAGGACTGCTTGGAGGCCCAGGCACGTGTTTTTTCCGTAGCTCAGGAGTATCCAGGTTCTGGCCCTGGTGGTTTTCTCTGTCCTCATCTGTTGATTCTTCAGAAATGTTGTGCTCAGGGGGCTGGGAGAAGAACAGCTCAGGAATGAAGTGATGCACAATCTGCCGGATGGTTGCCTGGTCCTCCTTTTGGATCGTAGGCTGCCTCTTCACGTAATAGCTGATCAGAGCTGCTGCATCTTCCAGAATCTGCTTGTCTTCATAGATAAAGATAAGATGAGGCTCGTTTGTGGATGAACTTCTCCCCTCTGAATGCTGCTCCTGATGCTGTAATCAAGAGACAAACAGATAAAGATCCTTCCAATCCATGCTCAAGAGCCATTCCTGCCAGAAGAAATAGGCCAGTATTAACACTGTGCTGGGCACAGGCTGTTTTTGATGAGAACTCTCTGAGCACAACCCCTTCCACAGGGTCCCAGGTGCTACCTACATGTCTAGGCCACACTCTAACTGAAGGACACAGAGGGTGGGTTGTTTAGGATCACACACACCTCATCGTAGACACTCTCAATTTCGTTCAGCAGACTCTTGGAGCGCAAGGCTTTGGTGTCATTCTGTTTGAAGTTGACAGCCTGGTGGTCCAGTGATTTCAGATAGGCCTTCTCATACTGCTCCCTCCAAATCTTGTTGAAGCCCTGCTGGGCCTCCCTCCATTCCTCCTCTTTTGCTTTCAATCTGCAAAAATGTGCACTCCAGTTCAGAAAGACAAGCACAGAAATACACCCAAAACATTTTCATGTGGCCAACTGTGATGTACCGAAAGGTTTTCAGTGTTCCTGCAAGCAATAAATCAATCAAAAAAGCAGCAGCACTGATGATGAGCTATACTTTGAAACAACACCTACAGAAAACAGTTCACAGAATCACAGGATCATTTAGGTTGGAAAAGACCTCTGAGATCATTAAGTCCAACCTTTGATCACCACCTTGTCACCCAGACCATGGCACTGAGTGACACGTCCAGTTGTTCCTTGAACACCTCCAGGGATGGGGACTCCACCACCTCCCTGGGCAGCCCCTTCCAATGCCTGACCACCCTTTTTGTGAAGAAACTCCTCCTGATGCCCAACCAGAACTTCCAGTGGCACAGCTTGGGGTTATGTCCTCTCGTCCCACCATGAGTTGTTACAAAATGCTTTAAAAATTCTTTACCACTTTCTTAAGGACACCCAGGAGAAGGGGAATTACCTCTTCAGAACAACAGGGACTGCAGTAACTGGGTTCTTCTTCAGGCTCTCGATGATCTCTGGTGCCTTGTCGCCGTAGATGCGGTAAATGGCGCGGCGCTGGATCACTTCTGACGTCCCTCCCAGGCAATCGTCCAGGCGGAATTTCTCCTGATCCTCCGGACTCAGCCGGGACAGTTTCTTCTGCACACTCTCCAGCACCCGGATTGTGGCTAAATTGGTCTCCAGGACAACATCCAGCTGGGGAGAGTTCCCAAAACACACAGTGTCAGCAAACAGGCAGAGCAGGAAGAGGCAGAGCAGCAGCACAGGGTTTGTGGCAGGCATTGCAGCCCCACTGGGTGGAGCTGGGAAGTATCAGGAAGCTTTTTCCTGGAAAATAGAGCTCTGCCAGTTGTCCCAAAGGTAACATGCAATTTAGAACTGGACTCATGCCTAGGAAAAGCTATTAGACTCCAGGCAAGTGGAATACACCAAACCTGAGCTCAAACCAGCAAACATCAACAGAACTTTCAGGAACTGGCCACGAATCAATTCAGTGAAATCCTCATTGCCAGGAGTTCTGCTTTCTGAGGAGGCAGGAGGGGAGGCAGCAGCACAGGTACCTCAAACCTCTCGTCCTCACAGCGGTGCAGCTGCTCCTCATAGGGAGTCTTCTTGGAGCTGACAAAAGTGGAGTCTTCAGACCAGGACGGAAATGAAACCCAGGTATCATTTAACACCTGCAACAGTGCAAAGGCACGACATGGAGCAGAGCCCTGGGAGCCCAGAGCTCTTCTCAAGGGCTCTGATACCTCTTCTCTTTTTGCACACTTCTGTGCAAAAGCACCCTGAGCTTCTGGTGGGCATTTCAGACCTAATTCCCAAGTCAGTGGCATGACTGCTCCCCACATTAGAGGTCTCTCTGGAACTGTGACAGGGCCCTGTTCAGAAAGCTTGAAGGCACCTTCACTGTCACCTCACACACAGAGACCACCCTGCAGCCACCAGCAACTGGAAGTAAAGGAGACAGTGGGAAAAGTGGGCGCCCCCACACTGCAGCTCTGAGTTCTATGGGGGGATGGAGCCTCAGGCACTGCCTCTGCTCTTCCAGGAGACTGTTTCTAAAGGCCATACTGACTCTCTGCTAGAAAATGAATTGCAGGATATTTAATACTCTTTTCTGTCTAAAAGAATAAATTTGTGTCTGCACGCAGACTGGAAAGGTATTAAAGATGCAATTTGAGATGGGCTTAGATAAAATTAGTAAGCTGTTGGTATTATTTCAATAAACTGGCTGAGTAACTGCTGTGAGACTAGAGCTGGTGAGTCAGTAGGGGAATGGGGAATCCAGAGGCAGAAGCTGAAGCAGCAATGACCCCCCTCCGCTTCCTGTGGGTGCAGTGTGTGCTCAGGGAGTGAACAGGCTGCTCCCAACGTACCTCCTTGCAAATGGCTGTTCTCCCACTGCACTTTGGCTGCTGGTAGGTCTTGGGCAGAGCCCTGTAACTGGACCCGATGCGTTTGCAGGAGGCGTAATCGATTTCCCGGCTCATTCCATCCCCAGATCGGTCGCTCAGTGGAGAAGCAAAGGAAAGCTCTTTCACACCAAGGAAGGACTTGAACTGTGCAAAGAGCTCTGGGAATTTCCTTCAGAAACACAAGTAAGTGTATTTTGTTATTTCACTCTGACAGTTTTAGGGTGGTTAATGCGTGTCATAAAAGAGAGGGAGAAATATCTAAACAAACTCAGCACTGAGGTGAGAAATCTTTCACCGGCATTTTATCTCTGTTATTGTTCTCTCTGAACTACCTGAGGAAGGAAAATAATTTCCCTTCACTACCTGAATACTCCCCTTAACTGCCTGAGGAGAAATTGATATTTGCCACATGATTCTCCCTCTTCTGTTGGAAGCCAAACAGCTCAAAAGGCTTAGCGCAGAGCTAGAACTATTCATCCTTTTCACAGCTCTGCTCTCAGATTTCATATTTATACCTTTATTACATTTTGAGATACTAAACAGGAAATGCAAACAGACAGGAAAAAAACTTCCTCAAAATGCCCTTTAACAGCTATACAGACAGGTTTAAAGCTCCACACTTGATTACTACTCTTCTTGTGTGCTACTTAGGAGATACTCCTGAATTAAGCCCAAACTTCAGTAACAAAGTTCACAATTCCTCCAAAAAGTAACAGAGTAGGACCAACAAAGCAGAGATAGTTGGTAACTCACCCTAAAAACGGAGTAACAAGCTGGAGCAACTCAGAGCCAGAGACCAACTCCTGGTTGAAGAGGGCGATGCAGCGCAGGAAGTTTTCATAGACCTCCTGGCTCTTGAGCACCCTGCGAACCTGCAACAGTTTGGAGACAAAGAATCACATCACTTGAATGCCACTTGGTTCACATCTAAGTAGTCTGAGCCACTGGTGCAGTGCTGAACTTAACATAAAAAAAGAGAATATGCCAAAAAAGGCCAAACAGTAATTTCATTACTACAGATGGTGCCATGAGGAAACAGCACTGAAAAATAGAGGAAAACACATCTGTAAGGGATAAGCATGCAGGAAAATGTTAATTAACATATTCTGTTTCTCTTTCAAACATACCCATTCTCACTTTTCTTGGTCTGTCTTTCCCTACCACTTGAAAAGTCAGCGAATTGCTAAGTGCTGACACACAAATTGTATCGAAACCCAGGCAATTAACAGGCACAGAAAAGGCTGAAGAGGAGCCACAGCGTGAGAACAAAGCCTGACCTTGTCAAAGAAGGAGAACTCCTGCAGTGTTCCATATTTCCCCACTGTCGCCACTGACAGATCTTTGGTACCTCGCAGCTTCATCTTCTTCTGTTAAAAGAGCAAGCAGTTATATTTAACATGTTGTGACTCAAATGCCATCGAATTCCACTCGGGTGACACTGAACAGCTCCCTGCAAAGGCTGAGACCCTTCATGTCCCCAGCAGTGCTCTGGAATTGCTGGGTCAAGTCCTTACAGCAACCTCTGTCAAATGTCTCCCAGAAAAAGGAATTGCTTGAGACAGAATTCCAAAGAAAGATTTTTTTTTTCTGGAGAAGCAACAAATTGTCCCTTTCCAGGCTCAATACTTAGTACAGAACATCTTGCTATTTATTATCCAACATGCTGTCACACACATTTAAGCATACTTTAAGAATTCCTTTTTCTACTGTAATTATTATTTTTAAAATAACTTCGAAATTTTCTCATATCTAACACCCACCCACCTGAAATACACTACTCATTACACCTTTATCTAAGCAATTATCTAAACACATCTGGTAATATCAGATCATTCTGAGTCTTTACTTGTTAAAAGATACCTTTGCTGGGCCAGAAACAGGACGCAGCAGCAACGGTCTGGATCTCTTTTTGCTGTGCTCCAGATTCTTCTCATGCTCAGTTTTCTGGACACTGTTCACCTCACATGGTCCATTTCCTGTGAACTGTAATAAATAAATAATGATTCCAAGGTTCTCCTCTCGACTGGCTCAACTAAAGAATCTTAACAGCAAAGTTCATTACTGGCTGTATGACTTTCCATTTTGCATATTCTACACACAGAGAGGGTTCAACCTTCTGCCTTGCCCTAAGCACACACATACCAAAGACCTTTTTGCCTCTGGGAGGAACTGTCCAAACTCAGAGAGCAGATCCTCCTGCCCCCGGAACAGGTTGGCCACTTCAGTAAACACCTCTTCCTCTGACATTCCTCGAAAGGGTCGGCCCTTGGTGTTCAGCTGCTCTTTCTGAAAAGATACACACAGATGTTAAACAGTCAAAAAATGCCTCACTCTGCCAGAAAAATCAACCTGAGCCCAAATCCCCAGTGCTACATGACTTGAAATGACTGTCCAACAGCCCCAGGTTCTTACAGGACCTCCTTTCTCACACAGCATCAGTAAATCCACTGAGGGTTAGTAAACACAGATCTAGATAGAACCTTTTACACCCCAGTCCCTACAAAGGTCTACAGTTTTCACACTTTTGCCATTTCATGTGAATATCTACAAGGCAGTTGTTGGACAAAGATTAGTCCTTGGGAACTCTGTAGTTCAACAGGCAGAGATTAAATCTGACAACAACTGCTCCAACATTTACAGTGCAAACCCACCATCCCCTCCCACAGAGCATTTTTTACCTGGTAAGTGTGAAGGATTTCTAGAAAGGACCTGTAAATTTCTGGATGGTCAAGGAAGCGTGTTTTGATCTTATTCACATAACTGATGGCATTATTGAACTCCACAGAATCAGACTCCAGGGGAATCTGGGATTTATCTTCTTTGTATGGAAGCTGTTGCCTGAACTCCTCGGAGCAGTCACTGTGATTGTGGGAGTTCTCCTGGGAGTAGTGCAACAACATCCCACTGCCAGGGAGCGTGCTGGGAACAGGCTCGGGGGGCACCTGGAGACAGGCAAGGCAAGGCACACCAGAGAGAGACTTGTCAGAAAAGGAACACAAGTGCAAGTTCAGCAACAATCCAGCATCAGTGCTGCCAAGCTGCTTAGTTAAAAAATACTACCACATGAAGAAGAAAGCAAAAAGATTTCATTAGTCAGTCCATTCCATACCTAGTTTATTAACTCCATCAGAGAATATCTACGAGGCAGTTGTTGGACAAAGACTAGTCCTTGGGAACTCTGCAGCCTGTTCAAGAGGCAGAGGTTGAATCTGAAAACAACTGCTCCCAACAGCTACAGTGCAAACCCACCATCCCTTTAAACAGAGTCAAAAAAATACCTCATTCTGCCAGAAAACTCATGCTGAGCCAAGGACCCCAATGCTGCACAACTCCCAGTGACCACAGCCCGGTTCCTGTAGCACCTCCCTTCACGCCTCCTCTCATTCTGAATAAACGATTCATTAGCCAATTTCCCAATCCAGTTTACCTCCATCACTTCAAAAAAATCTCCTGAGTCCTACCTGGTGTAGGAACCACTGATTTGTGACTGTTATGGTGTTTCTGTTCTCACCTGAGATGCTGCTGCACCACCACCCTCCACAGCAGCTCCTGCTACCCCTGCTCATTGCCCAGGAACTGCCCCGTTTGAGGATATTAAACATAAGGCTCTTACAGATACTAATTTCTAAGCAACAGAGAGGTCTAAGGGAACTGAGACCTAAAACACATTTCCTGCTACTAACTGGAGTTAAACCACAAGTTTATCAGCAGAATTCACTTCACAGCTCCATTTCAGCCCCCACAACCACACAACAACACAAAACAAGCAGAGGTGACACCCATCTGTATCCCAGCAGGTTTGTTTCACTGCAGGATGTTACCAACTGCAGGGCAGTACCCGACATGGACTCCAGGATCTTAAAGATCATTTCCAACCTAAACAATTCTATAATTCTGTGTACTTTTGCCTATTGCCTAAACAAGTTTCTCACTGGAAGACTGGAAGTTCAGCTCTTCCAGGATCCTTTCTTGAAATGTGTCACTGGCCACACCATGTACTGAGAACCTGCATAAATATGTCAGGCCAATTACAAGTTTAGTTTTCAAATCTGACTGAAATATTTGGACTTGAAGTGGTGTCTCATGCAGGATGCTCATTCCTGTGCAAGCTAAACAGTGGTTTGAGAATAAACTGGGGGTTGGAACTAGGTGATCCCTTCCAAACCAAACCATTCTATGGTTCTTTGACTAAATATTTAAATTCGTATTATAGCCATTATTGTGGGTTTGAAAACCATCTACAAACTTCAGCAACATGCACTGCATACAAATGTCCACAGGAGATGAGTCTGGCAACACAGAGAACAGAGTTTACTTGGAGACTGTGACCTACCTGACTGTTCAAAGGTGACTGTATGCTCAACTTCCCGTTCTTTGGGATTTCTATCCTGTAGCCCAGAGGGAGAAATGCATTGAATCCTACAATGAGGTCGGGATGCTCATGGAAAAGCTGGGAAACACGTCGGATGACTCCAGGTGTGTCAATGCTGAAAGTGAGAAGTGTTTGTTACTTGAGTCCAGATCAGAAATATGAGTTAAGCCTAGAAAATGCCAGAGGAAGGGAAGCATCTGGTGCCTCAGGGTTGCAAGTTTTAAGAAGTAAGTTTGGGAACTTCAGACCTAGAGATCAGCCCAGGCAAAGGGAATGGCCACTGCAGCCTCCCACTGGGAATGTTATCCAGAGAGGGGAGAGATGAGTGTGCAGGATGCCAAAGGGGCACGACACCCACCCATCCAGGGCTGGCAGGTCACAGGTTCTGTGCTCAAGCTGCTTCACTCGTTTTCACGATCTGCTTTTCAGAGTGGGAAGTAAAAACAGATTTGCCTTTTCCTATGGATTTCATCTCTGGAGAATGATGGGATGGACAGAGGCCCTCCTCCTCCATGTGACTGCACCACTGAGGGACAGGGCAGAGGGGCAATGATGGTGTGTGAAGGCTGGAGGGCCCTACACAGGCAGAGACCACAAAAAGGCTGAGACCTGAGGCAATGGCTGGGGGTCTGATATCAGGCCAGGGGATTTAGTGATCTCAGGAAAAGGTTCTTCCCCCAGAGGGTGGTGGGCACTGACCAGGCTCCCCACTGCAGTGGGCACGGCCCCAAAGCTGTCAGAGCTCCAGGAGTGTTTGGATGATCCTCTGGGGGACAGGGTGGGATTGTTGGGGTGTCTGTGTAGGGCCAAGGGTTGGACTGGATGATCCTTCGGGTCCCTTCCAGCTCAGGATATCCCAGGATTCTGTGAAAGGCTGAGGAGCCCCCCGGGGTGCAGGACCTGGGCTGTACCTCTGGCTCTTGAACTCCTTCATGATCTCCAGGAAGCCATTGTAGGTAGCAGGGTCGCTGCCGAAGCGGATCTTCACCTGGTCCAGGTAGGAAAGCGCATCCTCCACCTGAGGGGCAGGAACAGGGGTGAGGAACAGCCCCTCAGTTGGGGCAGGTGGGACCAGGGGAGGGGCACACGGCCTCGGGGAGGGGGCTGCGGGCAGGGCCGGCTCCGGGGGGCTCCCCGGTGCTGAGGAGGATGGCAGGGCATGGAGGGGGACACACCGGGGGTACCGGGGCTGGGAACAGGTCTCGGGGGGCATGACGGCAGTCCCAGAGGAGAACCAGCAGGCTGGGGAGGGGGCACGGCACAGGGGAGGGGGCACAGGGGAGAGGA
>JAWWTY010000078.1:2782993-2809880 GCA_035222235.1 Margarornis squamiger | reverse complement strand
GGGGAGCGGCGGCGGCGGCGGCTCGGCCGGGTCAGCCCGGCCCGGCCCGGCCCGGCCCGGCCTGACCATGACCCCGTTCTCTTTTTCCCATCGGCTCTCCCCTTCCCCATCCCCTTTTCCCGTCCCCTCTCCTCTCTCCTTCCCCGTGCTTGTCGCCATCCCCGTCCCTGCCCCTCTGTCCCGCAGGACGCTGCTGGTGAACGCCGGCGCGGTGCTCAACTTTAGACTGTGAGCGAACGGGGAGGGAGGGCGGCGAGGGAGGGTTTTGGGGTTTCACCCGCCTGACACGGCTCCCCTGTCCCGCAGGAGGAGGAAGGACACCGAGGGATTCGGAGAGGAGCCAAGGGAACCCACAACCGGTAACGGAGGGGCCGGCACAGCCCCGCCCGGGCCTGCCACAGCACACACGGGAACGGGCTCTTCTGAAGGAAATCCGTGCTCAAACCGCAGTTTCCCCCCGGCTTTGTTGGATAGGGATCGCCCTCTGTATGGAATAACGATTTTATTAAATTTCAGCCTGAAATGTTCCTCCGAGCCGTTTACGTACAGGTGTGACAAACCTCACTGGTGATCCCAAACAGGGCATTTCAGAAGAAATACCAAAAAAAAGACGTATTTCTTTCGGCATTTTTGACCGAAGGTGCTTGTGCTACAGAAGTAACGCTCTGCTCACTACCTGGTTGCCGTTTCCATATGGATACATCTGTGTTGCTCCCTTGTAGCTCTGTTTGCTGCTTAAAAATCACAGGAAGGCTGTGAGCTACAATGGGACTGGCCCTCCATTTTTACACTTTTTATCATTTATTGGTTATTTTGCCATGTGTCCCTATAGGATTGCACTGAACAAAGCATTCATTGTTCACCTTAAAACTCAAATTTCAGTGTTTTGTGATTGGAACTTTTTGGTGTGGTTTTGATTGGGTGTTTTTTCTGTCAGCTGTTTATGCTTTTCAGGCAGCACTGAAAATGTGACTTGTCAGTATACTGTCAGGTATTTTTCACATCCAAGGCTTCTTCTTTGATTTCTAGGTGACAATATCAGAGAGTTCTTGCTGAGTCTCAGGTATTTTCGAATCTTCATTGCCTTGTGGAATATTTTCATGATGTTCTGCATGATTGTGTAAGTAACACATCTTGTCATTTGGTTATAGGAAGTCATATACTGGGATTTTTCTTGCACTTTTCACATCTCTTTCTCTCCCATTCGATTTTTCCATAACTCTTTTTGATTTCACTGGTTTATTTCAATTCTCAAATAGGGGTTGGCCTCACAGTTTTTTGCTGTGTGGGCACCTATAGTGCATGAAAACCTTCTGTCCCAGTGTATGAGTCATTCAGTCATACATTATGTTCCTTATTGGGGGTTGACAGATAAAATATTGTTTGAGTCAGCATTTGGGTCTAAATTTTGTGGCATTCTTCATTTTTAGGGGGTTGAAACCGATCAATTAATCAAATAGAATCAGCTTTGCATTGGTTTGACTGTGCACTGTTGTGCCCCCTTTCTCACCTAGTTTTTTTCTGTTGCATCCCTCAGGTTATTTGGATCTTGAAAGTCACCCATGAAGACATCTGTTACCTTGGAAGAGACTTTTGGCTGGGAACAAACTTTTCTATAAGTAAAAGATTCCGATGCTTTCAAACTGCAGCCCTGAGCTTGTGGCTTGTCCCCTCCAGCCCATCGTGTGCCAGTCACTCACTGCCAGGGCTTTGAGCCACAATATTCAGTCAAATTATTTCAACTTCACTGAAACAGAGAACTTTTGTTTTTCTAAGCTCAGAGTGAGGTGCAGGGGAGAACTGGAACATGACTGCAGTTTCCACTCTTACACTTCTGCATTATCAGACTCAGCTTGGGCTGTGTCAGCTCACGTCACCCCTATCCAGATTATATGCAAGTCACACTCCTTGGTTCTCAGTTTTACATAAAGCTGAGCAAAGTGTTCTTGTAACTTCTCACTATTCCATTAGTTTTGTTGGAGAAATAGAAAAGGAATATTAGAAAAAAAATGGGATTCTCACCTTCTTGCTTTTTTTTTTAAAAAAAAAGCTTTTTAAATTAATATTTCACAGGGTTGGGGGTTTTTGTAATATGTAAGGGATTTTGAAGGGGAAAAATGGCAAAGATAATTCTCTAATCCAAGGTTAAGGGATGGATTGGGAATAATCTTGGATTTGGTTGAATAAAGCTGTTTAAGAGTAAATACATATCTTTGATGCAGTGTTCATCCTATTACTGAGAAAACAATTCTGTATTAGTGTGTTTTGAGAAATTGTAGTCTTGTAATCATGTCTGGATTCTTGTGTTACTTTTATTTATAGTAAGTTGACCTCTCTCTGACCAGCAGCTTTTCCCCAGCATTACCACGATAGTTTAGGAGAGCACAGTGCTCAGGATCTTTTAAATCAAACTGTAAGCTATTAGTGAGGCTTCCTCAGCTTCAGTTTCTTTAGCTCTTGAGGAGAAAGAGGCTTCATTTAAATGATTGCCAGGTAGTGACAATGGGCACCTGCAGCATTTTACTTGAGTCACCCTCTTGTATTAACTGAAGTTTTCACAGTAATGAAACATGACAAGGAAGGGGTGTTTAAGGGGAGATGCCTGGCTGTAATGAAAGCAAAAACATATGTGGACAGGATCCTTCAAGTGTAGTTTGAGCTGTCCAGAAATACAATCCTTGGCTAAATTTAAACATATTCCTTGCCTGTAATTTCTGTGTATTTTAACCATTTTCTGATCCTTTTGAGTGAGCAAAAAAACCCCAGCGTGCTGCTTTGCCAGGGCATCCAGAAACAATCCAGTGCTTTATTTAGTTCTTGGAAAACATTTTCTCCCTATTGTTCATTAAGCCAAATGTCCCCTGCAGTGTAAAGGGAAGGGTGGAAGTGGCTTTCACTGTGTCTGACCCACTGGAGGCCTGCAGGCTCAGCACCGAGCTTTGGGCTTGGGGCATTTTATTCTTACTTGGAAAAATGATGCCTTTGTGCAGTACTGACAGTGCTTTCTGAGCAACACTTTGAACACAGGGAAGAGAGGATGAAGAAGCTTCACTGGTAGACAATTTTATCATTCTGTACAGACCATGTGGCTCCAGTGTGCTGTGGTCCCAAGACGTTCAAAACAATAAAAGTTGTCATTCAGCTCCTAAGCAGATGCTTTAAAAAAATGAGATGAGGAGTTAATTGAGAAGTTTAAATGCCGGGCTGCTGGCTCACTCAGGGGTTCAGGACAACCCTCACACCTTCAGCCCTGGTCACCCTCCTGCTCTCCCGCCTGCTCTCCCGCAGGTTCTGCGTCGTGTCCAGCCTAAGGAGCGGTCGTTTATTCCTGGCATTCACATCCCAGACCCTCCCTCCGCACCCCACTCGGTCTCTCGGGGGCCATGCTCCCCAGGGGCCCGGGCCGGGTCCGTGGTGGCCGCTCGGCTCCCGCTGCTGCTCCCGCAGCCCTTTTCCCCCCGCACGGCCCCTCGCCCGCTCCTGTCCCCCCCCCCCGACTCGCCTCTCTCCCCACCCCGGGCGCCCCCTGCTCTCCACAGCTCTCCCCGAGAGGCCTCCACCTTCCACAGCGCCCGGAGCCCCCGGCGGGGCTGTCCCCCGTTCCCCCCGATCTCCCCTCTGTCCCCCGTTCCCCCCGATCTCCCCCTCTGTCCCCGCCCCGCTCCCCTCACGGCGCACGCGCGGCCCCGCCCGGCCGGCGGCCGCGGCTCCCCCGCGCACGCGCGGTGCGCGCGGGCGGAGGGCCCGGGGCGCGGTGCGCGCGCGTCACGGCGTCGGGCGCGTCCCAGGGAGCCGCGCGCGGCGCCGGCCCTGCCCCCAGCGCGCCCCGCGTTCGGCCCGAGCGGAGCGGAGCGGAGGGAGCGCTGGGCCCGCCCGCTCCCCCCGGCCCCCGGCCCGCCCCCGCCCCGCGGGCAGCGAACATGCCCCTCCGGCTCCCTGAGGCTGCCGCCGCCGGCGAGTGAGGAGCCGCTGCCGCCGCCGCTCCGGCCCGGCCCGGCCCCGCCGCCCGCCCGCCCCGGCCGCAACCCGCAGCCGCCCCGCTTCGCCCAGGCAATGACAGCGGCTCCGGCCCCGTCCCCGCAGCAGATCAGGGACCGGCTGCTGCAGGCCATCGACCCGCAGAGCAACGTGAGTACGGGCCCCGCGGGCCCCGCCGCTCCGAGCCGATCCTCGCCCGGCGCTCCCGCCGCGCCGTCCCCCCCGCCCCCTCCGCCCGCCCCGGGGCCTACGGGGCTCGCCCCGGCGCCGCGCGCCCCTCCGAGCCGGGCCCCGGAGGTTCCGCCGCGGGCGGCACCTCGGAGCTCGCGCCGCCCGCTCGGGGTTCCACAGCCCCGGGTCCTCCCGCCCGCTTCCCTCCGGGACGCCCCGCCGGGGGCTCCGGGGGTCGCCCCCCGCCCGGCCAGGGCCGCGGCCGCCCCCGCCCCGCCGGCCCGTGGCGCCCCGGGCCCGGCCTGCGCTGCCCGGCCATGCGGCGGGCGGCCCGGCCGCCTCCCCACGCCAGGCCGCGGCTCGGGCGCGGCCTGCAGGGGGCTCTGGGCCGGCCCCGCCGCCCCTCGCCGGGACCTTCCGGGATGCCCACCTGTTCCTCGAGCCCTGCGACCCTTCCGGCCGCGGCCGGGGCACCCCGGGCTTCGGCGGCGGCTCTGGGGCTCTGGAGCAGCCTCGGTCTTCGGTTTTATCCTT
This sequence comes from Margarornis squamiger, assembly GCA_035222235.1. Lineage (NCBI taxonomy): Eukaryota > Metazoa > Chordata > Aves > Passeriformes > Furnariidae > Margarornis > Margarornis squamiger. Next base: position 2,805,197 of record JAWWTY010000078.1, on the reverse strand, counting down.
CCTGCAGCGCCGTAATGAGCTTATCTGCTTCTTCTGGGATGTGGTGTAAGCGCAGAAGTCAGCGTGTATTTTACCTGTAACTGGCCTTAAGTGGCGGTTATCCGAAGGATCATTTACTCTTTTTAAGGGTTTTTTGGCTCATCCAAGCAGTTCTATGCTTAGGTGTTTATTACTGTGAGAGGACTGCAGAGCCCACAATCTGTCCGATTTCTGAGGCTTAGATCAACAGTCACCACCGCAGGATGCAAATGTGAGTCTGTCTTGGCCATCTGCAGTTTGTGGGGATAGCCTGAACATCAGGCTGAACGTGTGCCTTTTATTCCAGGGGCTGGGAGTGTGAAATAGTGTTTTGGTTCTATTAAAGTCATACCTGCTCCTGTCTGAATAAGTGCATTTTTGTGATAGACCTGTATCAAAGTCCTAAAGTAGCTAATAAAGTTATTGCCATTTGGAACCCCCCCCGAGCGGCCTGCCTGTGGCATGGGGATTGACGAAAAATCACCCTGACCTTGTAGAACTCCCTGCTCTGTGATCTGTCCCAAGCTGCAGTGTTACACGTTGGAGTAACAGTAACGAAGCCTGGTGGTAATTGTGGGCTGTTAAATGTGGCACTGTCTTGAGTTTGCAGTAGTTCCCCGTGGATCTTGCTGAAATGTCAGTGGTGCACTTCATGAATCCTGTCTTCTCTGAGCTCTTTCTGTGGCTGCAGATTTTTCACCCTACGCAAGACCAAGTGCCAACCTACTTTAATAAAATTCTAACAGATCTGTGGTGTCTTTTGAGTTCGGAACTGTCAGGCTGCAATGGTTACCCTAATTCTGGTGTTACTTTCTAAAACACTGCGGCTGTGCAGAACTAAGCAGCCAGGAAGTATATTTTGTGATGGATACTTTTCCCTTTCTCCACTGTTACACTGTGCTCTGAAGGCTTTGGCAGTGCTGTTGGGGTGAGGAGACCTGAAGTAACCAGGCAGCTCCCTGCAAGGGAAGGGCAGAGCATGAACTCTGCTGAGCTTCCAACAGGTCAGTACCCCCTTAAGTTTAGGAGTGGTGTATGTTAAATTGTAATTCTACATACTTGATACTTATCCAGAGCAATAATTGGTGGTAGAAAAATCAGCCCATTGTTCCAAAGTGCCTGTAGGCAGGGTCTGTCTTCCAGTTTAACCTTTTCTTGAAGGAGGGCAGAGGTGGTGTAGCTGACGTTCATTGTGCAGGCCTCAAGCTCAGGCTCCTTGCTCCAAAGCACATGGAATATGTGGTGTTATTGATTGTTCACTACCTGGCATGTCACTGGCACAGAGGGAAGAAGAACTTAAATTTTGAGCATGTATAAAAGCAGATACTGAGTTTAACCACATTTGGGCAGCAGTGTGAAAGTACAAGAAACTGCTCTGATGTTTTCCTGCTGGGAGAGTCTGTGCAGTCCTGAGCTGCTGTGCCTGCAGGGATTCATGGAAAAGTGTCTACTATTGCTGCTTTCAGAATCTTCTCCTGACAGAAGTGGTTGTGTTCAAATGTACAATATGCGTTACTGTCATTGACTTCCTCATTTGCCAAGAAAGTCAAGCTTTGAGGCCTGGATTTCATTCAGGCTTTTCAGTATAGTTGGTGTGTGATATGTGTGTGTTTCTGGAGAGGGTGAGAACTGCACTAATCAGTGTCAGGTGTGCAAAACCAGACCAGTTCAGTGAGGGTGAGGAGGATATGCTTCGTTCTCATAGGGTCTGTAAATTTAAGCTTCAGTGATATGCCCCTAACACAACTGCCACTGTGGATATTCATTCCTGTGCAGCTCTAAGGGTTTGTGAGATTATACAGATCTTGGTTAACTCTCAGGTCAGGGCTTAAGTTAATAAAATCTTTCTACCTCTGTTGACTTGAATTGGTCAAAATAATAATTTCCCCAAGCTTTCACAACCTGTTGGCCTCATGAAATTACCTCCTGTGCTGATTGTTCATCTCCAGCTGCCCTGTAAAGCTGTGCTGACTTGAGAGCAATGTTGAATTTACACATGAGTTTAGCACTAGAGCCTCCTCTAGTAATTGCTGCAGAATATACTTATAACTTAGTTTTCCACACTTAGTTCAGAATTTACACAGGTAACCTATATTTTGAAGGAGACCAATAAGAAATAAGCTATTTTTAAAGAACTTACACCATCTTGGAAGCCACATGGGATGTCTGGTATTGTGTCTTCCTTTATTCAGCCTTTTCCCCACAAAAAAAAACAAAGGCAAACCACTTCTGCTCCATGACCTAAGCACTAAGTATCAATATCACTTGCCTTCCAAAGCTTTTGTGTTAATGAGAGTGTACCAGGACTCGTGGTGGAGGAAAGCAGGGGTTGTATGAGGTCTTACAGGGCAGATATTCCTTCGTTCCAGTGGAAACAAGGCTTCTTCCCTTGGATTCCATGGGCTGACAAACCACCTCTTCCACCCAGCAGAATGCCTCTGCCTTGTTAACTTGTGCTCTGTGCTCCTCGGGGAATTTATTACCTGACATCAGGAGTAATGAGATCTCTTGGTTTTTGCTCTGTGGCCAAACCTGTCGTTTTCAACTGACTGCTAAATTGTGCTTGCAATTAAATGGTTCCCCATGCTAAATATGCAGCAATCTGTTCCTGTTTTAAATATTAGATAATAACTATTATTTGCCATTAATACACCTCTATGGCACAAACCCAGCTTTGGTTTGAGTAACAGCCTGTTGTGTGGTCCCTGTGAGGCTGGGCTTGGCTGTAACTTGGGCTGTCCATGCAGTATCTCAGTTGGCCTTGCTGCACAGACCTTCAGGTGGTCTGGATTATTAGTAGTAAATTGGTCTGTGTGTTGTAATGTGTTGGGGTGATCTCCCGGCTGGCAGGAGTTGCATGGTTAAAGATGCTTCCATGGCTGTTTTCCGTATTGGTTGTTTTACTAAGGTCCTAGAGAGAAAACCTCCCTCACTGGGAAGAAGGGTACTTTCTAGTGGTATTTTAAAGGGTGGGAGAAGGTGCAAGGCACTGCTGTAATAATACAAATACAGAAAGCTGAGAAAGATGGTGGTTCACTTCCTGAGGGTTTCAGTGATTTCTGTGGATGCAGGAAGTGTTACGTGTGGGCGAAAGTAGACTAGGAATGGCTCTTGCTTTAGCTTTATCCTTTTCTGGAGGCCTTAATAAGCTTAACAGTTTTGAGGGAGCTGCAGAGTGCAGGGAACCTGTTGTACCTCTTGCCTTCTTTGTTCCTTTCCTTACTGCAGCTCACCTGTTTCCGGTAGTCTCACATTTTGTGCATGAAGGCTCTGAGTTGTCTCAAGTGTGTGATGAAGCATGCAAGTGCTTGGGGCATTTCCTAACCTGGAGGATCTGGAAGGTCATTATTGTGTTAGTCCTGGGTTCCAGAGGAAGATTTGGGCCTGATGTAGTGAGTCCCATTGTATTCGGGTTCTTCACAGTAACCTTAAATGAGGAGGGCTGTGTTTTTTGGTGCTCCGCATTGCAATCACCTGGATTCACTTGAATTTACCTGTGTGAGGGTGATGGCACAGTTGAGTTTTTGGCATTGCTTTGTTGGCTTGGTGGCAGTACAGGCTGTCACTTTTTGAGAGGGTTTTGGGGGCTGGTGGCTTAAAAATTTTTCATTTGCACAGTTTCCCTTGCAGCAGTGAGACCATTCTGAACTTTGAGGCTGCTAAGACAAAATATGAGCCAACAGAAGTATCACAGAGTTTGGATGGAGGGGTCAAAAGAAGGGGAATGCCAAATTGCCTTTCCATTGTTAATTCCTTGAAACTCCCCAGGTCGCAGTGATAATGGTAGTAGTCATTTGCTCTGAAGCTGTAATTTGAGTGTTTGTTTCTGCAGCAGTGACAATTTAAATAACACCCACTTCTTATTCCTGCTACACACACCCATTTTATGTGTGCAGGATGTTGTGGTGAACTGAATTGAGGAATTGATCAGGGTTTAAAGAAGAAAAGACAATATATGTATCTTTTCCCAGGTGGTTTTTGATGGAACTCAATTACTTGATAAAATTTTTGATGCATCACAAATAGTTCTGGCATAGATGTGGCAGCACAATTGGGTCTTAAAGTATGGGAGCAAAAAAGAAATTCTTCCCTGTGAGGTTAGTGAGGCCCTGGCACAGGTTGCCCAGAGAAGCTGTGGCTGCCCTATCTTTGGAAGTGTCCAAGGCCAGGTTGGATGGGGCTTGGAGCAACCTGGGCTAGTGGAAGGTGTCCCTGTCCATGGCAGGGGGTGGAATGAGATGAGCTTTGGGGTCCCTTCCAACCCAAACCATTCTGGGATTCTATGAGGAGAATGCTTTTTCTTCCTCGTGCTCCTCTGCTGCCTTGGGACCTGGTAGGAAGGTGGTGTGTTTTACCTGTACAAGTTAACCATGCCTGGCTGGATGTTTTGAGGTGAGAGTCACTGCCTTATGGTCAGAGTTTCACTTGTAGAGCCTTTATTGTTGCTGTTGCTTGTGTGTGGTTCACAGATACCTGGAATTATCCTGTGTTTGTGGGGATGTCCCGGGATAACTGCTGGGAAATGCCAGGAGGATGCTCCCGAGCAGTAACACCTGAGTAAGCTTTGCAACTCAAAGAGTAAACCACCACCTTACACTAAAGGCTGTATGGCTAATGCTCCAAGTGATCAAAAATTGATTTGATTTGGCTTAAACCCATGTGCTTACACCAGTTGAAGCTGACAGTGGAGCTGTGATTGCTGCTCGGATGCCCATCTCTACCTCCAGCTTTTCCCTCCCTTGTACTGATGCTGCACCAGGCTGGCTGAGGATTCACCTGGCCAAATCCTACCTGACCAGGGGCTCATCAGGGGCCTCTTTCTCTGCCCAATTCGTACTGGGCTCTGAGATGCAGTTTTGGCACAAAGCAGTAGTTGGGGAGCGTGTGGTGAGGAGAGGTGACAGTAGGGTGGTGGCAGCTCAGGCTGTTGCTGAGCAGCACCCTCCAGGTGACCCCCTTCTCATTGTCAGGCTGTTTCATTAAAGGGGATCCTTGAAGGGCTTTTGTAATCCAAATTATAAAACTTTGCTGTACCTGCCTGCACGTGCTGTACATGAGCCCTTGGTGAGAAATGAACACTGCTCACAGGCTGCAGGGAAATAACTCATTTACCCATTTTTATTGCTGTAGCCATGAAGCAGTTACTGAATGGAAAAAACATCTTTTTGTAGTTAGTATAAACATGGGGAATAATCTCTGACAGTCCCTACAAACCACAGTTGATGTGCAAAGTGTGGGTCCTTGCAGGGGAGATGTGCTGAAACAAACTTCCCAGGCAGCAGAGAACCCAAGGCTGATGTTTCCCTGAGTTCCTCTCCTTGGGGACCACCATGTTCCCTGGGGAATGAGGCCATTTCAGTGCCCCTTGGCACGCCTTTAACCCAGGAGAGCAGAGAGATGAGCGCAGTGGCTGGAGCTGGGATGGGGTGGGCCTGGGGTGCAGCTGAATCAGCTCCTGCTGTTTGGGCACTGCAGCCTGGCACTGGCACAGGCAGGAGGGAAATACTGTCAGCAGCTGGAGAGAGACCCAGTTTATGCATTAGAAAATAGAAAGACCTTCAGCTGAAGTCTGGGCCAGGGCTAGGAACTCCAAGTGATGTTTGTGGGGGTTTATGTCCAGTAAGTTAAAGGTGAGCCCAATGTAGGAGCAGTAAGGTGTGTGTTGTTGCCTCTCTTCAGGGTTTTGCTATGGCCACATGACAACAGCGCTGTGTGACACCTTCCTCTCCTGCTCAGAGTAGCTTCAGAGCAGCTGAAGCTTTTTCTCCTTCTGAGATACTTTTTCAGTTTCTTCAAGAAGCTGCTGCAGTTGACAAATAGAGTTTTCTATTTTAAAGGAACCACAAAAGTTTCAGGAGAGGGAAAGGAGGAATTGATTCTGCCTGCTGAGGAAATTTGATGTTAGTCAAGAAGCACTTCTTTTAAGGCATAGTTGCTCCAATGTATTAAGCTTGGAGTTAAAATTAATGTCAGTGTAGTTTTTTTACATAAAAAACATGTCTGTTTTGGCTGATAACGCTTTGCTGCTATCTCCTCTCACCCGTTTTGTGCTTGGTGATAACTCCAAATGAACTTCCTTTGGTCTGTATAACAGGGTATGGTGTGGCCCCACTTATACTCTTGGTCTTTAAAGAAATATTTAAGGTAAAGGTAAGTAAGTTCCTTACATTCAGTTTAATGTAAATGTAAGTTTGTTTATTCAGTATGCTAACAGCTAAGTCTCTCATTCTGTGGGTAATTCATGCTTTCGGTGTTTGGAGCGATATTTGAGTGCCGACAAATTGCTTTAATGTGAGGTGCAATCTGCTAAACTCGGCAGCAAAGTGGTGTTTTCTGGGGCATGGCTTTCACAGGGCAGTGGTGCGTGCTTGAGTGTGATTGTTAATACCAAAGTATACAATTTTCAGCGAATCCAAACAGTTGGTGGGAGTAGTTTCTATTGAGGAGTCACTGGATGTAAAATGTAGTTAGTTCTGTTTTACTGAACAAAGTGGTTTCTAACCCAGCAGCTGGGGAGGAGGGATCCTGTGTCCACAGCTGGCTCTGAGATCCAGCAACACACTCATCTGTGTTTGTTTTCAAGCTCTGTGCTGTGATGAGTTTGCAGAGGTGGAAGTCTTGTCTGACAGTGACAGCAGCACTTTGTGGAGCTGCTTTCTCATATAGTTTCCATGCGGGATCAGCTTGTGAAGTATCACAATTATAGTACAGATCTGGATGGATTTACTTTTTAAGGAGGGTAGAACTGTGGAAGGTAGAGAAACATGGTGTTTTCCCGGGGTAGTGATGATGCACAGTCATAAATTCTTGGTGAACAAACTCCCAGCACATCTTCAAGTATCTGTAACTCGAGCCATCACTTAAGCAGAGCTTTTTGAACAGGTCAGTATGTAACCCTCCTTGTGCTCCATAATTAACTGCAAGGGAAGGAACAGGGAGTTTTTATGTCTGTATATAAGTTATCCTGAAAGTTCCAGGAAAAAAAATAATTTGGTATTATAGTTAATACTTGGAGAAACTACAGTTGATTATTGAATAGAATTGAGCACAATGAAATGGAAGAGAAGATGCAGGAGGTGATATTTAAGATGTGTTTGTGAAGGTGGGTGCCTGAAGCTCTTGTGCTGGTAGGAGTCTGGCTGCTCTGTTTAAAACTTGGTGTCCGTTGTCATGTGTGAAGGAGTTTGTCAAAATCTGAGATATTGGACGTTGGCTTAGTATTTTCTTCATTGGACTTTTTTAAGACAGGCTGCCAAGGGGTTTAGGCCTCGCTGGGGCTTTCTGAAGTGGAAATGAAGATTTTTGCTGCAGGGTTAGAAAGAACAAGCACCAGGTTGCAGCTTCCCGAATGTTCTGCCCCATCCCTGGAAGTGTCCAAGGCCAGGCTGGAACAACCTGGTCTAGTGGAAGATGTCCCTCTCTCTGGCACAGGTTGAAATGAGATCAGCTTTAAGGTCCCTCTCAACCCAAACCATTCTCTGATTCTATATTCTGTGTTTAAATATAAATAAAACACAGATGGGGTACTGGGTTCCTTTGCCCTGCCATGAGTGCACTGGGCACTTGGCTCTGCAGTGAAGCTGATCTCACAGTAACCCTTCAGCTGGTAAGCCCTGAGCTGAAAAGGCTCCATGCTCACCTTTCTCTGGGAAAGGCTTTTTTCCCAGCCAGAGTTAGAAAAGGCATTTTGTTTCCAAATTGCTGCTCCGGATTGTGCCACTGGCTGAAATGGCCAAGTGTGTTCCACTGAGAAGACTTCACTTTCCTGACAGGTGACAGTGTCCTGAGGACCTGCACAGTATTCAGAGAACAGAGTTATTTAGAAATGGGTGACCGGCAGCAGTGTTTAATCTAGAATTTGAAGAGCAATAGTTCTAGGAGATGGGTAAATTAATTTCACTTTTTTTAGTAGGGCCTTTCTGAATTGCATTCAGGTATAAACTGCTCTGTGCTAACAGCTCTGGGTAGATACTCTATGAAATGGGTAACATAATATTTAAGAACTTCAGAAAGCTGTGGACCCCTTGAAGCCATTCGCATCGAGTCCTTCAATACATGGTGCAAGATTTTAAATGTTCAGCAGTTCTCTGGAGTGGATTAAAATGAAGCAGGTGATGACACAGTGATTCTGTCCAAGCAATGCCTTTAAGGGCCTTTCGGTGTCTGATTGTGCTCTTCCCATAACCCAGGGAGATACTACAGTGAGTTCAGATGAGTTCCTTGCAGTAGAAAGCAGCAAGGTCATGATAAATCAGAAGGGGCGCATCTTAAGGCTGCATTTTCTGTTTATTCTGTATTATTCTGCCTGAATAACCATCAAACTGTGTTTCTGTCGTGTTGAAGTAGGACCAGTTGTTCATGTGACTTTGCTTGCACAGCAACCTCGTTTTATGGCTCTTTAAATTTTGAAGCAATAATTTTGGACTTCAGTTCATGGCTTATAATAAATAGTAACTACCAATACTAGTCTGATTGAAGTTTCTATAGGGGTGGAAGAGGAGGAGAAATTATCATGTGGACAAAGGAAACTGTGTAACATTTGGGCATTCTTAGGACTAGTGCAGTGATTGAGGGAATGTGGAGGGGTGAGCATGAGCCGGGGGAAATGGAGATAGGGAGTGTCCACAGAGCCTGAGTGGTGATGGGAACCATGGGCATTTCTTTCAGGATCACATTTACTCAGAGCACTGTGTTTTATAATACAAACTGCTTCAGCTGTATGGATCTCTTTGAGAGGACAGAATTTCAAATTGCCACGCTGAGTCTGCTTTGGAGTAAATAGAAATGGGTGTTTCGATGTGTTTCTGCTCCTTGCTGTTCAGTGTCTGTTGCTCAGGTTGGAATGGTTAGGGGACCATTCATGGAAAGGACTTGGTGGAGCTTTGTGGTCCATGACCTTCCCTAAGGTAGCATCACCTTTATGAAACGGCTCCTTCTGGACTTGTCTAATCTGTTCTTAAACCTCTGTAGTGGCTGTGGAGGTTATTGGAGAGCTTGTTTGAGTGCATTAGTAGCTCACTGGTTGTTTTATACGTAGTCAGTATTTGTCTTGTTGCAAATTAGGCCAGTGAGTACAAAAACAGTTGATTAACAATTTCTTTATTGTGACTAATAAAGCACAGGAAGGCTGGTTTGAAGCCTCACATGTCTCATCCCTATTTTTTCAATACTGTATGAAATGAGTACTTAAACTTTTTGTTACTAACGATGTTTTTAAAATGTCTTTCCACCACTGTCCTCTGACCTCTTTGTGTATGTTCTTTTTGAACTCTTGCACCTTGAGATGAACATGTAATTCCAGATCCATTTGATTCCTGTACCATTCCTCAGAGTTTGGGGTTGGATGGAAAACAACACTAAATTATATTTCTTGTAGTGTGCTGCGATAGGTGCCACTGAAAGTGGCAGTGAGTACCTGGTGTTGTGCTCCAAGGTTCTTACTCTGTTCCTTTAGATGGAATTTGTGCCATATGCTTTTCTAATTGATTATTATTTCTTCAGGTGCTGGTCTTTTTAAAAAATCAGTCAAGCGAATTTTTATTTGCCCAGCTTCATGGTCTGGGGGGGTTTTTTATGGGGATGGAAAAGAAGTGGATCTTCTCTGTTTCATCTGTGACTGAGGGTTGGCACTAGCGGTACAATTCCTAAGGTATTATACAAAATGTTTAGCAACTGTTGAAGTTGACAGGCAAGTATTTCTCTCTGTAGTAACAAAAATGTCTTCCAGTTATTGGCTAATAAATATGAATGGACAGAATTGTTTCACTGTTGATGTTTTCTGTTTGCCTTAAAGACCTTTTCCTGAAGTCAGGAGCATTTTCTTCGGTGCCACTTCAATCCTGTGAACTGGGAGTGTGTCTTGTCTTGATAGTCTGTATTTTACGACCTCTTGGGTCTTCTAAATGACTCCTCCAATGAATACTCCTTTGGCTGAGTCGTTTGCCTTGCCTTGCCCAAGCAGAGAGTGTTCCTGCTGTGTCAGGGACCCTGGATGTCTCCCTGGGAATGGGCCATGGAGAGAAGAGCTGGAGCGTTGGTGGCACTTACCCACCGCTGGGGATTTGTGTCTCGAGGCCCTCTGTAAGTGCTGGTGCCAACTGTGTTTTCTGTTGGTTTTGCTGGCAAATTCCCCTTATTCCTTTGGCTGCTGTAGCCTCTCCATGGCCCAGGGATGTGTGTAGGCACTGCCAGGAGAGAGCAGAGGGCTCAACCCACGTTTCACTCAAGGGAAGTATTTCAGCTCTGCCCATTTCTTTGCACTTGTTTGATCCTGACTTTGTAAAGTGTATACAGAAAGCTATCTGGATGATGTTACTTTACCATTAAATAAAGCCTAAGTATAAATACAATATATGCAAATTGGTTTGACTCTTTAAATTTGACCTGGAAATTTTAAGTCTGGAGGTACAGATAATGCTGGTTGTGCCTGGACACTCTTTGGACTGTTCTTGGTGGTCAAGGAGCATTTCTTCTACCTGTTGTTTTGCACCACAAATTAATCATTTTTTTAAAGCATGGACTCCAAATTAATTTCTCTGTCACAGAAGATACTCCCAGTGGACGACTTTCAACCCAAACTGTTGATTCCTTCATGTTTAAAGATCTGATTTACTGAAATACTATTAGAAAACTGGCCTCCACCTCTAAAAATATCTTTGGTTAATATTAGAACTTTCTTGGCAAACTGACTTTCAAACATTTTCAGCGATTATGAACAAAGTAGTGCATGGTCATCTTTTTGGTATGTCGTGGCTGTGAATAGTATCTTGTGTTTCCTATCTTTAGACAACACCATGTCATGCTGGGGGTAGGGGGAACTGTTAATAGATCAGCTGCAAGGGAATTGAACTAAATACCAGCAGGTTGTAACCTGAATTCTAACTTGGTGTGTTTGGTCTGTATCTTTGAAACAATGGCATTCCAGTTTACTGTTGATGGTGTGTATTGTCAGTGTCTTGTATCTATTAGATAAATAAACTCCGCACTGCTGTATTTCCATTTCCAGGTTCAAATAAAGCCTCCTGTGAATAGCAACTTTTCTCTTATCATACCATATTTTAGATTATTATGCAGTGAAGTAGCTTTTATACGAAAGCAGTCCTGGGGGCAAGTTGTGGCACTCATGGGGGACCCCAGTGTGGGGAAGGAGTTGGTGCTTGGCTGCAGGTGACACTGAGAGCTCTGGAGAGAAGGCAAGCCAGCAGATGTTGTCACTGATGGAGTAGGCACTGCACTTCCTTGGAATCAGTTCTGTCTCCCTGGCTGTTTCAGCAAGACCCACCTTGAACCCAGGATTTTCTTGAACGTTTTCCTGCATTCCCTGAGAATATACACAGCCTTGTGATCTGTGACAGTTTTGTAACTCCTGAATAAAGTGGTACCGGCCCCAGCAACAGGGGGAAGACAACAAAAAATGTACAAATGCTCCTCTGAATTGTCTGGACCCTCCTGCCTTGGTTGTATTGACTGGCAGCAGAAAATTCCAGCTTGGCAATAGACACCTAGATTTGTGTCTGCAGGAGGATGGAAGAGCTGTTTAGTCTCCCATGGTGTCTCCACTTCTCTGCTTGCTTCTGTCAAACTGCTTTGATGCTACAGGTGGGACAATGTTATAAAAGTACTCTCTCTGAAATGAGCAAAACTTGGAGTATTTATAGATATTCTGGGTAAATAAGTTGAAGTATGATGGCAAATACATTCTCTCAAAGCCAGTGTGCTCTGATATATCTGTGCTCTGTTTCACCTTGCCCACACAGTGAAGTCAGGTTATTGATTACTGGAACCTGGGATTTCAGGAGGATGATGGTGTTACATTTTGGTTTTATAAATGTATCAGTGATAGGGGAATCTGGACTTAGCAGAGCAAGTTTAAATACCCTTTAGAATCTTATAAAGGTACTAGTGTGACCCAGATGGATGATGACACTGTATCAAAAAATGCCTTTTAGTAGTTACATGAACTTTTTGATGAAAAAGTGTCTTTCTACCAGAACACAGTGGGCAGAGATCTGCATTAGCAGCTTCACTGCAACTTTTTGTGATTGGGCACCAATGTTTTTGTGTTACACAGAAATAACTGTTCCTTCTCCTACTCCAGGCCTAATTAGGTGTGTCAGCAATGTCATCATTGCTAACTCAGATCTGGTCTAGTTGTGCATGCAAAGATCTTTAGAAACATCCCTGTGAAATGTTAAAACAAACCAACCAAAACTTAAAATTGCTTTAGCCAAATGACTGCAATAGAAAGTTTGTGTAATGTTTGTTTCTCAGGCAGCAGTGGAGGGGAGTGCAGGCTGTACTCTGTCCTGGCAGCCCTGGGGAAGACAGAGAGGTGTAACATGGGTGCTCCTGTTGTGTTTGGGATTGGACTGGTCTGTAGGCAAAGGAAGAGAATCAAAGCATAACATGGAGTGTGCTGATCCAACAGAAAACACATCCCAGCACATGGAAGTGGTGGGACAGCTCATCTGGATGCTGTGCTTACTGCTGTTTTCAGATCTCCCTGGGAAGGTGTAAGTGGAATCGGAGGTGGGAGAGGGCAGCTGTACCTCAGACTTCCCAAACCCCTCTTTAAATTGCTATGTAACACTTACCCTGAAGTTAGTTACTGAATTGGTCCTGGTTTATAAATGCTAAAATAGGATTAAGATGGCAGTTAAAAAAAGGAAATTAAGCTGCTTGATCTTTTCCAGAGAGTTCAGAAAGCCCTGCTTTTGTCTGAGGCTGGAGTAAAAACATTCAGTGCTTAATTTGGAAAAGATCTTGGATAGCAGTAGTAAAGCTCCAGAGTGTGGCTGAATGGCTGGATGACTTAAGGAGCCTTGCATGGAATAAATAAGATTTGTTTTCTGTGGCTGTCATTAGGGTTGGCTGGAAAGGATTATCACAGATGACTCAAAGCAGATGTTCTGCAATAAACTTTCAAGTGAATTAGTCTGTGTCAGTCAATCCTCACAGCACGGGAACAGCTTGGGATAATTTGAAACTCTGTAAATTATTCTGAGCTGTTCTCTGAACGCTCCTAAATGCAGGTCCTGGGGTTGCTTCAGGGGAGTTGTTATTTTGGGGGTGCTAAGGGGTGCTGTGTAAGCAGACAAAGGCAAGTGGAAACTAAAGTGCAAGTTCCTGAGACACTGACTGGTGCCTTCTCACGAAATAAGTGATACTTGAAGTGTTTTGGAGGTCATCTTGTTTCCATCACTGTTTAACTGTACCTCAAGAAATTTCATAGTCTGTGTTATCTTAAAGTACACAAATATGATTTTCATTTTAAGCTTCTCTTTATGGCAGTTTTGTTGAAACATTCCAAGAAAACTACACAAAACTACTGGGGAAGGGGAGAGAAGTTATTGTACCTGCCTGAACATTTTATTTGTTTTTAAAGAACCAAACTTTTCTATAAGTGAAAAAAGGAAAAATGAGAGGAGCTTCTTGCAGTTCTCTGGAGCGTGAGACATCAGGAGCCTTTGTGCTCTGTGACAGTGTGCTCTGAAATGTGTGAGAAATCCCAAATGTATGGTTTGTGGTTTAGCACGAGTTGAGTGGTGCAAAGCCACTTTCACTGTCCTTGATTGGCACCACGTGTCCCCCAAAGGAAGGAGTGAAGTCACAGTCTCTCAGTCCTGGTGTAGTCCTGGGCCCTGGCAGGTGATTTACCATTTGGGGCATCCATTTGTGTGTATTTGGGTGTGTTGAACAATGACAAAGCTGTTTCTGGAAATTCCCTGACTGGTTTCATCTTTCTCTAGGTGTGGGTACCCACAAACATATTGCTTTCCCCATCTTCATCTCCTGGCAATCCTTTTTTTTTGCTATCAGTTTGTAATTTAGGTAATGAATATTTGGGGATTACCAGTAACTGCAAGAAATAATTGTCCCAATTACTGACGTGTGCAATACAGAGCCTTTTGCACCCTGCTAGTTCATAGTCTAAAATATGTGTTGGGAAGGAGAGTACCATGTTTTACAAGTTGAAAAATACTGGTCTGGAAACTCCCAGAATTGAGCATTAACTATTCTAAGGGCTCTGGTTCTAGAACCTTCTAAAAACCCAACTCTGGTGTTACGCATTAGTTAGACTGTGGTAATAAACTGTCTTTCCTGGGCACTGAGGGCAGGACAAGGATCAAAACATGGAAGTAAGTCAGTGCACTGAATTGAAATAGTGAAAAGTAAAATATGTTAGAATAGGTGCTATTGCTGCTCTAAAAATTAAACAGAGGTTTACTAGACCTGACTTTGTGATAGGGCTGTAAATATCTGCAGAGACAACAATAGTTCAGTGAAAAAAGAACCAGGACAAATTAATTAATCTTTGCCCTGTAGTTGATTTAACAGCCTATAAGAGTAAGAGTCATTCAAAGCCTATATAGACTTTAAACATATATTTGATAAAAATAAATCAGAAAATCGGGGAAAGTGTTTCATCACTGACAGGTTTATCCAGGTATCCCCAGAATTAAACAATCATGACAGGATGGATGGAACATGATCTATGCCCAAGATTTTCTGAAAGGAAGAGACTACAGCTCCTTGTTCTTCTGTTGTATCTTAATGGAAGGGTACTTGATGGACTTGAAAAAGCCAATTCTTACAAAGTTCAGTCTTTTTAAAATGAAGAATCATGCAGGGGAGTATGGCTGGGGGAGGGGCAGAGCTGCCTGGTGATGCTCCTGATCAGGCTTCAGGATGATGTGGGATCCCTGCAGAGGTTCTTGCTGAGAGGTTTTTCTCACATGCACTTCACATCCAGTCGAGTCACAAATGCAATTAAGCAATAAATGAGATTGTGATTCAAGTTTTCCTTTGCTTATCTTTTAAATCTGTCTCCAAAGGTGAATTAGAAATTCCAGGTTTCAGTGCTCTTAACATCAGGTAATGGAAATAGGGATCTCTGTGTGAGATCATAAACTCATTTAAGTTGGAAAAGCTCTCTAAGGTTATCAAGTCCAACCCAGCACTGCCATGTTCACCTCTAACCATGTCCCTAAAATGTGTATCCTTGTGGAAATCATTAAAATTGTGTGTGCTGAAGATTGTGGCAGCTGTGTTTGTGTGCAGCTCACTTGTGGTGCCAAAATATTGAAGTGCAGCCCATCAGAAAACCTGATACTCACTTTTTTAATGTGATTTTGTGAATTTGTGCAGTTCCTCCTTCCATGTCCCCACCCCCTGGAGTCCCAGGAGTTGTGGAGTGGCTGGAGGAGCCACAGCTGGGCAGTGGTCTGGGGACACCTACTGGGCACAGCCCCAGGAGCCAAGACCTGCCTCTGGAGACTCTTGGTGTGCAGTCACAGGAAGCAGCAATATTGTGAATAAAACTGTGGAATGGTGACTTGTGTAAATCTGAAGTGGTGCCTAAAAAATCCAGATTTCCGATTTGAGTGGCTGCTGCTCTTGGTCCACTTGGCACTTGTTTCCCATTGGGACAATTAACTGATGCTTTGCCTAGGGCTCTCAGAACTTTGCTGCTAAGTCACAGCTGTTTAATTGCCAATGTTTCCTTGAGTTTTACATAAGAGTGTGTTTGTTACAGCTCCCTCAGTTTCCAACTAGGTCAGTAAAGTGTCCTTGTCCCTATTCCTTGAACAATCAGCTCCCTAAAGCCAGACAGTCTGATAGCAGTTTGTGATTAATGCTTCCAGCAATTATAAAGTGGAAGGTCTTAAATTGCATTTGATAACTAAGACCCGTACATGAAACATGAAGTGACTTTGTCTTCCTTGTTGCAGATCCATAACATGGTGGCAGTGCTGGAAGTGATCTCCAGCCTGGAGAAATATCCCATTACCAAAGAGGCACTTGAGGTATGTCACCCTCTGAACATGATTTTTGTGTGTATAAAAGGACTTTCTCTGCCTTTCTAATTTCCATTGGAGCTTTTCTGGAAACAATAGATGGATTGCAGAGGATTCACAATTAAGATATTATTTTGTCCTTCTCATGCTGCTTCCAACATCTCGCTGAACACAGGGATCCTTTCTGGGACCAGATCAGTATTCTGGGCTGCATAGTTGCTGTTTGTGCAGGGCACTACATTAATCATCATTTGCCACTGATGAATTTGGGTGCATTCAGCATCATCACTGCAGTTCTGGTCACCTTCGTAGAAGTTTGGTGACTAAGCAGGAGAAATCTGAAATAGCAATATAGTTGCTGTGTGTCTGTAAAATTAATCTTAAATTCATTTAAGCAGGTTTCAATACTTGATCTTTTTGGTGAGCTCAAGTGTTAGAAGAGCTGTAAGTATCTGGTGGGAGAGCTGCAGTCTCAATGACCACTCATAGAAACAGCCCAAAGAAGTTTTATGGCTGAATTATATTTTTTTTCACTCTTTGTATTGAAATTAGCGGTGTTCCTTGCTTTTAACTGTTGCTTAATTACAACTCCACCTGTTATTTCAACATATGTATCCCAACAGGTTGCATATTTCTCTCACAGGCTGGTCTGTTGTTCTCCTTTGAAGTCCTTTTCTTAAGTAATCTGACTTGTGGAACAATTCTTTGTTTTCAAATGTGCTTTGGGAACAGTCAAACACTTCACTTCCTTCCGCTCATGAAACCACTTTGGGACACCCCAGGAATGCTTGTTTAAATGGCTCTTCCATATGTTTCGAAGATACTGGGGAGTGAAGGGAGAGGAGAGGTGGAGGAGGAAGGTAGGATGTAAGTCACACGTGGTAGTCAGCTTTGTCAAATGGAGATTTTTATTGTGAATTTTTACTGTAACAGGCAAAGATTCTGGAATTCTTTTCTCTTGGCTCTTTTGGCAGATCTTATACTTTCTTTGTGATAAACACAGACCTTTTGGGTGCTGCATCTGAACACCTTTATTCTCAATGTTCTTTCTCATTAAAGAATTCCTTTCTGATGTTTTTCCCAGCCCAGGGAATAAAGACTGGGACTTGAATGAAACCCACGGTCAGTTTCATGTTGAGTGGCAGAGTGCTGGACTAATCCTTTCCAGAAAGATTAATTCAGGCCTTAAATCTTTAGTGGTTTTAAGCAGGTATTTCTCAGGGTGAGCAAAAGCAAAAACATTCCTTAAGAATTTTTCTTGGAATGATACCTGTTTGTAAAACAACCTGTCTGTCTTTACAGGAAACAAGGCTCGGGAGACTCATCAATGAGGTGAGGAAGAAGACATCCAATGAGGAACTTGCCAAACGTGCCAAGAAATTGTTGCGGAATTGGCAGAAATTGATAGAACCCGTAACCCAGAATGACCCAGTGCCAAGAGGGCTCCCCAATCCACCCGGATCAGCAAATGGAGGTGCTCACAACTGCAAACCAGAGACACAACTTCCTTCTGTGGCTGGATCAAAACCCATCAGTGAATTGAAAAGCAGGAATGACATACAGAAACTAAATTCTCCAAAAACAGAGAAACTGGGAAATCGGAAAAGGAAAGGTGATCACAGGGATGGGCATCAGGGCCCTCCTCCCCCAAAAGTCTCCAAAGCTAGTCATGAAGTATTACAAAACTCTTCACCCCCTCCAACAAATGGAATTGGAGGTAGTCCTGAAAATTTTCCCAGTCCTGTAGACGTAAATCTACACACAGGGCCTGAAAGCAGCAGGACAGAACTCAGTGAAAACGATAAACACAATAAGATCCCAGTAAATGCTGTAAAACCTCACACCAGTTCTCCAGGACTTGTAAAACCTTCAAGCACTTCCTCATTACTAAAGACTGCAGTGCTTCAGCAGCATGATAAATCGGAAGAGACCACGGGCCCTCACCAGCCCAAGAGCCCACGCTGTTCCTCCTTTAGCCCCAGGAATGTTAGGCAGGATACTTTTGCTTGGCAGCACACCACGTACTCACCAAAGGATTCGATGCCCAGTCCATCTCAAAGGTCTCAGTTCTTAGACACTGCACAGGTGCCATCGCCACCACCATCCCTGATGCAACCATCCACACCTCCACTGCCAGCAAAGAGACTGGAGCTCCCTCAGTCCTCGGCCACCGAGGTCCCGCAGCACTGGCAGGAGCAGCAGGTACCTCCTGAGGGCCAGCACAGGCACCCAGCAGGGACACTTCACACATCTCCCACCTGCAAGGTCGGTGCCCACCCTGGGGAATTGCTCATGCCACACGTGGGCTTCCCACAGGACACTTCCAAAATGGACAGTGATGATGCTGCTTCAGGGTCTGATAGTAAAAAGAAGAAAAGGTACCGACCCAGAGACTATACAGTCAACTTGGATGGGCACATGACAGAAGGGGGTGTGAAACCTGTGAGGTTAAAAGAGAGAAAACTCACTTTTGATCCCATGACAGGACAGATAAAACCTTTAACACCGAAAGATCCTTTGCAGGTAGAAATCCCTGCACTTACTGAACAGCACAGGACAGAAACGGAAAAGCAGGAGCAAAAACCCAACCTGCAAAGCCCTTTTGAACAAACGAACTGGAAAGAATTATCCAGAAATGAAATCATTCAGTCATATTTAAACAGACAGAGTAGCTTGCTGTCCTCATCAGGAGTACAGACTCCAGGAGCTCACTACTTCATGTCTGAGTATTTAAAGCAGGAGGAAAGCACTAGAAAAGAGGCTAGAAAGACTCACGTTCTAGCTCCTAACAGCAAACCTACAGACTTGCCTGGGGTCACCAGGGAGGTCACAAGTGATGACCTTGACAGAATATGTGACCACAGCTGGCCAGGCGTGAACGGTTGTTATGACACACAGGGTAACTGGTATGATTGGACACAGTGCATATCCTTAGATCCACACGGGGATGATGGGAGGTTGAACATCCTGCCTTACGTCTGCCTAGACTGAGAACAGTTTTGCTAACCCTGCTTTTACACCTGCAGTTGGCAAAACTGGCAGACACGATGCGACTTCCAGCTGGAGAGAGCCTCCTGTCCTGGACAAACAGGCCCCACGAGCAGAGGGGGGAGGGAGCTGGGCCTTTCCAGCTCGTTCCTTTAAATTCTCCTTTTGTGAAATGCTGCTACCAGTTTACTAACAATTGCAAAGGAAGGCATACGAAGGTTGATCAGTGAGTTCAAAACTCTATAGAAAGCCAGCTATAAAAAGTGTTAGTCCCTAAGAAGTGAAGAGGATTTCCAGCACTTTCTGAATGCCGGAATCTTAGTACAGGCAGGTACAGAGAAAATTGTGGAAGTTACCTTAACAAAATATGCATCTATTTATTTGACTTGATTTGGGTTTTTATTTGGCAGTGAGATATTCAAGAGACAATGTGCAAAAACTGTAGTTTTATTTCTATCACATCTCTGAACATGATTGCGTTGGTCTAAAGTCATGTGGTACATGGAGACTGGGTTTTAAACAGCAGGTGTTGCACTGCAGGCTGGGCCTCCAGCTTCAGCTCAACATTCCATAGGCATCCACATCCTTTAGTCTGGTTTCAGTTTAAATCCACTCTCTGAGAAATGCTGCAAAAACTAGATGTTTAATGATATTTTTTGATCCCACCACCACCAGCCAAATATTTTTCCTCCTTTTCCCTTCCTGCAAACTTCTAGTTAAAAAAAAAAAATTTAAAAAAAAAAAATCACCTTTTCTAGAATCTAAATGTAATGAGGGTGCTACAAGTTTGTAACTGTACTGTGAGAGGGAAAAAGGAAGCCTGTTTGTATGCTGGAAATATACTTGTTACCATTCCTTTAGATATTGTTTGCCTTATGGATATCCATCATAAACGCAATTTGCAAAAACAAAGAGCCTTAGTGAATGTACAGTAACTAGACTTCTGTGTTCCTGGGATGCAGAAGGGAGCAACTTTGCTATTTGGTCCTTTAAGTGGACACGTTGTGATATAAATGTGGAAATAAAAAAAATTTGCACAAAACAGTTTGAGAATTATTTATATTTCACTCATTTTTTTCCCAAGTTTGCTCAGTTCAGCCCAGCCAAGGGACCCTTGACCCTGGGAACCCGTTGGAGCAGTTTGGTGAAGCCAAATCCCATGGACACTGCTGAGAGCAGCTCTTAGGGATATATGGGATGTCTTCCAAGTACCTTGGTGGTGTTCAGTTGCACAGGTCGGATTTTTCTTAACTCTGGAGACTGATAACCCAATTGCTGTTAATGTACCTCAAAGTCTAAAGAAATCAGAGTTCATCTTCTTGTCTCAGTAACTTTGTAATATTTTCTCATTGTTACAGAGCTTTCTAAAGCAGCTTGGGTGTAGAAAGTAAAGGATTACCTGTAATTGCTTTAACATTTAGAACTAGTTGTTTTCTGCAGTCCCCAGTGCTGGGCTTCTATCCAGGGGAACAGGGGAGGGGACACTATACCAAAAATATTCCCAGGTTTAGTGATGTTAATCCTGTTAACCCATTTGTGCTAGAGAAGAGCCCTGGCAAGTGTTCTCCTGCCTTGAAGCACAGAGCCAAGCTCTTGCCTGGTTTTCGCAGGAGGGTGCTCCTGACCACATAGACATTAAGTTTGTTCATTCCCTGGAATACAACTGATGAGGTTTGGTTTATTTTTAAGTTGTTCTTGTTCAAACTTACTGCTTTTGTGATCTGACTGCTACTGAAATGTGTGGGTATCTCAGAAACCTGATGTTTGTGTGCTTCCATTTCTGAGATCTGAGAGTGAAAAGTGGTTACCAAAAAATGCTTCCAAGTATATTTTCAGTTTACTTCCATTTTGTCCTTCTGCAGTTGATGAGGTGAAGCAATGTGGTTTGGAGTTGGGGAAAGCTCCTGTCTTGCAGTCCAGAGTGGTAGATCTGATGGTAGAGGGATGAGCTGCTTGGTCATTTTGGGAATGCTTGAGTTTTGTTTATGTGAAAAAAAAATACTGTGCATCTTACCTCCCTCCTCCCTCCTTCTGTGAATGGTCCCATTTAGGAACAGGGTCCATGCTCTTTTGAGGCCTTTGCATAGATGGCAAATTTCAGGAAATGGCAAAGTATTACATTACACTTGATAAACTCCATCTTTTTCTCCACTGCTTCCATTTCTGATGGAATCGATGGCCCGTGTGGACCACACTGGGTGAGGTGATGCCCAAAGCTCATCACAGCTTCCAGATTATATCCAGAAAACTGCTGATGCTCAGTTGCTTGAGGGAGCATCAGGAACCACACCCGGCCCTTTCCCTGGTGGTACAAAACTGCTGGAGAAGTTCCCTCCCAGTGCAAGCTTTAAATCTTGTTCCATGCCAAGTTTGTTGCTGCTAAGGGTCAACTACTTGGTGTCATCCAGGGTGGGACGAGGCTTGACAATCTTTATTTCAGCATGCCAGTATAACCAGTTCTGTCAGCTCCAACAAATGTGAATAAGTTTACAAGGTGATATTTTTTTGTCAATTTTGTAAACAAGTTCAAATGAAGTTTACCATGTGCGTACCTGCTGTGTACTCTCATTTGTGCATGACTCAGTTTCTCTGTT
This sequence comes from Margarornis squamiger, assembly GCA_035222235.1. NCBI lineage: Eukaryota > Metazoa > Chordata > Aves > Passeriformes > Furnariidae > Margarornis > Margarornis squamiger. The sequence goes on along the minus strand of JAWWTY010000078.1, from coordinate 2,783,800 downwards.
ACTTCTTTCTCCTAGCTCTCTTGCAAAGTTTATCCTTCTAATCCTAAAAATCTGAAGCTAATACACCGCCATTTCTTTCTTGTCAGTCGATTACATGAAATGGCTCAGCTGGAAATCTTTTGGGAATCGCCATTACCTGAAGTGCATGTTTTGACAGGTATTGACGCTGTAGCAATGTCTTTTGACAGAGCGCGTGGATGAGCCAGGCTCTAGCAGCCCTCCTGCCTGACAGGTACTCATCCGTCTTTTATCCCAGCCGGCGTTACGAGGGCCTGGAGTTAGTTTTAAAGGTCGAGAGCAATTGTCTCGGTGCCTCCGAGGCCGTGACCTTTGCTCAGTCCCTGCCCTGTCGCTCACCCGAGCCGCTCGCTGTCACAAGGGCCGGGGCGCTGGAGAACCACGTCCCACCGGGGATTTTGATGCCGTTTTGTCCTCCCCACACCCCGCGCTCCGCCGGGTCACTGTAACCCCTCGGGGCGCTCCGGGCTCAACCCCCCTGCGGGACACGGGGCTGCGGGACACGGGCCCGCCGTGCCGGGGCACGGGGGGTGCCGGGACACGAGGCCGCGGGGCACGGGGGGTGCCGGGACCCGGGGCCGCGGGGCACGGGGGGTGCCGGGGCCTGCTGCCGTCCCGGGCATGGAGGAAGTGACGCGCCCGCCCCGCCCCAGGAAGCGACGCGCTGGCGGCGCTGACGTTCGGCGGGTGCGGAGCGATGGCGGCCCCGCTGGCGGCTCCTGCCGGGGCCGGGGCCGGGGCCGGGGCCGGCGGGGCGCGGGGCGGGCGCGGGCGCGGGCCGGCGCTGCG
>JAWWTY010000078.1:2772110-2782893 GCA_035222235.1 Margarornis squamiger | reverse complement strand
CCCCGGGGCCGCCCCCCCCCCGGGCCCCCCCCCGCCCTCCCGGCCCCCTCCCCGCCGCCGGCCCCCCCGCCCCCGCCCGCGGCGCCGCCCGGCCCGGCCCGTTCCTCGGCGGTGCTAGCAGCCGTTCCCCCCTCTCCCCGCGTGTCGGCCGCGGTGTCCCCGGTACCTCGGCGGGCCCCTCAGCGCCGGGCGGCGGCGCCGCTGCCCCGCGGCCGCTCCCCCCCCATGGCGGCGCCCCCGGCCCGGCCCCGCTCAGCCTTCCCCGTTCGCCGCCGCTGCGCCAACGGCGTACGCCCCGCGCTGCGCCAACGGCGTAGCGCCCGCGCGCCGCCCGCGAGCCGGCTGCGTAGCCGCGCTCCGTGAATACGGGCGGCGGGGCGGAGCGCGGGCGCAAGCGCAGCGGGAGCGAGGGCGGCGGGGCTGCGGCGTTGGCGTAGAGCGCGTTCGGGAATCGCGGCCCGGCGCGAGGGGCGCGCGTTTTGCGGCAGCGGCGGCGGCGGCGCTTTACGGCGGCTGCCCCGGTTAACCCCGCCCTGCCCGCGGCGCTGTCGCGACACGGAGCGATAGAGGGACAGGGACAGGAGGACAGGGAGCGATAGAGGGACAGGGGGACACGGAGGGACAGGGATGGGACAGAGGGACGGGAGGACAGGGGGACACGGAGGGACAGGGACTGAGGGACAGGGCCTGGGTTGTGGCTCCCCTGTCGTGACAGGGGTGGCGATAGGGCACCGTCCCCCGGGTGGGTTTCAGGGCTGTGCTGGGAACGGGGACTGGTTTGGGGTGCAGTGACACAGTTATGGGGACGGCCCTGATACGTGGCCAACAGAGCACAGGGGGTGCAGCCCCTTTTTGGGGTACAGCCCCTGCTCAGAAGGGACTGGGATGCACTGGGGAGACACTGGGATTCACCGGGGAGGGACTGGAGCCACTGGGGAGGGACTAGGAAAAGAGAAGCTCTTCCCTGCCCCCTGCCAGTGCCCCTATAGATCATATTTTCTTACATTTTCAAGCCCTTTATTGTTTAATTTCTATACAAGTTGTATTTATATTTTCAAACCCTATGTATCTGTATTCAGAAGTACTTATTCTCTGAAATTCTGTGTGTAATACAGTAGTAAAGGGGGTTATTTGGAAAGCAATTTTATATGAAGTTTATATATATTGAAAAATAATATGAATTAAGAACTTTTAAAGTGAGAAATTAAAACATAGAACAGGAAGCCAGAGGTGGCAGGAGAGAGGGGCCATAGGGAAGAGGAGGAGGAATTGAAGTTTGTGATGGTCTGAGGGGCTCCCTGGCACTGTCACCATGACTCCTAGACTGAACTAGATGTTACTTTTCAGGACTCCCCTTCTTTTTCCTCCTTCTCCCACCTTTCCTTCTTTCTCCTTCTTCTTCCTTCTACCCACCCCACAATGCCAGTCCCCTCTGTACTGGGAGGGACTCTGGTCCTGGTGGAGAATTAAACCAGGAAACACATTGACCCTTCTCTCTGAAAGGCAGGTAAGGACAAACACAGCCATGGTGTCACAGATCTGTCACTGCTCTTCAAATCTCACAGCGTGAAAAGCAGATGGTCTCTTCAGAGACTTTTACACCCCTCATGAGAGGCATATTGCCAAAGACTCCAGAAACAACAAAAGTAGTAGCCATAAACTGATTTTATTGTTTTTGAAAAATGGAATGCTTCACTTACAGAAATTTCAGTGATGTTTGGCAAACACCACATTCATTACAAACGAAAGAAAAAAAATAAACCAAACCAAGTTGACATAGTATTTGGCTACAATACAGCAGCAGTCTTGTTTTTCATAATCACAAATTCAAGGTGACCCTGGTTAATAAAAGTCATGACCACTGTCATCTGGCATTAAAAAAAAATACATCTATGTACAGTGCTTTCAGTAGCGGCGGCTAAAACGGGGCTCACTCAGCCTGCTTGTCCTCTCCTGGCCCGCAAACACACCTTGGATCCCAGGACTCTGCATCATCTGGCTCTGGTTTCCAGCTTGGGTGAAGCTCCCCCGTCTGAAAACAAGGCCAGACAAATTGAATATTGCCCAGAGAAGTTACTGCTACTGTGACTCTGAGAAAAGATGTTTGCTTAGTTTGGTGGGGTTGGTTTTTTCCCCCCCTTGCCAATACGTAGTTAGTAAAAGCTGAAAGTGTTTTTCATAATTGACACAGAAGTTCTTCTTTTATAGAGATCAATGAATTATTATAAAAACATTATAAGCACTGTGACAGAGCTTCTTACCCCGACATCCCTCCTCGATTCATCCCGTGGCCTGGTCCTGACTGACCAGGCAGGCTTCTATCACCACCTAATGAAAAAAAAGAAAAAAAAAAAGAGAAAATACAGGCTTTTGTGTTTTCCTAATAAAAATGTCGCCTTTTCCCCAGAATTTTATTTGCTTTCTCAGTGATTTAACTACCACTAGAAGTTCAGCAGCAGTAATTCACAGAAAAAAACCACGATCACACTGGTAAGCAGCAAGTGTACCTTGCCATCTCTCATGATCCCGTCCCATCATTCCTCCATCCACATTTCCCTGCCATGTACGATCTTGATGCCCCTCTAACTTTCGACCATGATCTCCCCAGTCACGTCCATCTCTTAAAAAAATAAAAGAACATCTTCTAGGTATGTCCCCTATCCATTTAGCAGCATAGGGTAAAGCCAAACCCCATACAAAAGTGTGTTAAATGGTTAATCAAGCTGGAGCTATAGCCACCCAATCATTGCAACAAGAACTGGTCAAAGAGAGACAATGAGAAACTTGCTGAACAGCATCATTCACACAACAGAACTCGTCTTTTTCTGACCTACAGAGACATCACTGGTACTGCAATGGACTGAAAGACATGGAACAATTCATTGGCTGCCATTCCTGTCCGGGTATGAACTGAACATTATGCATCTGGAACATGCCCAGCTTGACTACCCGGTTTAAAGGGAAACTGCTATGATTCCACATGGGTCAGCTCTCCACCCCCACCACTGCAGAGACTCTCACTCAGTGTCCTTAAAGCCTCACCACTAGCCAAGTGAAGGCCTCACTGGAGCATCTCTCATCTGTAGGAATGGAAGTTATTTACAAGAGAACCACAGTTACGAGCTGAGCTAACCGAACAGCACCTCTTTATTCGCTACAATGCTCCCTTCTCCTGATGCATGTGAATTTCTTGCTCCTCCAGATGCTCAAAGAAACTGCCTGGAGAGAGGATTCACCCTTGTCAAAGTGCTTCTGCTGCGACCCTTCAGAGGTCCACTGAGCACGGGAATTTTAACCCCCAATCACTTCCCTTCTTCCACAGGCACTAACCGGGTTTGTGGGGGGATCCCTCTCCCTTCACTCATTCTTCTGTCCGAGCCGTAGCCACCCCAGCTATCCCGGGAGTGACGATCAGGCCCTCCGTGGCGTTCATCTGGGTAATGCTGAAAGGCAAATGGCACTTGGTTATGAAGAATCAACACAGCTTTTCTTATCTGATTGCAAAAATTCAGCTTCTTGAACGTTGCTTTTCTATCAGCTGTCAGAAAACAAAAGGGTAGCCGACTTGTTTTTTACTGGTCCCACTGTTGCTACTGTGCAGGGTTCACTCTAGGCATTTAGTTTGTTTCACAGCTCACTGGTGGGAGAAAGTCTTTTCTGTTTGTTAAGGGTTTTTAAGGCTTACATTCTGGCTCCAGATTTTTAATTTTTACTTTGATATCTGCCTACTTCCCACCTCTCTTCAGAAATGAAAGGCTCTGAATAGCTTTGTGGTATTGGTTTTCACACCTGTCCTTTTATCTGTCCAAGTCATCTGCTTTGTTGCATTATGGCACCAGTTATTTTCTACAAGCCACTGAGATAAACCTGACAGAAGGGATCCTTTGCCAGCTAAGAAACTACAGCAACTATCTCTTAACACCTAAGATGGTTAACCAGAAAACTTTTATTGCAACATACCAGCCTTAAAGGATGCTGTACCGTAGCTCCCATCGCTCGGAGGTTTCCCCCTGCCCGTATCTGTGGCTACCACCCTAGCAAGCAGATAACATAGGAACTTACTTTACGCACATCAGCGTACAGAATGAGTTGCTGCTTGAACATCTGCTCAGTTTAAACCCAGTGGGGACTGTGTTTAAGAACTAGGCTGTATGAGCACTGTGTTCTTTCTGCTTTGGGGTCAGCTTGTTTGGCTTTCTCACTGGAGTGGTTATTTGGTTCTAACGCACCTGCCCATCTCGGTCTGGTATTCCTCTTGTACAGTCCCTTCTGGAACAAAGAGAGAGAAGTTTCAGTTGGATCAACAGGGTAATCATAATTCCAATGTCTGTGTGGAATAGTGCATGAAAATTTATCTTCATTAGGCTGTAAATCTGGATGGCAACGTTTCTTCAGTGGCAAGATACTCAAAGGAGTTCTTGTTTCGTAGCATAAAAAGAGATCAAAGTGGCATCTATCACTGTAACATGTGTAAGTAAAGCATCACTGAGGCATGGTCAGGTACTCAGGGATACCAATGGAGAATACTGAGTGAACCTACCAGCACCAGAAAAGGGTTACAAGAAAAACAAAGCAGTTTGGTTTTTGCCAAAGATCTTTTTGAGAGCAAAACAGAAGGCTCAATGGCACTATGCAGAAAACACGTTTCCATTCTGTGGAGCTAAAAATCTGTGTTAGCCAGGCTGCAAAGACGAAAATATGGAAAGTTTCAAAGCAAAAGGAAATGGCTAAGTCTTAGGCTAATAAACAAGGATTCACAAACCAGACTTCCATACATCTCGAGAGAAGCTGTAGTATCTCCATCAGCATCATGGCAGACTGCATTAGGACTTGGCTTATAATTTTTATGCAGCCTCTGTCTGGTACGTCCATAACCCATGAAAACAAAGGGTTGCAAGCACATATGAAATTAGACATGAGAAATGCACAAGGGCCATTTGCTTTACTCCTCTGACACCCTTCAAGCCACTAGGCAAGCCACAAAAAGACATCAAATTTCCACCAAGGTATATAGGAAGAGAAGACACTGCCTTGCCAACCTGTCCAAGCAGTGATCTTGGTACCGTCCCCGATCCCTGTGGTCGAAGTCGTGGAAGCGGTCCTGGCGGCTGAACTCAGAGTGGTACCTGTCCTCTATGGCCATTCGCTTCGCCTCGGGCCAGTACGGGTCATCTCTCCTGCAAACGTGGGCACTGGGAGCAGTGATGCCAAAACAACCTTCCCCTTCTTCCTGCTCTCCTGAGATCAACCCTCAGCCAACCCAATTATCCATGCTATCACTATTTATAATTAAAAACATATGTGTGTTAAGGAATCACATTTTGGTTTCAGAGAAAAGCAGGTGCACTGACACTATACATAAAGCTTAATTTCAGCATGTGCTGATATGAGAGGAGAATGAGTATCTGTTCTCATCAGCAATTTTGCTTCAGTTGATACAGTTACTGCTCTTGGAGAAATAAGAATAAACCTCCCGTTAGAGAACAGTGCTTACAAGTATAAGAGCGTGACATTTCCCTTCAAGACTGCCATTAAAGTGTTGAAAGCCAACACATAAATAGTCTTCCAGCTGTGAGCTTCCATGACTGCTTTATCAAGAGCACTCTGAAGAGGCGGGAATGCCACTGCCATTATCCTTACCTGCCATCAGGATCGTAAGGCCTTCTCATGGCAGATCGCCGCTCTTGCTCGTAGCGCAGCTGCTCCTGCTGGCGCCGCAGCTCTTCCCTCTCTCGCTGGATTCGCTCCTGCTCTCGCCTCCTCTCCTGCTCTATGTGCATTCTTTCTCTCTCCAGCCTCTCTCTCTCCAAGCGCTCTCGATCAAGACGCTGCCTTTGAAATTCCAGCCGTTCTCGCTCTCTCTGGAGCCTTTGTCTTTCATCGCGCTCGTGAATAGCTTGAAGACGCTGCTCCCGATCTCGCCTCTCTCTCTCTCTAATTTAAAAGAGATACTTCGTTTTCAATGGAGGATCTTAAGACTAAGCTCTATTGCCTCTGTTTTGGGTGGGGTTTCTTGTTTGCTTCTGCCCTTTGTTTTTAAAGTTTCTGTGTTCTTCCCACCAGCTACTTAAATGTGAATTATCTCTTCCCAATTAAATAAGAGCAGCTTAGCTTAGGGGGAAATAAAAAAGCCCATGCAGATGAAAAATGCAAAGGTGAGCATTCTGCCTAAGAAACACAGTATCTACTCTAAGTCAGGTCCGAAAAAGCTTTAATAGAGCGCAGCATGCCCTAGGACAGAAGTCTGATAAACAAAAAGTATTTACAAGCTTCCAGGGGAAAAATCCAAGTATGGAAATTCCAATCTGATCAAGTGGAACACAAAACCTGAAAGCACCCCCAAAAGTCTCCTGAAACACACAGGCTCAGAGAACACTGATTTCAGTAGTAAAACCCTTCATCATTTGGCGCTACGTCTGTTTCACCAAGAGTTTAATAACAAATCAGAGATACCACTGCTGGAGGGTCAGCACGACACTACTTTGCAGCCTGTTCAAAACACAAAACACACGAGGGAGGTAAAAAGAAACACCATCCAGAGCTGAGAGCAAAGCTGGGAGGACTCACCGGCGCCTTTCCGTTTCCCTGATCTCTCGCTCCCTCTGTCTCTGCCGTTCGCGCTCTCGCTGCTCTTTGATTTTATCAAACGATAAAATATCTTGCTTTTCTTTGCTCTCAGATTTGCGATCCTGGCTTTTTGTACTCTGAGTTGAATCAGAACAGTATGTGAGCTGAACAGTGCATTTTTAGCTCAGATTCCTTGGCAAATGACTACTTCACGTCAAAGTGAACAGAACAGACTATCACACCTTCCCAGAGGCAAACAATATTGAAATTCCAGGGGAAAAGTAGGCGAGGAAAAAGTATCCCACGTTTGGCTAAAACTTCTCAAGAGTTTAAACACATATAAATACTAAGGGCACATGACCTGACTTGCACTGATGGCAAACAATACACTACTTTTATGGTCACCAGTAACTACATTCCAAGCTTGGGAAAAGACATCCTAACACCATTTTCATATTACAACTCTACTTCTTCAACTAGGACAGCCAGTGAAAAACTATAAAGAAGGTGAAACAGAAGCATTTACCCTTTGCCACACCATTAACACCCCAGGGCTTTCCAAAAAATGGTAAAAGAGTAACTGTACCAATATGCAAGGCAAAACCCCTTCAACTGTAAGCATGAAAAGCTACTTGACACCTCTTTTTACACAAAAGCTGCTCTGGAAGTTGGACTTACCCTCTCTTTTGATGCAGAGGTTTTCACACTAATAACTGGCTCTCCTTTAGCTTTATCCATTACCACTGTCCTTTCGGTTCCTCGACTCGCTAAAAAACAAAATACATCCCAAAATAAATAATACACAAGACATTCAACAATTCTTGCAAGATTTAAAACTGTGAAGATACCAAACAGTAGAAAGTTATTTTATTGAGGTTTTCAGTAACTTATAGAACTTATTTATGATTTAAACAGCTTACCAAGATTTGGCCAAGTTGAGGATGGGGGCAGTAAAGCTACCACAAAATTACAGTAGTATTTTCTGGCAGGGATGACAAAGAAAGCAAATTTAATGTAATTCTTCTGTCTGCAAAATACATCCCTTTGCCACAGTTTAAAAAAAAATACAAAAAGAAGCACACAGAATGACATCCTGTGTTAAGTCTAGTGATAGTTCCATAAAACTCAGTTTACTATTCTGAGTTGTTCAAACCCAGTAATTATGAAAACTTTGCTGTAAGTTATAGCATTCTTAGTCATAAATTTTGCAAGGTTCTTTTCTGATGTTGCTTTTTGTACACCAGGAAAACCTCAGTCTCACTAAGTGAGCTTCATGGTCTTTTTCCTGAATTAACAATCACATCTGATAAGAACACTGAGGTTGCAGCAGCTGAAGTTAAGTCTGAATATTTACACTTGTTCTTCCCTTTCCCACCAAGCTGAAAAAGGAAATCTTTTCGGGTGCAAAGTAAAAGTTTTGTCACAGCCACCATATTCTCCATTCCAATTTTTAATTTTTTTTTTTTAAAAACAAGTATCTTTGAGAACGTTTCTAAAAGCCAGCCAGCATTACCCGATTTGCTTGCCCTAGATCGATCAGAAGATCCGCCCTTTGGCTCCTCTTTCTCTTTTCCTTCTTTGTCATCTTTTTCTGATTTCTTCGCATCATCTTTTCTGTCGCTCTTCTCCTCCTTCTTAATGCCAACAGACCTATAAAAAGTAGTAAAGAAAAATCCCTCTTTCAAAAGCAACAAACCACTTGAAACACAAATATTTGAAGTATCGCTCGCTAACCACGCAGTCTATCAAGGAGACAGACTAAATCCTAGAAATATTTGTCAGTTAAAAGAGGAGACCAAGCCAGAGCTGGACCAGAGAACAAATGACTGACAAAAACAATGGTTTATCTAGAAACAAGTTGATTAGTATCTCCTGATATAACCAATTCTGATACAACCCTAGAGCTTTGTATTTCTGAGCAGAGGGCCAATTAAGATGGTCTTGCTGGAGAACATCAATTTCAAGTTTTCAAGTATTACTCCTATTTCAGATGCCAGATGAAAATCAAGATTTATCACATTACTGTTGAACTCGGTCACATGGCTGTATTTCAAATGAGGGGTCTTTAAATATGAAAAAATACAAAACAACACTTTACTTTTCAGACTTGGACTCTGCAGAATGGTGCCTGTCTTTTTCCTTCCTTGTTTCACCCTCCTTTTTGTCTGAAGGCTTTTTTCCAGCTGGTTCATTTTTTGCCTAGAAATTCACCCAGAAATAATCGTATAGTAAGCGACAGACATTAAACTTGCATTCTTTTCTTTTCATTGCACTGCCAGGAAACAACTGCCCCTTACCTTTTCCACAGAGATCATTTTGCCATGCAGCTCTGTCCTGTGGAGATGATTAATACACTTGGTGGCTTCCTCAGAGGTTGACATTGTTACGAAGCCGTAGCAGCGAGCACCAGGACTGCGAGCATTCGTCACCACTTTTGCACCCACCACCTTGGTGAAAAAAAAATATATTAAAAAAAATCTGTTGGCAGATCTGCCACTAAAATTCTAACTTAATCACCATTTCATAGAAGCATACAATGGTTTAGGTTTGAAGGGACCTTTAAAGGCCCTCTAGTCCAATGCCCTGTCACAAGCAGGGACATCTTCAACTAGTGAAGGTTGCTCAGAGCCACACCCAAGCTGGCCCTGAATGTTTCCAGGGATGTGGCATCTACCACCACTCTGGGCAATCTGTGCCAGTGTTTCACCACCCTCACTGTAAAAAATGTCTTCCTTATATCTAGTCTGAATCTACCTCTTTTAGTTTAAAATCATTCCCTCTTGTCCTGCTAGGACTTGTCCCTCATCCTTCAGCACCTCTGTCTACCAGGTCCACACAATATGGCACCTAATCCACCTTTAGCAGGCAGGAAACATGCTCAGCACTCAACATTCCAGCAGCATTCCCAGAGAACACATCACTAGGCTTGTGTGACAGACAGCAAAAGAAAGGGCATTGTTTTAACTTGGCCTCTGGATTGTTGGGCCAGCCTGGAAGTGCCTCACTACAGACTACTATGCAGAGTCTGACATGAAGAATGGTAACACCTGAGTCAACAGGAACAAGACATGGCTGAAAAGATTCAAATTAAGGATTATGTTCACAAAAAAGTATGAAATAATGAAGTATGCTACTTGCAGATACAGTTTCAGGAGAACACAGGGAAGTTAAATACTCAGCCTACCCAGTTATTCATCAGGGGAAAGAAGAGCTGAATTTAAGGTCAGGCTTTTACACTGATAAAACGGTTTGTCAATTTACATATCCCTTACATACCTTTCCATACTTGCTGAAAAGATTCTTCAAATCTGTAGCTCTAGTAGAGGATGAAAGTCCACTAACCCACAAATTCCTGCCAGAACCACTACCCACACGGCCTAAGGTACAAAAAAGCCAAGCACAAAAGACCATGTAGCAGACAAATGCAACAGTGCAAAAGTCAGAGTCCTACAACATCCACTTCTTCATAAAATTCTTCAAACACAATTAAACTTCTACCTCTTCCCTTCATTCTTAACATCAATACACTGTAGCCTGCAAAAATGAACTTCTGAACTCCACACCCAAGGTGCATTTGAACAGTCTTAATGCATTTCTAGCTACGTATTTTTTTCCTGTACTTCAATCAGTTTTAGGAGAATTGCAAAGCATTAAATATTAACCCACAAAAGAACCCAAACCTCTGTTGGTTAGTAAGGTTACACAAGTTACATGAAATGACATTTTTAAGCTCTACTTTGAAGGCCTGTGTGACAAGTGCATTGAGGGTTCACTGAATTAACAGTCCACACCAGAACTGCCACACAGAGTAGAAACCCAGATATTTAGGCATCTGTTAAGGTTTTTCAGCCAAATCCTGGTATTCCTGGTACCCAATACCATTCACAAAGCAAGTGGAACCCCAGTATAAACTATTACAATGAAGACAGGAACATGCTTAAAGAATTAACAAGGCACAAAAAGAAGTGGAGGAAAGGCAAGTCAAAAAGTGAGTAGCACCATCACTCCATTTGCTCCTTTGAATGTTGACTACCTAAAATTAACACACAAGTAACAGATTTGACCCCATAACATTTTTATTCTATGTCCTTTTACATTAAAAACCCAAACAAACAAAGCAAAACACAAACAACCCACATACATACCTTTCTCATCTTTTGAGGTTATCTTTGTATCTCTGTCCTCCTCAACAGGGCTAAAGATAAAACACCACATT
>JAWWTY010000078.1:2739214-2756341 GCA_035222235.1 Margarornis squamiger | reverse complement strand
TTGTTTTTTTTAAACGCAGTGGGCTTGATTTCTTTCCTTCCTCAACCTTCAAAGGTTGTTTTCCCAAATTACTCTTATTTGTAATCGTCTTCTTAATGTAAGTCTGTTTAAGAATCTGACTTCATTATTTCTTGTCAGATTTCTTAAATCAAGTATACAAAGGTGTGTTTTCGTTTGCAACGTATTTTCTGGTAGGTATTTAATTTTAGCTTTTTACATAATTTATATTTAGTCGCTTTCCCTTCTGACTTGAATAATGTGGTGTTTTATCTTTAGCCCTGTTGAGGAGGACAGAGATACAAAGATAACCTCAAAAGATGAGAAAGGTATGTTTGTTTTCAAAAGTAGAACTGTTTTTTTGCTTGGTTATCTGTTTGTATTGGATGGGGTATTTCAGCAGAAAAAGCATTGCAATCTGTGCAGTTGTTAAATAGTATCAATTCACCTCTTTCTGGATTTTCTTTATTCATACTAAAAGAAGTATTTTCCTTTTATGCATTTTCAACGAACATCTGCATTGCACCCTTTGTAAGTTGTTCTTCACAGGTTGACATTAATACATGGCAAATGTCTTTTATGGCATTAAGTAGCTTACTAACAGCAGTTAATGAGTCAAAAATCTTTTGCAATTGATTTGGCTTTACACTTGTGATTCTTCATACCATCTTCTGTTTTGCTGAAGTAACTTGGGATATTTAAATGCCACAAAAACTCACAGCTTCATGTTATCTTCAAATCAGTTTGATTTTATTAAATCCTTTTCCATGCAGATCCTATTTGTGGTGCAAATATGCATCACAAGCAAGGAAAAAATGTCTTCATCAGCAGTCAGGGGCCTGCTCCTCCTTTTCATTGTACTTCTTCCTTTTAATGCATCAGGCAACTGAGCCTTTGCAGCTCACCCCACCTGCCTGTCCTCTTCTACCTGACCAGGGCAGAAAATGTAGAAGTGACTATTAACATTCTTCTTACACACTGCAGGCAGGCAGTGCAGCACTTCTAAGTGTGGAAAGACCAGCAACTCCCATAATGAGCAAGAAACTCATTATGAGCTCTGTCTACCAACTGGACAGGAAGAATTTGTTTGGTTTTCATTGGGTTTTACAACACAGACTGACATCGCTGTCAGCTGCTTTTCCCAAGATTCAGGGGTTATACCTATTTGTGCAAGCTACTGGACCTCACTGTGAACTTCATTAGGGTCTGTTCACCCTACAGTCTCTAGTCTTGTGTTCTCTTATTTCAGAATATTCAAAGGAGTGTTTTGTGCATGCTGTTTACATAAGGACTTGAGTGTATTGTTTTTCTGTGGACTGAGAAAACTCTTCTTGAAGTTTTCATTCAGAACAGCCTTCAGGAACCTGGGTGTCTGATAACCACCTTTCTGCAAAGGATGTGCTGTGTTCTGTAACACTTGTTTTAGTCATTTTCTGGCTTGGTGAACAGCACTGGTGAGAGGTAGCTGCTTCATTATGTAGCATTCTCTGCATGCAGAGCAAGATGATAGAGCCAGAAGGAAGTTACAGAACTATACACAAGTCAGTTCTGACTCACACCTGGCTATTTGCCCACCATTATGAAAGAATGTTATTTGGAATGAATAAATTCATGAGCTCATAGTCTGGTGGGTTTGGCAGTCGATGGATGCATGTCTGAAAGATGTCTCCAGTGCTGAGGGTTGGCTCCCACTGCCTATATTGTTCTAGTTTCTAACTTAGAGAATATTTGCAAGTCTCAGTATTTCTTTGTCTGAGAAGTGCAGTACCACTGCAGGAGCACCTTTTGAGGTCTTATGGGAGGGCAAAAACTGGAGATGTTAAGGCTGATCAACAATTAATTGAAGAGGAGATTAATGTAGTTTAAATCAGCAGTAAAATACCAGAAAGAAGGAAGTGGTCATTTTCCCCTTTTTCCAGGATTCTGGTGCCAGTGTAACTGCAGGGAGTGAGTTTTAAATCATAGAAATGAGTGGAGTAAAAGCATCAAAGCCTATGGATCAGCTTTTTAAAACACCAGGACAATGTATTTTCCATGTGTTTGCATGCATGGTATTCCTTTGTCCATGCACTTCTTGAGATGGATGATGGCAGGTGTATATGTATTCTCCTGCATACAGAAGACCTCTTTTTTTGTTTGGGTTTTTTTTAAGAGATTGATACAAGTGATTGCATCCTTCCCTGGGAGACTTGTGTAAATATCAACAATTGTGTTCTCAGTGCCAAGCTCATGACAATGACAAAAGTCATCAGGAAGTCAAAGATGGAAAGACACCTAAATAAAATAGCAGTTTGGAAAGGTTATGGAAAAAAATATCTTCCCTCAATTAAAGTAATTCTGTGAAATTCCATAAATCACAAAAAAAAAAAGGCATATGGAAGGAGATAGGTGGAGTGAAACCTGCTTTCCTCCACTCCCTGAAGCCTTGGAACTGAACACTGCCCAGGCTGATAAAAGGACAGTGAAGACATTTCAAAGGTGACATTTTCTTGGTCTTTTTAAGGTGAATGTCTTCCCTTGAGATGTATCCCATCATTGTTCCTCTGGAGTTGGGGAGATAAGGATGGCCAAACGTGAGCATGCATTTTTGCCAACACAGTTCCCACAACTCCTGCAGCTCTTCTCTCTTTTCCTGTTAGTGCAAAGTTACTGGGCTCTATCCAGGCACATTTTGAAGAACCTCAGATACTTCAGAGGTGCCCCAGCCCTGCTGCTTTCTTGAAGGATGATATAAGATACTCTATCCATGCTTGTGGTTCCATCCAGGTGTGGGGACTTGTAATTCAGACGTGGAGGAGAATGTTAAACATTGCATTTCACTTGCTCTGTGATACTAAAAAATTAAAGATTTGTGATTTTGCTCCTTTTCAATTCAAAAGTACTTGTTAATTAGGATTTTGGGTATGTTCTGGTTTTTGTTTTCCTAATTAGGTCGCAGTGCTAGCAGTTCTGGTAGAAACTTTTGGGTGAGTGGACTGGCTTCCACTACCAGAGCTACAGATTTGAAGAATCTGTTTAGCAAATATGGGAAGGTAAGGGGTTATTTTTGTTTGGTTTGTTGTTGTGGGGTTTTCTTCACTTGAAACTATTAACAAGACTTGTTAAGCTCCTGTCACTGAAAGGATGAGTCCAAGGAATCCACTTACCAAAATATTGTGGCATATCAAGGAAAAACTTGTGGAAGTACACCCTGAATTATTTGGTTGCTTGCTTTCAAAAAAACCCATAAAATTGGAGACACCGGTAAGGAATGTTGTCAGACCTTTGAAGCCTGTTTAAAGGTTACTATCAGTAGATTGTAGTAAAAGGAAACTGTATGGGCAAGCAATCTGCCAGTGAATATTTTACCAATGAAAATACTCTGGAACTTAAATATGTACAAATAGGTACAAAATGGATTAAGTGTAGCACAGCTTTGAGTTTGTCTGAAAGTCATGAGACCAGTAAAGCCTTTCTCATGGTCCTTGTAACAATAAAAATGCAGTACTTCCATTTATTTGCTTAGAATTCTGTCTGGTAGCCTAGAATGTTGATCACAGAGACTTGCCACAAAATTTTAAATGTGATTAAAAACTAAGAGACAGCAAACCTAGTATTTGCTTCTAGATAGGTGCCATGGTAACATTCAGGCATTTAAATAAAATCACAGTTATTTTCCTTAGGGTATTAGCAGAGGCAAAGCTTCCTAGAAGTAAATGTACATGTGCAATAAATCAAATGTTCAGAAGTAGATTCTTTATTCAGCTGTACTTTAAAATACAACACCTCTGTGAAATATGGCTCATTTCTGTAATGCCAAGTGAGCTGTATTGACTACATGAGCATAAGTAAACACCATTACTGTGGGCTTTCTCAAGCTTTGTTTTTTGAGGAAACTTGTATTTGTTAAGGAAGATTGCAGGTAAGATTGTTGGTCTGCCTCAGCACTGACATGGAAGCAGTTTGGGGGGAAGATGGGACTTAGCAGTTGAGCCAGCATTAGCATGCATGTGGGAATTGGCTTAAAAACTTTTATTGGTTTTCCTCTTTTATACTTAAGTGATGTTGCTGATGTGAAGTTAGATGCCTTTTTGTTTATTATTTTTATTGTCCCCTTGTGGTCTTTCTCCAGAAGAGAATTCAGTCTTTGACTCCCATCTATTGATTCAGCTTTTATAGCAACAGAAGCATCACTGCCTCTAAGCAACGCTCTTTTTGTGTTTGTTAATCTCTTTAAAAACACAACTTTCCTGAATGATAATGGGCAGGAATTGTAGAGTTGGAGTTCCAATTCTTGCTTGTCACAGTGAGTGTAACAGCTCTTTGTTTTGGAAAGGTGGTGGGTGCCAAAGTGGTCACCAATGCTCGCAGTCCTGGCGCTCGCTGCTACGGCTTTGTCACCATGTCCACGGCCGAGGAGGCCACAAAGTGCATCACCCACCTCCACAAAACAGAGCTCCACGGGAAGATCATCTCTGTGGAAAAAGTGAGTACTGCTCCTCAAAGACACCGAGTTCCCATCAGATTGTACAAATGATCGAGACCACATTCTCAGCTGATCATGTGCCAAATGAATTGCAGGCAAAAAATGAACCTGCTGGGAAGAAGACAAGTGATAAGAAAGAGAATGAAGCAAAGAGAGAAACAGGCAGTGACAGGTACTGTTCTAAAACTTCTCTGTCCAAAGGTGTTTTGCTGTTCTTCAGTCTATGCTGATGTCAGGGAAAACCAAGTTCCAGTAAGAATTTCTGTGGTAAACGTTCAAAAAGAGGAGTAAATGCATTTTTTTCAACCTTTTCTGCAAGATAAACTTCGGTTCACATTGGCACTTCTTAATTATCTAAGAAACTTTGTGGGCATTTTGTGTGAATTTTTCCTCATGCTTCCAGCTGAGATACTTGAATCAAGGCCAAGTGTTTTGACAACTGCACAGGACAGTCTGCATGTCTTGTTTTCTGGTGTAGGATGTGGAAGGAAACAACTGGAAATCTAACTATAATTATTGTCACATCAGAATTCTGCTTTTTTCCAGTGTTGCTAGCATTGTCCCTGAATTTCCCTTCCTCTTAGTCTGTATTAGTCTAATCTATATCAATATCTATCTACAGACCTGGCAGTGTTAAGAGGGATGAGAAATCTGACCAAAAAGATGATGCTAAAAAGACAGAAGACAAAGATGAAAAGGAAAAAAAAGATAAAGACGAACAGAAGTCTGGTTCATCAGATCAACCTAAATCTATTAAGTCAGGTAATCTGGCTAGTCTTTTTTTACAGAGTAAAATACATGTTGATATATGAATATTTAATTGTAGGTAGTTGTTTCCAAACAAGTGCCAGTGTTCTAGGATTGTTTCTGATTCTCAGTTGGAAATCCAGAATGTGTAAGGAGGAGGGTGTTTTGTGGGGAGATGTTTGATATTGTGTCATCCTTAAGCACTTGGAGTAGGTGTAGTGAAATAACTGGCTTTGAAGAGAGGGTTAAATGCCCATTTTCACATTTTAGAGAACATCTACCATAGCAAAGAGTGGTGTAGAATGTGTAGTTTGATTGTTTTTTCCACCTCTGATTTTATTTAGGAAGTAAAGGAACAGAGAGAACAGTAGTAATGGATAAGTCCAAAGGAGAACCTGTTATTAGTGTGAAAACATCAACCACATCAAAAGACAGAGTAAGTAATGTTTCTGTGTGGGAAACATTTCCCTTAGAAACAACTACTGAATCGTGCCAAGCTACGTGGAACCCACACTTGTCCTGCCAGTTTGGCCAATTAGAGTTTCTATAACATGGAGTTAGATCTTAATTAGTAAAATACCTTTTGTTTGGCTGATACCATGTTCAGCAATCAAATCCTGCCAAACGAATGTGGGAAGGTATTGCTGTGTTAATACACGGTGTGTCTGCAATGGTAAAAAAAGAACAGTTTTGCAGGGACCAAGCCTTGAGATGTGATACGTAGGAATGGAAACAGAGCTCAGAGTATTGTTTGTGATGGTTGTCCTTTAGTAAATGAAGTTTCTCTGCTTCACTACAGAGTGTTAAGAGCCAGGACCGCAAGTCAGAGAGCAGGGAGAGACAAGGCATTGTGCCCTTTGACAAGATTAAGGCGCAGCGGAAGATGAGGGAGGCAGAGCAGCGCCGGTAAGAGCACGGGACATTGTGGGACTTCTCTGCACTCTAATGCAGATCTTATTGGCATTTGGATAAAGTGACTGAGAGATAAAAGGAGTTCCATTCTTTTTTTTCACTTGTTACTTGTTTATGGGTCACGTATCTCTTGAACTTAATTCAAGTATTTAATTATTTTGGGGTGGGGGTTATTTTTGTTTCCATGATGTTTAATACAGGGTAAAAGTGATAATGGCCATCCTTCAAATTCCCTGCTAAAACTGTGACCTGAGTTCCGTGTTTTCCACACATACTCCTCACCTAAAAGTAGTTGAACTAAACAGGAAGAAAATGCTTTTGTCATTCTTAATGGAGAGGAAAAGGTTTCTCATAGTTAGATTTCTGAGCTGAAGTCACTATCCAGCATAATTTCTTCACAGATACTTTATTTCAGTGTAAGAAATGAGCTGTGGACGTTTAGATTCAAATTCCCCTGACCATATAGAATTATTTGCCCCCACAGTGGGTTTTGTGGGAGTAACATGATGAGTCTATAAATACAAGTAGTTCATGTATACACTGAGTGTCTTCCCTCCCACACCCTTCCCAGGTGCAATTTCAAGGAGCCGAGCAGTCACTGTGCTATTAATTATTAACACTTCTCTTTTTTTCTCTTTTTTTCCTTTTTAACTTCCTTTATTTGTTGAAGTATTCCACCTGTAACCTTTCCTTTCTGCTCCACCAGCACCCGGGAGCGTCGGGAGAGGCAGCAGCACCTCCAGACTATCCGGGAGCGCGAGGAGAGGGAGAGGCTCGAGATCGCTCGGGAGAGGCTGGAGATCGAACGGCAGCGCCTCGAGCGGGAACGGATGGAAAGGGAGAGGCTGGAGAGAGAACGGATGCACATAGAGCATGAGAGGAGAAGGGAGCAGGACCGAATCCAGCGGGAGAGGGAGGAGCTGCGGCGCCAGCACGAGCAGCTGCGCTACGAGCAGGAGCGCCGCTCTGCCATGAGGAGACCCTACGACATAGATGGCAGGTAAAGGCAGCAGATACACAGGAGGCACGTGGGGAACGTTGCTGCCAGGTTCTGTCTTACCAGCCTGGGCTAGAAAACACCACACAGGCACTCTCAGCTTCCATCCAGCAGCAGTGGTTGATTGCATTGAGGTGATCACGTTTAATAGTCCTAATCAAGCTCTCCGTTTTGACCTTAATTACCCTTCTTTTGGCTTGCACAGTTTGGAAGGGGGAACGATACCAAAAGGCATTGTGTGGGCTAAGATGAGCATGTCCTTTTCTCAGGAGGGATGACCCCTACTGGCCAGAGGCAAAACGAATGGCAATGAACGACAGGTACCATTCAGACTTCAGCCGCCAGGATCGCTTCCATGACTTCGATCACAGGGATCGTGGTCGTTACCAGGAGCATTCAATAGACAGGTTGGTGTCTTACCTCCACAAAGAGCTGTATTTAATGTCACATTTTGATGCCTTCGCTGTGTGTGGTTGGCATTTTATTTTTCACGTGTGGTTTAGTGGCTGTGGACTTCTCCTATATCCATGAAGAGATCTGTACTGTGCCATGAGATGAAGCTTCTGGCAGGCTTGTTCAGAGTGGTTTTGCAATGCTGTTTCACATACTTGTAGGACTCTGAAAAATTTCTAAATAATATTGAAGGCACCCAGCATCTTAACAAGAATATTCTGGTTTATACCTCAGGGCTAACTGGTTTTTCCAGGGATCCAAGATGTGTCGTGATTTCCATACATTCCAGCTGTCTGCCTTTTGCAGATGTTGGCACTATATGGAAGCAAGATTTTTTTATCTGTGTTTATAGACAGATGAATCTTTATAAACTGCTGTATGTTTTACTACCATGATCTGATTCTGAATGTCTCTTTGTAGGAGAGATGGATCAAGGACAATTATGGGAGATCGGGATGGACAAGTGAGTTGCTTTATAGAGCTACAGAAATATCTTAACATCTTATAACCTGGTTTTCTGTACTGTGTGTCAAGATTAAATTTCAGTAGTTGAGAATTACATGTCTCCCAAAGTATGTGTGAATAATCAGATTTTGTTTACTTCAATAAGAGGAAATTCAAATCAAAGATTTGTTTGTTAAAAACGTTAGGTGTAGTTACTCTGACAGAAATCAAATCAAGTGAATTATGTCACAGTATTCCAAAAGATTGCATAGCAGAGGCAGAGGTGCAAAGTACACATTTACTCTATGAGGTTACATGGAAATAACAGCAAAACTAGAAGAGACGTTTGCATTTTTGTGAGGGCTGGGAGAAAGACCTTCAGGACACATTCAGGCAGTGAGAGATTGAGTCAGGGAATCCCCAAGTGCCCTTTACTGGTGGCTAAGCTGTGACATTTGGAGGGACCTGGATAGGCTGGAGAGTTGGGCAGAGGGGGAGTATCATTAAATTCAACAGCAGGAAATGTAAAGTCCTGCTCTTGGGGAGGAATAACCCTGTGCAGGAGCACGTGCTTGGGACCAACCAGACAAAACAGTTCTGCAGAAAAGGACCTTGGCACTGTGGTGGACAGCTAGCTGATAATGAGCCAGCATTGCACCCTCCTGGCAAAGAAGGCCAGTGGCATGAAGGGACACATTAGGAAGGGTATTGCTAGAAGGTCAAGGCTTTTTCACTCAGCACCTCTCTGGTGTTCCGTGCCCAGTGCTGGGCTCCCCACTACAAGGAGTTTATTGGAGTAAGTGCAGTCCAAGGCCACAAAAATGATTAAGGGTCTGGGGCATCTTCTGTATGAGGAGAGGCTGAGAGAGCTGGGACTGTTCAGCACAGAGGGGAGAAGGCTTAGGGCTTGTCTTACCACTGTGCGTTAATACCTCATGGGAGGGAGGGTAGGGAGGAAATGTAGCCAGGTGCTGCTCAGTGGACAGGACAAGTCAGCTCAAATTTAAACATGTGAAATTCCATGTGAAGACAATACAAATCACCTTTAACTGAAGGTGGTCAAAGCTGCAACAGGTTGCATGAAGAACTTGTGAAGTCTCTAGCTGTGAAGATACTGAAAACCCAGTGGGAGACTCTTGCAGACAGCCTGCCCTGGCTGACCCTGCTTGAGCAGGAGGGTTGGCCTGGATGACCTCAGGAGGTCCCTTCCATCCTGAGTGGTTCTGAGACTGAGTAATTACAGCTGAGCAACTTGAGACAGTGCCCAGGTGTGTTGTGTGCAGTCCTGTAGGTGTTCTTTGCCTTCCAGCATTACCCAGATGAGCGCCACGGAGGGCCCGACCGCCACTCACGAGACTCGAGAGAGAGCTGGGGTAGCTATGGGTCTGACAGAAGGATGAGTGAGAGCAGAGGGATCCCCCCCCAGTCACGGTGAGCACTGAAAACACATTTTCTCGTGCATCTGAGGAATATTTCTGTGTGTGAATGTGGGACACAGTTTTTGGAAGTACAGTTCTTTTTGTCCAGCATTAACCCCGAGTGTGTTGGACGGACTGCAAGTGAATAGCTCCTTCAGCTTGCTTTGTCCATCAGAACATGCATTTTGGCATGATTTTTTATTATAATAACCTCACATCTGAGAGTCTTTGTGCTTTCAATTAATTTTAACTAACATTCCTATCAAAGCTTGCTATTTTCAGAATAGTTGTTCTTCCCTGATACCTTTTTTCCTTATTTGTCATCTTTCTTGGTTTGAGCAGAAGGATTCTACTGAGACTTAACAGATAGCAATAAAATATCAGATTTGCATGCACTTTGCTAAAGCTTTTTGAGTGAGTTTGTGACTTAGTTTTTTTGCTTGAACCTCTTCTGTGTGCTCTGGCTGATGAATTTCACACCTTTACAGGGATGGGCGTGACTGGGGAGATCACAGTCGGAAGTTTGAAGGACACCAAGATCGTTCATGGCAGAGCAGCGTGGACGGAGGAATGATAGGACGGGACCACGAGAGGTGGCAAGGTATGCTTCTTGCACAACAGTTCATTAGTTGTGCTTTGTGAAGAATAAAAACACAGGCATTATTGCTGCAGATGAAGTAAAACTATTCCTTTAGATATAAAAGAAGCATTTCAACTTTTTTAGGTGGAGGGAGAGGCAGACCTGGCCACGTGATGCATCGGGGAGGCATGTCAGGGTAAGAACTTTGAAAGAAGTGTTTGTTTTCCTTTTAAGGGACATTTCTTCTATTTAAATTGGCCAAAGAAACATTTTATGGGAGCATCAGTTATCATTGCTTAAATATCAAGGAATAATAAAACATTCCCATGGGTTTTGTGTAATGTATGTTATAGAAGAGTGAAAAATCACACCAAAAAATTGTGGAACAACACCCCTTTTAACACCCTGACCACCGGAGTCAGGAGAGAGCATTAAAATGTCTGAATCCCTTTCCAGGCGTGGCAGTTTCATGCAGGGTGGCAATCAAAGTCAGATCATGCATGGAGGAGGAATGCAAGGAGAAGGATTTGCTGGCCAGGAGAGAGCAAACAGACCGAATGATCCTCGTTTCAACCGTCGCTACTGATTGTGTTTAATTTTTAATGCAAGGTGGCAAGTGAAACAAATCTGTTACCCGGGGTTACCATTAATTGTAACTTATGGGCTACTGTAAGTGTAATTTTTTTAAGCTGCTGCCATATTATGTCACTCAATCCAATGTGAATTCATTTGTTTTGTAAGGTGTTGTTCATATCCCATTTAAAATGTTTGTTTATAAAGCATTCCATTTTCCATAAATAAACGCCAGTTTACAGTTAATTGCTTTGTTTGGCAGTCCCTGTAAAACTAATTCATTCACTATATAAACCATGTGACTTTTTTTCAAAGATTTAAGTGTCAAAGTGCCTTACAGGTGTCCCTTTGCACTTTCAGTAGCTCCCAGAAGTACGCTGAAATACTGTGGTGTTATCTCAGACCTGTCAAAATTAACCAGCCTACATGCCACCCTAAGAGAACATTAGTAGCTGGCACTTGGCAGTTTGAACACCCTACCACTGCAAAACTGACACAGGATCTTGTAGGGGAAGTGAAGAATTCTTTTTTCATCTTGTATATGTTGGTAGGTACTGTGCAATATAATACAGTCTGAAAAAGAAGTTACAAACTGAGTTAGCACAGCTTCTGTAAGAGACAGCACAGAGGTACTTGTGAACCTCCTACTAGAATCATTTTATTTAGCTTCTGATAGATCAGGGTAGTCCAAAACTGCATCAATTTCAGGCCAGGAATTTTACCCAGCGATCCATAATTTCTTTAAAAGACTAGAAAGAGCCATTGGCTGTGCTTTGGCATCATTTTAAAAATGTGTTGAGAACTAACATGATTATGACACGATCTGTCACTTTGTGATACCCAAGTTATTTGTCTTTGTGCAGTCATCTCTGGAGCAACATGGCCTCAGCATTAACCACCAAGGGTGGCTTTTATGCTGCCAAGAGGAAAAAATCCTGTTACCTTCATTTGTAGGGTCACTGGGGCTTTTTCCATCTGCAGAGATGGGGTTTTTATCAGTTGCCTGAAGATATTTTTTCATTCATCCATAGAGAAAGCACATTACAAGGATGAAGCTTTAGAGAGCAATCATCAAAGGGAAAAAAGGTGGTACAGAGGATCATGAAAAGCATGGAGGACTGAAGTTCTGAGCATACCAGAGGTGCAGTATTCTACCTATTTGTACATAGTGTGCTTTGTTCAAAGTGGTTACATTTTGTAGCAAAAGCTAAGGGAGAGGAAGGCTTTCTATAGGACAATGTTAGAATTTGGAATGATGAGCTGGGGGAGTGGACTTGGAACCATTCCCTGGCGTCCTGAGCCTCACTCTGCCTCTCCCCTTATCTTCTGGGACACTCAAGCTGAGTAAGGGAAGTGTTTTCACAAAAGACCTGAAGATCAGCACAGAGGCAATCCTGGAGACATGATTTTTTTATTACTTCTTGTGACCTGTAAAAATTAAACAGTGCTCTGGAAAATCAAGCCCTCTCTTTTACCAAAGCTCAGTGACGAGGTGGTCCATGGCAGACTGAGCTTTCCATGCAGACTGCCCCTTCCTCTAGTTTGAGGGAAGAGAGGTGTGTTCCAGTAAACCCACATTCCCTGTTTGTTCTGTGAGATGTGCTGCTTTTCAAAGCCTGAGCTGATTACAGAGGGGCTGTAACATGGCAAGCAGCTCCTGTCTCCCAGCTGGAGGTACCTTGGTGTGCCCAGGAGCCTGCATGAGCAGCCCTGCACCATTATTTTCTGGGCTGTGTACCTGTGACACAAACTCCTGCAGGAAAAGGCAGTTGGGAAGTTAAGGGAGAAATGGGGTATTGATTGAGGTTGTCAAGGTTCTAGAATGAGGTAAAGCATCTGGCACCTGCACAACAGAACTCCCAAGGTTTACTGAGCTTGTAGCTTCCATCTGGACCATCAGGTTTAAGATCTACTGATGGATCCATGCCTCAGGAATTAACTTAAGCACTTTTTAAAGCTATTTATACCTTAGCCAAATCCTCTGAAATCTCTTGGCAGTTGGTTTCATCATATAAGTATTTGTTTAAAAAGGAAACAAAACTGCAAATCCTTCTTCATTCTTGTGTTTTAAATCTGCTTCCCTATTTGAGTAATCACTTACCCTGCTCTGTGTGCTGTTCTGTAGCTGTGCCTCATCTACAAGTGGCACAGACTAGAACAATGCAACTGTTGTTAGTGGGGGAAATGCCAGCCCTGCTGCCAGCAAGGTCAATCCCTGTCCCTGGTTTTGGAAGCAGGAGCAGCAGCTCTGGGACAGGGCCCTGAGGACAGAGAGGTTACAAGCTGTGTGTTTGCAGTGACCCACCTGACAGTGGTGCCCTCTAGGCCATTGCTGCTCCTTACACAGGCCTTGGCTGTGACTGAAAACTGACCTCCTGAAGGTTTTCATCCCCATTAAAATGAAAACATGCACAGTCTGCCCACTGGAGCACATTGCAAGCCAACCAAATGTTTCATGCAGATACACTTTGCTCAGTTGCTCTCCCTGTGCCTGTATAAACATCCCAGGCCATCTTTTACTACATCTTTTACTGTTACCTTGGATGTTTCAATTTCTTTCTAACTCTTACTGGATTCTTTTGAATTAGAGGGCATTCACTTTCAAGATTAATTCAGCTTCAAGAATAATCTGTTTAGTCACCAAGCCTGGCAGCTTTGGTGCCTCAGCATATGGCCACCACCTCCTTACAACTGATCTGTGATCCCTGGAGCCTTTGACCACTGCCAGGACAGAGCAATTGTTGCAGTCTGTATGCCAAAACCAACCCAAATACAAATTCAACTTCCAAAGTCTTTTATTGTAGCCCTCACACGGCTGAGCTGCCCTCCAGAGAGATGGACTGTGCGTCCTCCCACAGACAACGTGGGACAGAGAGAACCATGGACCCTGGAGAACCCTTCATTTGACAAGATCCTTCACGTACTTCCAGCCTTCCACTGTGTATTCACAGGCCCTGGTGGGAGCTACAGACAAGGCAGACATGACTGACTGCACTCCTGCAAGGAAAGCAGAGAAGAATTAGCCCAAGAAGATTATCACTCAAGCCAAACTTCCCAATGTTACTCTAGATCTCTAAACACAGAGAGAAAAACTGAGCTCTAACTCAGATGCTTTCAAACACACAGTGCCCTCAATGACTCTTGGTTCAAGTGCACCTTTGTTGTCTCAACAGCATTTGTGACACAGAAATTCCAACCTCAGGGCCTGTCTGTGAGACAAACAAAGAACTGAGCTAAGTTCCATTTTACTTCTGGCCTTGCCACAGACTCTGGGGGTGATGTTGGACATGTCACAGTATTTGTGGACCATGTTTCCCCACAACTACATGAAGAGTCTTCACTGCAGCATAAAAACTATCTATTACTAGGTATTTATAACATGCTTTGACCTTCAAACAAGATGTCTAAAATTCTAATAACAATGGGAATGCTCATCCCTTCTGAACATTCCGGGGCTCAGTTCAGACATAGTAGCATCTATAAAGTCTTCAAACTTTAACCAAAGGTTCACCTTTCTTAAGTTTTCATTTATTTTTAACCTCTAGTTTCCTTAATCACTGCCAATGCTGATGAACTCACTAGTGCATAAGCTACCTATTTATTGTGGGGGCCACAGGCCTGGCCAAAAACTTCAGTGACACTTTGTCTTAGGTTCTAGGGTAGCACAGTCATGCCTGTCTTGGGGCACAGGTAGGCAGCAAGCTCTGCAGGTAAAAGAAACACCAGCTCCCCTGGTTAGCAAAGGCAGCCAGGCTTATGGACACACATCCTCCTCCTCCTCATTTTACAGTTGAAATAAGAAGAAATTAAGTCCAGAGTCAGTCAGTGTCCTGGTGGTAAAACCTGAAGCAGAGTATGCTTCCTCAGTCCCAGTCCCAATGCTTCTGCCACCAGACTAACATCATTCCTTCTCCATCATTTATTCAGGAGGACAGTATTGAAACAAGACTGGTATAAGCTACATCACCCTTGGCCCCTTGCTCCTTTCACACTTTGGTGAGCAGTTATTTTACCTTTATTCCAGGAATCAGAGGGGGAAAAGTCAAATTTTGGAGTGGGTGGGAGCTAGAAAGAGAGAGACAAAATATCAGCACTTGAAGGGTTTAATTTACAATTCACATCACTTTGGTGACGCCTCTTGACCTCAGATCTCAAAAATACTTAGGTGCCTACTCTCCCTAAGTCTCAAAAGGGATCAGACATGAGTCTGGGCTTTGTTTTTCCCCTGATATTAAGTAGGGGCAGAAGGTAATACATATCATTTGGGTGCTCATGAAAAAACACCTCCATGCTGACTCCTTATCTTATGTGGCTGTCATCTCTTAGTTTATAATTGTCTCTAACATGAAAAATGCTTTTCAAACTTTAAACAAAGGCTCCTTCTTTTCTGAGGATTTTAAAAACTAAGAACTAACAGAGGAGGGCCTCTTCAGGCAATTTAAGTTCAACTTGATGAACTGTTAGCAATTTGAGAAACTGGCAGGATAGTATTTTCATTAGTTTTTCTAAAAGCAAGTAGAATCTTTCAAAAGCAGCTTAGGAATACCAAAACATAGTGAAATATCACCCAGAGCATGTTTGCAATCCCCTCCTTGACTCTGCACAGGCTGTTCATCCCTTCTCCTTCAAATTAACACCTGTGAGCCCTGTCTCTCCCCAAAATGAAAAATTTTATTCTCCTTCCATTTCAAGCCTCTTCAAAATATTTGCAATGTGAAATCTAGTTTCAACAGTAAAACTCCTGCCAGAATCAGACCACCACCCCACTGTTTCCTCCTCCTCATTCAGAGAACATGTTAGTTTTGCAGTGTTCATCTGCAGAGCCCTTACCTCCCAGCCAAGGTAACTTGTCCACTCCTGGATAACTGGAGGCAGTGCTGCTTGAGCTTTCTTGAGTGCTTCAGCACCTTGTGTGCCACTGCCCAGCAGCCCCTGATCGTATGCCACGTACACAGCAGCTCCAGCCAGGCCTCCTTTGATGAGAAACCTGAAAGCATCAAAAGCAGAACACTTCAGTTCACATTAGGACCACCAGTGCATCTCTCTCAGGGCCTTGTGGCTGCCAAAGGGAGGGTATCAGTAAAGAAATCAAAGGGTCACAAATACTTGAATTTCTTGCTGCAGACAAAAAGCAGTGGAAAAATATCTACCCACCTTCCTTTTCCTTCCCAGGCCAACTACTCCCTGTCAGCCCCTGGAAACTGTCCCTATTCACGTTTTATCAGTGACAGTTTTCAAGGAAAAAACCTGAGAAGGTGTCAAGCACCTCAGAGTATGTGCCACTTCTCAAAGTCTGAGAATCACTGGCATACACCTCTGATAAAAGGAACTAAAGGATTTTGCAGTGGGTGAGCCATCCATGCTAAGGATGTGGTTCTTGCTGTCTCATTAATAAGGGATCTCATTGATCTGGCAGACACCAATACCTTGTTAAGCTCATTACAGTCCAGTTAACACCTGGCCACGGTGTTTGCATTGCCCAGGCTTTTAAACTTCCCCTGCAGACTGCACAGTGTGCAGACACCACTCTGACAGCTGTAGGGGCAACCCAAAACCCCATGATGGGCAGAGAGTGTTTGGCCCTTACTGGCATTTCACTATTAACAAGAGATTCGAGGAGTCTGACTTTTCCAGATTCACAGGGCAGAGAGTGGTTTTCTTTTCAAAAACACAGGAAAAGCAGTTGTACAACCAAACCAACCAAAACCCTCTGGACAGCAGCACTGCAGGAATAGAACCCAGGGGCAGATACAGCTGTCAGGAGAGAACCAACACTTAAACCTCTGGATTTTGGGTGAGGGGATCTCTCTGCCAAAGTTGTTCACCCCAAAGAACACCCTCTGGGTGGGTGTTCTCAGTCGGGCTGTGTGTGCAGACCCAGCACATGGGTTTATGCTCCTTGTTCATCCCCCTTTCCCCAGAACACTCTGGGGTCCCTCCTGGCCAGGTGCACGAGCATCCCCTGGGTTTATGTCCCATATTCATCCCTCCCAGGGCAAGCATCTGCCCGGGTTTACATCCCCTGTTCATCCCTCTCAGAGTGAGCATCCTCCAGGTTTACGTCCCATGTTATCCCCCTCCCAGGGCAAGCATCCCCCAGGTTTATGCTCCTGTTCATCTCCCTCAGGGCAAGCATTCCCCCGGGTTTATGCCCTATTTATCCCCCTCTCAGGGCTCACATTCCCCGGGTTTATGTCCCATGTTCATCCCTCTTTTCCAAGAACACTCCAGGGTCCCTCCTGGCCGGGTGGGTGAGCATCCCCCGGGTTTATACCCCCTGTTCATCCCTCCCAGGGCAAGCATTCCCCCAGGTTTATACTCCATGTTCATCCCTCCCAGGGCAAGCATCCCCCAGGTTTATGTCCCATGTTCATCCCTCTTGTCCAAGAACACTCTGGGGTCCCTCCTGGCCGGGTGGGTGAGCATCCCCCGGGTTTATATCCCCTATTCATCCCTCCCAGGGCAAGCATCCCTCGGGTTTATGTCCCATGTTATCCCCCTCCCAGGATGAGCATCCCCCAGGTTTATGCCCCCTGTTCAT
>JAWWTY010000078.1:2672855-2739114 GCA_035222235.1 Margarornis squamiger | reverse complement strand
CAATCCACCCCAATCCCTCCCCAGCCCCTTCCCAATCCCTCCCCAGTCCCTTCCCAGTCCTTATGCCCATCCCAATCTCATCCCAAACCCGCGGAGAACGCCCCCCCCCCCCGCCCCGAGTGTCCCCCCTCAGGGAGGGAGAACCCCAAGGCTCGCCCAAAGGTGAGTGTTGCGGGCTGTGGGTGGCATAATTCTTTAAGGATTTAAGTGTTGGAGCGAGGGCAGGCGGTGAGGAGTGGTGTGTGTGTGTTTAAGGGGTTTTTTTTCCGCTCTTACAGGGCCTGTGGGGGGTCCCCGCCGTGTGAGGGGCCGGGCAGGGATCCCTCTGAGGGGGAATTAAAGTGCCTTTTTGCCCTGCAATGGGTGTTCAATGAGGGTGAGGGGACCCCTCAGGAGGGCTCTGAGGCGGAATTAAAGTGCTTTTTATGGACCTTTTCCCCCTGCACCAAGGTGGGTGTTGCTGAGGGTGAGGGGACCCCTCAAGAGGGCTCTGAGGGGGAATTAAAGTGCCTTTTATGGACCTTTTTTGCCCTGCACCAAGGTGGGTGTTGCTGAGGGGACCTCTCAGGAGGGCTCTGAGGGGGAATTAAAGTGCCTTTTTAGGTGTCTTTTACCCCTGCACCAAGGTGGGTGTTGCTGAGGGTGAGGGGACCCCTCAGGAGGGCTCTGAGGGGGAATTAAAGTGCCTTTTTAGATGTTTTTTACCCCTGCACCAAGGTGGGTGTTGCTGAGGGGACCCCTCAGGTGGGCTCTGAGAGGGAATTAAAGTGCTTTTTTGGCAGGTTTCGGAGGGAGGAGAGCTCGGCCCCCACAGTGGCCTGGAGGGACATGAGGCCAGCGGAGAAGGCGCTTTGTGTCACAGGGATTGTGGCTGGGCTCGTGGCTTTCCTCTGCAGAGACCCCTTTGTGCCAGGTAGGCTGTGAGAAACAGAGCCTCAACCAAGTGAATTTGGTTTTTGTAAAAAGGTTTATTATATGGTGAGAGCAGTGCAGGCCTGGACATGAGGGAGGGAGTCTTTGCTCCACCAACTCATGTGTCATGTACAATGTGTGTCTAGCTTTTACCCAGCCACTTTATACATATTCATTACATGGTATACATGTGAATTTTACATACTTCTCCTTATATGGCTACAGTTAAGTCGTTATTTTTAATACTAGTTAATTACTACATTACAATTTAGTATCTTGATAACTTCCCACCATAATTCAGGTATTCCTTGAGAAAGGAGTGACAAGGGGAATTTTAGGATTTAGTGATTTGACAGATTCTCTATCATAATTCAGGTATTCCTTGATAAAGGGGTGACAGGGGAGCTTGGGGGGTCATGTACAATTTAGTGTCTTGATAACTTCCCACCATAATTCAGGTATTCCTTGAGAAAGGAGTGACAAGGGGAATTTTAGGATTTAGTGATTTGACAGATTCTCTATCATAATTCAGGTATTCCTTGATAAAGGTTCAGGGAAACTGGTGACCTTACAATAGTTGGTTTTATTGTTTTATGAGGGTGCAATAAAACCATTTGTTTCCCTACTGGTACGAATCATATACATACTTATTACAGTCTTACAAGGGAAGAGGTTGGATTTCCAAACTAGGACTGGTGGTCTTGCTCCTGCCCACAGGTCTTACCGTGGTCCCAAAGCAATGTTTCGTTCCCAGAAACAGAGAGAAGCTTAAAACAAAGAGGAAGATAAAATGATGTAAGAGCAGGGATCCTGCTGGCTCTGTGGGGGAAAAAACAGCACTTTGCCACTGCCTTTCTCTTTTCATGCTGTGGTTGCAAACTCCTCGGGGCCAAGAACCACCTCTGTAAATGTGCAGTGCCCAGCACAGGAGGGCTGACCTGTCCCTAAACTTAGGCAGAAGGCACATAGCCTGATTTATGTTGTACAGCTTGTTAGAGCATGAAAAACCAACTTCATTCTTGAAAGATTTCGGTCTAGCAACCCAGGGCAGGTCCATGGTATTGTTAATCTCAAGTGTTCTTCAGGTCAGTCCTGCCTCTTCTAGGTTTGGAGAAGCATCAAGACTTACACACATCTTTCTACTTTAGAGCTCTGCCAGTGGTTACTGGGGCAGCTCCTCTGCTGCTTCCTTCACTTCTGTATCTTTTGTTCTCTTCCCCATAATTAAGAGAGCTTGTCTGGGGCCCGTGTTCTCCTGACTGGAGCCAGTGCTGGGATTGGAGAGCAGATGGCATATCATTATGCCAGATTTGGGGCTGAAATTGTTTTGACTGCTAGGAGGGAAGCTGTGCTGCAGAAGGTAAGATCCTCTTCCTTGTGTGAGGGAAGGCATAAGAGATGTGGACTTTTACCAAAACAACAACAAATTAGTTGTCAGCATGATAAGTTTTCCTCCAGAACTGTTGTTAAGCATAACCCAGAAGAGAGCTTGGCCTGTACAATAAGATTTATATGCACTGCCTGAGCTTTTTACTTTCTGAACATTTACATGAGGAAATGGTATGAAGCTGTGTCAGGGATAATTCAGATTGGACATTAGGAAAATGTTCTTCATTGAGAGTGTGATCAGTCACTGGAGCTCCCCAGGTAAAAGGGGACCAAGCCTGGCAGAGTCCAAGGAACATCTGGGCCACAGATATTAATCATACGGTTTGGTTTGAGGTAGCCCTGTGAGGAGCAGGGAGTTGGATTTGATGATCCTTATGGATCCCTTCCAATTTGAGATATTCTGTTATTTCTATGAACTGCAATTCCTGTGCAGTATTGTGCAGCTTTTCAGAGTCCAAACTGTTCTATTTGTGGCTGTTTAAAGCCTTTTTGTAGGTTAAGTACTTTTTGACCAGCTCAAATAGATGAGACTTCTTCATCTGTAGTTTATAAAATGGGACAATATTTAAAGATGGTAACTTTAACTGCAGGGATATGTGACTTCCAAGGAAAGTTCTTCGCTATGAAATGGTGCAAAAGCTGGGGACATGGAGTATAATAATTCCTAATTCCTGAAAAGCATTATTTCAGCAAATAGCTAAACTGCATGTCATTAGTAGGCACCTTCATGTACTCAACATAGCAAAGGAATTATGAATGATGAATACCTTTCCAGGTATTTTGGAACAAAAAGAAGAACTTAATGTAAAGCATAACCCGTGTTCCAGAAGATTTCTCCTGAAGAAGACTGGCTTTTTTTGGGTGAATCATGATCCCTTTCCAAGGTAGATTTAATCTGCATCCTGCTAAGAGTTACCTCTATTTAACTGTCTGGTTATACAAAATCTGGATGCAAAATTAGCTCTCCATGGGCTGAATAGCAGTAAATTTAAAATTAAAGCATGTCTCTATCCAGCATGCCTCTGTGCAAAACTGATTTTCACTGACTGTAGTATGTGCTTTACAGAGCCCTTTTTTCTATTCTTTCCTCCCCCCCCACCAC
This sequence comes from Margarornis squamiger, assembly GCA_035222235.1. NCBI lineage: Eukaryota > Metazoa > Chordata > Aves > Passeriformes > Furnariidae > Margarornis > Margarornis squamiger. Next base: position 2,735,711 of record JAWWTY010000078.1, on the reverse strand, counting down.
TCCATATTTTTTAATCTTTGGGTGTGTATTCTCCTTGAAGGTGATGGAGAAATGCCTGACACTTGGAGCAAAGAAAATATTTTACATCCCTGCAGATATGTCTTCCCCTTCAGAACCTGAAAAGGTGGTTCAGTTTGCTGTCCAAAAGCTGGGTAAGCATCCTGGGCATCTCTTTGGCTTTCCATTATTTGAGTGTCTTAATTATGCTCTTGGTTTTCGTGATTGTGGTTGTCTTAAGGACCTCTGTAAGTGTGCTGTGATCTGGATGACCTGTCAGCCCAGAAACAGTGCTGTTTCTGCTGATACATTTCCATACCAATCACAGTTTTGCTGTTACACATTTGTGTATTTGTGACTTTGGAAATGGATGTACCACCAGACCTAGGTTCTGAGTCTGAATCACCCTGAAGCATCATTTTGGGTAGCTGTGGCAAAGACAAACAGCTTTCCCTTCAATTCTACCCTTGAGGAGCAGTCAGAGCTGCTCCCAGATGAGCAGATGTAATTTATCTTCACAGTAAAACACTTCCTAGCCTTCTGAGGGAGTGGCTGGTGGGTTCAACCCTCCTGCTGGCCTTTCTGAGTTCCTTGGTTACTGGTTAGGGGATGGGCCCTTTGTTTGATTGCATTCCCTCCTGTCCACAGGGGGACTGGATTACCTGGTGTTGAACCACATTGGCAGGACCCGTTTCCAGATGTGGACTGGAGATGTGGAATACACCCGCTGGCTCATGCAGGTGAGGTTTCTCAGCCCAAAGAGCTCACCTGGAACTGGGTGGGTCAGGCTTCTCCTGGGACACCTTTGGGAAGCTCCAAGACAAGTTTAAGTCTGTGGCAATGGTTGAAACCAAACCTTGTATTTCATTCATGTTTCAAGCCAAACAGTTTGGAGGCTTCATTAGTAGAGAGGTGTTTTGCTCAAGTGTTGTACATTTGTGAAGAGAAATGTGTGGGAGAACTTCAGACTTCTCTCCTTCCTTCTGTCCTGGCCTAATGGGAGATAAAAAGGACTGTTGGGATCTATGGGTAGTTGCAGGCAGTTGTACAGTGTCTGGTTTAGAAAGGCCAAAAGGTAGCAGCAAACACTTCCTACCAATCTATGGCAAGTGCACGTGGCATTGCAGAACACAGTGAAGTTGTTTGAAAGGCTCTGCCATTTGAGTCTCTGCTCACAGATTTAGAGTTTTCCTATAGAAACCTTGGTACCAGGTTTTGGGACCATGGAAATGAAGAGCTGTTTTCTTGATTCAGTCTTCTTGGTTCAGGTGGGTCATACTAGTTCTGTTTCACTTTGGAAGGAGCCTGTTTGGTGGAGAGTAAGAACTTGGGGTCACAGACAGGGAGTCTTTACAAGTTAGAGCCGTCAAGCTCTGAAGAGATGCTGAATTTTATGCTTGATTCTAGTCAGAGCTCAGTCGAGAGAAACTTAAAGGGGAGCAAATTGAGACACTGATGTCCTTGTTGCTGGGTAGGGCTTGCAGAGTAAAGAATAGTATGCAGGGAAATTAAGGACAGCAAATTGTATCTTGTCAAGAAATCTTTGCGTTAAAGCCCAGGAATAACTTTTGCTCTGAAACTTTTCCACTGCTTTTTATGGAATCCACAAGGCTCATGGATGCAGTGTTTGTCCCTTTCTTTAGAGAGATGATTTTTCTCACTTGATGTTTGAAAAGGCAAATCCAAGCTATGCTCCTTTCCATTTCTGACCACTGTATTGACTTTCTGGCTCATGCTTTCAAACCCTCTTGCTTCTTCCATGCCTACTTTTATCATTCCAGGTGAATTTCTTCAGTTATGTGGCACTTACAACAGCAGCCCTTCCCACCCTGGAGGAGAATCAAGGCTCACTGGTGGTTGTTTCTTCCCTCACAGGTTGGTGGCTTTACCTGGAGTTGTTTTCTTGTGGAAACAACAGTTCCCAAGGCATATTTGCATGTCATTCAACCCCTCAACACATTTTCCAACTGTGCATTTTACAGTATATAATAATATTGTAATAAATATATATATTTCCTCCCCTTACCCACATATGTGGTGGCTTTTGTGCTGAGATGTGTTTGCCCAAAGTGGTGTTGTTTTGTCTAAAGCAAGAACTTTGCCTAAGTTCTTGCACAGGACTAGAAATGGAGGGAAACTCACCTGAAGAGAACATGAGTTGATGCAGTATGGCAAAGCCTTTGCCCAGATACCCTAACCATGATGTCTTCCATTCTCTCCTTTTCCTTTCCAGGGAAAATTCCCACTCCCTTCACCACTTCTTATTCTGCCACCAAGTTTGCACTGGATGGATTCTTCAGCTCACTGCGCCATGAGCTCGCCATGCAGAAGAGAAACATCTCCATCACATTGTGCATCCTGGGCCTGATTGATACTGAGGCAGCATTAGAGAATACCAGGTGTGTATTTGGGGGAGGATGTAGGAGCCTGGGAGGGAGTGTGTCTGCAGGAATGCATCTCTTCTTGAGAGCATGCAACAAAATGCACCACAATGGTCTTAAAGGTGTGTGAATCTCTTTGGATGTGCAAGAGGAAGGCATGCACCTGCTTGGGCACATCATGGGGGTTGGCACATCCACCTCAGCACTGACCACGAGCATGCAGAGCCCCGGGGCTGTCTCTGCACAGCTAAATCCACCCCAGGGCCTGACTGGCTTTGATCCCCTGACTGTTTCCTTCCAGGGGCAAAGTGCACTTAAGGGCCTCTCCCGCTCCCGAGGCTGCTCTCGCCGTCATCCGGGGAGGAGCCACGCGGGTGCAGGAGGTGTTCTACCCCTGGTGGCTGCAGCACGTGTGCTGCCTCTGGGCTTTGTTCCCCAGCCACGGGGGACAGGTTTTAAGGAGTTACTATAACTACAGCAGTCCTTAAGGGGTGCCCAGTTTGTCTCCTCTCCCGTCCTATATCCCTTCTAATTACATTCCTACCATCCCACTAAGCACTGGTGTCAAGCAGGAGCAGGGCAGCAGTGGTGGCAAAGTAATCTTGACTTTTTTCCTAAGATGAGTCTTGGTTTCCTTCTCCTCCTGCTTTAGCCATGGTTCTGATGTTGCTACCCACAGGTCAGAGATCTTTCCCACTGTTCACTCTGTCTTAGCCCTCCTCCCATCTCCCCTCCTTCAGCCTCACCTGTCTGCTTTTACTGCTTCCAGCCTTCTCTCAGCCCTGGCTTTACCCTCTGCCTGTACAGGATGTACTGGACTGCCCTGCTCCACTGCTTTTTGGATTCTGTGAACCTTCTTTTATTTTAATTAAACAGTTTATTTTAATGTGTTGGTATTACATGTTGATGCTTCCTCTATGAAAGAACAGTGGCCACGTGGGTTCTGTGGGCATAGGCCTGTTGGCACACATTTGCTGACTGCATGGGACCTGTTAGATCAGCCCCAGGGCTCTGGCTTGTCTTGTGCAGTGAATGAAAGCAGGTGCAACTAACAAGATGAAGTAGAGCCCCAGTTACTTAGCAAGTAAAACTTTTATTAAATAAATTTGGGATTTTTTTTTGACCAGAGTGAGGAATTTGACATTGACAAAGCTTGTATCGCACCTGTAACATTGTACAGTCACATCAGTAACTGTGGTGGAAGAAACTGTAAATGCTTGTTTTAAACCAGCTTGACCTAGGATTTGCAAAGTCCTTTTTTTCCCATTTTACATTTGTTTGTCTTTTTTCTTTTTTTTTTCTTTTTTTGTTCAAAATTAGACTAAGTTTAAACTTCATGAAATTACTTGTAGCAGAAATAAAGTACATTATACAAATCACATACATAATAGATGTTAAGTATAAAAATGGTATTTACAATAAGTAAACATGGACTATAGAAACACACAGACTCGCACAGCTTCATTCATCTCTCATAAACTCTCAGCATCAGATACAGAAGGGTGGTTGAGGAGATGTGAAGGTACTTACAGAACTGTGCCACACACACCTGAACAAAGGGAGACTGGGGGAGAGTGAGAGTTGGCCAAGATTCTCTAAAATCCCCATAGTTCACTTCAGTAATTGCATCGACCTTTCCCCACCAACCCTCTGTTCATGTTTCACTGTGCACACACACACACACACACACACACACACACACACACACAAATGCTTGTGGTACCTTATCAAACTCTGGAATATTGAAATGAATCATTCATTACATTGTGGGGTTGGTCGGTTTGTTCTGTCTTGCTTTCCTTCTTTTTGTAGAAACTTTAGAGACTGTTTCCAGCTGTTCAAGGGATGTGCCTTGTCAGCATGACACACCTCCCACTCCCAGGGGATCTTTTTAAAATCAAGTTCTGAACTACATTCTGTGCTTAAGAGTATGTGTATGTAGCTGTCCCTACCTATAATCAGTCTCTTGGAGTGCTGGGGAAAAAAAACCAGAATAGCAACCCTCTTGTATCTGCTGGGGAAAGCTTTGCAGCAGGTGCACGAGGTGAGCCCTCTTGCTAAATTCAGAGGGGGAAAACATCCTGTTTCCTCTGGGAATCAGAACTGCCCACTAGGCAGTTCTTCTGCGTCGTTCTACCCCTCAACACATCGTGGGAGTGCTGGGTTCTCTGACACGGGGAGGCAGTGTGTGGCCCCTGGGAGGCTTCTGTAGCTGTTCTGGAGATTGCATCTGCTCACACTCTCCTCTTCTCTTGCCTTCATCAAGAAAACGCTGTTACCATGGAGAGCTGTGAAACACGGATCTGTGCCATGTGTGGGGAGGCAGTACAGTTCCTGCAAGTAAAGGGACTGGTTTCCTGTGCTCTCAGCCTAATCAGGGAGTGCTCAGGATGGGGTCTGGCACCAAATTCCAGGAGCTTTGTCTGCAGAAGCCCTTGGAAAGGTAAGATTGAGAGCTCTTGAGATCCTTAACCAGGCTGGTGCTACAGTGGATGAGTGACTCAAACTGACTGTGCCCTAATCCTGGAGTTATGTATTTCTCCTTCTTGCTCATGCTGAGCAGAGATATCTCTCTCTCTCCCCCACCCTCCCCTCCCCTCTCCAAGCACCCTCTCAGAATGTTCAGGCCTGTCTGCAGTGTGTGCTGAGAAGACACTGTTGCAAAGGTAAACCCCGAGCTTCCAACACCTCTTGCAAGCAATCAGTCTCTGAATGGAAAATTTGGTCCTGTGAGCCACTTTAAAAAAAAATAGACTGTATATATTTATATTTATCTATGAAAGGGCTGGAAACGGAGCAGGAGGGGGAGGGAGGGATGGGTCTAAATTTCCATACATCACTGCATTAACCTAGAGACACACCAGTGGGTTTTCTTGGTCCATGTACTCCAGCCACACCCCGAGAGGAAGAGCTTCATGTCCCCAGGGGCTGCTGGTTTGCTGGTCCCTTTGCTATGCACCACGTTAGCAGCAAATACACGAGTTGGTCGTGGCAAGAATCTTCCTCCTGGGCAGATATTGAGCCTTCTCTTTAATTGCATGTCTTGGAGAGGAGGGGAAGAGGAAGATGGGGTGGGTAGGTGGGAAGCAGAGGAAGGAAAGGGGTGGTGTCAAAAGAGTCGATAAATTTACTGGCCTCTCTGTAAATCAACCTGAAGCAGAAATTCTTCCTCTGGACTTTCCTTTCACCTGAACAGAAAGGGAGGAGGGAGGGAATTGGGGGATTAGGAGGACATCTATGCAAGCCTCAGGCTTTGAGTTGCTGTTGCTTAAACGTGAAGGACTATGACCCAAATCAGATCAGCCCTCCCTTGCTCCCTGTCTGTAGGCTGCCAGGAGCCAGCTCTCATGTCAGGCAATACTTCTGTGGTCCTTCAGGGTCTCACCTTTCCTCTGCTTCTCTGAGATCCCTGTGAATCATGGGATTGTCCCATGTAACAACTGAAAACTTCTGGGTTCTAAAACCTTTTTAGGCAGACAGAAGCTATTTGGGAGCAGTAGACAGTAGACTCAAACCTTGCTTAGAACACAAACAGAACCTCTGTGCCTGTCAGGGCCCTGAGAGCACTAAAGGGCCTTAATGAACTTGACCAGCCTCAGCTGCAATTTCTGTCCACACTGTCCATGGGTCCAAGTCTCATCACAGCTCAGGGCTGTGCCATCAGCCTTTGTCTGATCTGAATTATGGTTGTTCCAGTCTCCACCTGTTTTATGGACCTGTCCTGTCCACAGATCTAATCACCTGGACTTCAACCCTTGGATTGTCTTCCCATCTTGATGTTTGATCTGTTTATAATTGACATTACAGACCTGCCTGGCAACCGCTGGCCTGGGTCTGATCCTATTTACCTTCACCAGACCTGATCCTGATCTTGCCTTGCAGACTGACTCTCAGCCTTGGCTTTGGGCTTGCCTCATTGCCACAGATTTGCCTGATGGCCTAGGTTGAAGCTGGCCATCATCCCCAGGCCTGCTCTGGTCACCTTGCCCAGGTGCTGGGGCTGGGCCCTGGCAGGTGAGGCCTCTGCCCCACCAGCTGTGCTATTGCCCTCAGCCCATGGCTCCCCACTCCCAGCCCCTGCTGTCCCAACACTGCAGAGAGCAGTGCCAGGATGGTGCCAGCTTTACCTGTGCTGCAGAAGTGCCTCCTGCTTGCTCCCTGCTGTCAGTAGGGGTGGTTAGCATCCTTGGGTCGTTTTAACTGCACCTTCAAGCGTTTCATGCCAATCTGGAAGCCATTCATGGCCTGGATAGCAGTCTGTGCACTGGATGGGTTGTCAAAGCTTACAAAACCTGCAGGACAGGACACAGGCAAGGATGATAATGGCACTGCTGGTGCCATGCCCAGCACATGAGTGCCATGTGGTATCTCTCGTGCTTCCCTTGCCTGCTGGGTCAGCACTTACCAAAACACTTGCTCTGGTTGGTGGCACGATCCATGAATACCTTAGAGGAAATGATATTGCCAAAGGGCAGGAACATCTGCATCAGCTCGTTGTCTCCAAACTCCTGAGGGAGATGGTAGATGAAGAGGTTGCAGCCTTCAGGACCTGCAGGTGTGGGACAACGGGGAAGGACAAAACAGAAACCCCCCAAAGGGAAGGGGAAGAGAAGCGGGTTCAACTCACAGCACAGCACTGGAAGAGAACCCTAGCCCTGCCTCCTTCTGCTTTGTCCTCCCCTCACTTGTCTCTCAGTCACTCCTCCAGGAAGGGTTCTGAGGGCTAAGAGCAGCTGGGAGGTAACACACAAAGCTGGAGTTTCTGGAGAGCAGATTCACTTTCAAAGCTTGCCTAGTTCCCACATAGGATGCTGGACACAGCAACTGTGTGAGTGTCTGGGTGCTGTTCTGCTGGAAGGAACTCACTGAGATGAGTGTTCCTTGTTCACAGCTCTCCCAGTCCTAGGAGAGCAGCAGAGACTGCTGTGTGAAAGCTGCTGCTTTAGCATTCCCTGCCCACAGTTAGTGCTGCCTTCATTCCATAAGTCACAGCCTTGACTGGAAATCTCCTGGCCTGCCACATGTCCCATTTATGGGCTGACCTGGTCCTGTCCACTCCTTCACTTGCTCCTCCTGAGCCTGATGAGCACAAGAAGCTACTCCCTTGCTGACACCTACTGTGTGAATCAGGAGCAGTGAGAGAATGCCTTTGCCTCCAAATTCTATTCAGGCCAGTTTTGAAATAAGTTGAAAAATAAACTCAGGAGGCTGTGAAGGCTGAGAAGAGAGGAGAGGACATTGGGAGAGGCTGATTTGACTGGTACCTCTGTGGTTCTGGCATCAGTAAAGATGGGGAGGGAGTGCTCTTTCCCTGACTGCATTGGGAAGGTCCCCATGGTGTAAAAGCTTGGTGTCCTAGTGCCTACTGCCCCCTTTGTACCTGGCAACATCTGGCCAGGCACAAGCTCAGGGAGTTTGCATAACAAGCATCCCATGAACTTTTCCAGTCCACTCACTGCAGAGTTTCCATAACCCAGTTCCAGAATCAAAGATCAGTGGACAAAAAAATGAGTTCTGTCCCCTCTCCACTGGTTCTGTGGTGTAGAAGATGAGCTACACAAATCCCACCCGTGTCCCTGGGCACACAGATCCCCACTGTGACCCTCACCTTCTCGCTGCTGCTGCTGCAGGATGGGAGGCTGCTGAGGGATGCTCTGTGCAATGGGGGTGATGGTGGTGGCTGGGTACACAGCTGTGTAACAGACACAACAAACCATTTACCTGAGGATCTGCTCAGCCACACCTTGTGGCTGAGGGGGACAAGGGAAGCTGGTACCTGCATACTGCTGAACTCCTGTGAAGGCTGGGTGCAAACTCTCTGCTACTGAAGGGCTCTGGGCTGCAGAGGAAAGCATAATCAGAAGCACAGCAGAGAGGATCACTCATGCATTCTGTGTGTAGTGTTGTTTCCCACCCCCGAGTGAGTCTCAGTGCCTGGCTGGTATTCTCTGTGGGAAACAGAGGAACTAATTGCAGTTCCTCAGGTCTCAGGATGGTGGGGTTTTTTCCCTGGCCTCAATACCTGAATATGGCACAAGGCCATTGGTGTAAACTGTTTCCAAGGTTGGATGCCCATTTGAGAATGGTACCACTCCAGTGAATCCATTGGAAATGGGTGCTACCAGTCCCGGCACGGCTGCTGTTCCCAGGAGAGGTGGTGAATGTAGCCCTGCAGAACAACAAGAGAGGACATCCCATCAAAGTTCAGCTCCCACCTTCCATCTGCCTGGCAAGACTGCTGTGTCTGAAGCTGTTATCTCTTCTAGTTGGCATGTGGAGATGACAGACTAGTGCTGGAGCCTTCACAGAGTTAAGAGGCAGCTCTGGTGAGAAGAGTGTGTGCAGCACTGCTGTCAGAGCTCTGGGGTGGAACATTTTTAGCCTGGGTTTGTGCAGCACCTTGCATGATACATGCCTGTTCTCTATGGGTGTTCAAACCCACTGTGCATCATTACTGTGGGATGATGGTAATGAATAACAGCACTGCTGACCTCAGAGTCAAGTGCAGTCCTGGGAACCCTGTCCTTCTTTGCTGTACCAAAGGGGAAAACTGCAGCAAAAATGAACAGCAGTAGGGCAAGAGAATGTGTGTTGAGCATGTGAGGGTGTCAGGGAGGCTGCAGAAGTTTGTGCAGAACAGAGACTGCGGTGCTCAGAGGGCTGCATGGATGGAAAAGAGCAAACTAATGCAGATGCTGAGCCTGGGGGGTGTAGGAACTGTTTTCCCTGGGTGGGCGCCATGGCAGGTGCTGGGGCAGGAGGCTCATGGCAGTGAAGGCCCTGCAGTGCCCAGGCCCTCCCTCACCTGATGCTGGTGCAATGGGAGCAGCTGGCAGCCCGTTGAGACTGACGGCACCGATCTGCTGGATGTGGCACGGGGAGAAGGCGACGCCTGGGCTCAGGTAGCTGCCGTGGGAGGTGGAGAGAACCGTCGTCTGCTGCTGCATCAGCTGCAAGGCAGGACCGTGCAGTCAGGGCTGGGGCTGCCCAGGGCCTCCCACCCCCAGGGCCCTGCTGGAGCTGGGGGAGGCCACACGGGCCAGCCCGGCCACCAACACAGCCAGGACCAGGGTCGGGCTGGAGCTGCAGCCTTGCCATGTCCCCCACTCCCAGCCACTGCTGCGTGTTGCCAGGCTCCTGTCACCTGCCCTGGAGCTTCGGGCTCCTGTCACCTGCCCTGGAGCTTTGGGCTCCTGCAGCTCCCCTGGAGCTTTGGGCTCCTGTCACCCTCCCAGGAGTTTTGGGCTCTTGTCACCTGCCCTGGAGCTTCGGGCTCCTGTCACCTGCCCTGGATCTTTGGCCTCCTGTCACCTTCCCAGGAGCTTTGGCCTCCTGTCACCTTCCCAGGAGCTTTGGGCTCCTGTCACCTGCTCTGGAGCTTTGGGCTCCTGTCACCTGCTCTGGAGCTTTGGGCTCTTCCACCTGCCCTGGAGATTTGGCCTCCTGTCACCTGCTCTGGAGATTTGAGCTCCTGCACTTGCCCTGGAGCTTCCCATAACATTGCCACACCAACCAGAGTGGGCAGCAGCAGCAGCCCCACACCTGAATGCCCATACTGTGCCCAGCTGACAGCCCCCATGCCCTGGGGCCCACAGGATCCTGGTGGCCACCTACTCAAACAGTGGCTGCCCACCGAGGTGGGACAGTGACCTGGGCCTGGCCACATGGGAAAGCCCCCAAGAGCCAGGCACAGCTTCCCATCCTGCAGCCAAGGGACACGGCTCAGTGGGCATCCCAGTCCACAGAGCCAGTGCCACCCAGCAGTGCTGTCACCCCACAGGCCCTTCTCTCTGATCCCCTCTCCTGGGGCAGTGCCAGGGATGAAATAACACAGCTCTGCCTTGAGGAGCAAGGTGCACATTCCTCTGCTTTTGCCCAGCCTCGCCAAGCACACCGTGGTGCTGGGAGACCCGCAGAGCTCACTGTGGCACAGCCACCCTGCTCTGCAGCCAGGTGTCTGTCCAGGCCCAGCTCTTATGTCACACTTGGCCAGCAGAGGTCTGTCTGCTCCACGATCCACTGAGCTGAGCCTTTCCTCCAGCAGTGGCTGCACCCTCTGGGGTCAGAGGACATCAGCTCCTTCTGGTCCCATTGCACCTCTGCCTAGGCAGAGATGCACAGTACAAAAGGAAGGGTGGGGGTGAGATAGGAGGTCGGGAGAGGAGGGTTAGGAGTAAGAAGAAAAAAATCCTTCTGGTCCTATTTTGACCATCAGTGGGTGCTCTGGAGCATAAGATGCCCTCAGGAGTGCAGTGGCAACAAAGAGTTCTGGATGCAAAATTATCCAGCCCATTTTTAAGCCATCAAGTGAGAAGAGCAGGGGAGGCACAGGCACGGCTCTTTGGAAACCACAGTTTCCCAGGAGGTGCTGAGGGCTGACACAAGGCAAAACCCAAGACAACACCACAAACCTTCCTTACACTGCCACATCCCACTGTCTGCTCTGCAACATAAACACACGGCTCTCAAGTAACCTCCCTCATCCACAAATGGGGGAGTCAGAAAGCCAGTCTGGCCAAGGTCACAGCTGGAGAATCTGGTACCTCTGAAAAGTCTGTGGCCAGCTAAACCTGCTCCTGATTTCCTTCACACAGAAGCTGATAATTGCTCTCACATAGAAAGAGGAACTCCGTGGCATTGCTGTCTCTAAGCAGGTACAAGCAAAGGCACTGGGGTGAAACTGTCTGTGAGGCAGTGCTGGGACAGGGATGAGCCCTTTTTGGGGAGAGGTGGGCACCCCCTGGCACACCACAGAGCAGGGTCTCTGCTGGCAGATGGACCGACAGCACAGGGCACCAGCACTGCACCACTCCACAAAGCAAGAGCCCTGGTAGCCCCTCTCTGTTTGCCACCACATCATGTCTGGACTCCCCTTCCTGGGGCCACTGAGCCTGAGCCAGGACTGCAGGGAGGTGTGGCCTTCCCACAGCAGGGGTGCCCAGGGAGCACAGGCAGGAGAGGGAAGTGTCCCTGTGCAAGCCTGCACATACTCCCAGTGCTGTCCCACTGTCCCCACTCAGGGGTGCAGCAACCAACCCCTTCCTTACTCACTGCCTGAATATTGATCTTCTTTTTCCTCACGAATGCCTATTCTGTGCCAGGCCCTGGCTGGACCAAGACCTGCATCCGACTGCATATGCACTGACCTGGCATTCTGAAATTGTTCTCATTACTTACATGAAATTACCATAATGAACCATCAGAGCAGAAAGAAAAGGGGGGGGAGGTGTGAACAAATTACATTTTGTGTTTGGAACTGATTTATGGTATACAAGAAATATTCAAGCATTATAAGCACTTAGTAAATTGCACTGGCTGCTTTTTTAAGACTTCAGGCCTCTTTTGTATTGATAATTATTATTTTTTTCAGCTCCCAAACATTTCCCTGACCCCACCTGAACTAATTTGTTGAAGAAAATGAAATGAAGGAAACACTAACTTTTCACTTGCAGAGGCACTTGGGATCAAAACCTGGTTTAAGCATTGAAATAAATTGCTTCCAGATGCTTAGCCAGTTGTACATCCCAGGTGAGACTTTTCCCTATAAACTGTTCCAGCTAACATGCACTGTTTGACTATTTTAAGTACCTTACTTTGCATATTTGAATAGATCAGAATAACTTTAGACTTAACATAGCGTGTGATTATTTCATGTTTAATTTGAGAAAGTTTTTAAAGAAAAAGGCAATGAATAGAAATTTAAAGCATCCAACTGAAAACAAACCCAAACCCACCCAGGCTCCCAACTCCTTCAACCCCAAAATCATGGAAGCAATGAAATATGCTGGGGTTTCCTCCAGCCAGAGGGGCCACCTGCCAAAGCTGCCCATGGCAGGACATTTCCAGGTACTGCAAGGAGATTCAGTGAAGAAATCCCTCTCTTTTGCCCCCTCTGCCAGAGATATTAGATGGCATTTCAAGGGACTGATACCCTCTCCCTCTGATGGGAACTGGCCAGCATCTCTCCTCCAGGAGAAGGGAGACTGAAGACTGGGATGACACAAGAGAAGAAACAGTCAGGTGTGAGGTCAGTGCCCCAGGAAGAAAAAGGAGAAAGAACCAAACCCAGTGGAAAGTAAAAGCAAAAGGAGGAAAAAAATCATGAAAAAGTGGGAGACAGGCTGAGTCCTGAGTCCAGGGGAAAGCCAAACTAGTCTCAGAGTAGGAAGGGCAGTGAAGGATCACAGACCAACACAGTAAAAACAGACAGGAAATGCAGATCAGCAAGGAGCACAGCTTAGACCTGACTGGTTTCTTGCCATCAGCAGGAGCTCCTGAAGATTGGAGGGCACTTAAAAGACCAAGTCTAGAAGGTCTCACTGCTCTTCTTCCTTACATATCCTGGACCATAAGCTAATAAAGCACTTTCTGCCATCATAACCTTGCTGTGTGGGCCATTCCTGCCTCCTTCACCACCATACCATGCCCCAGGCAGTGCCATCCCTGTGACAGCAGAAGACACACCAGAATGACCATCTGGTGACCCATGGCTGAGCTAAGCTACAACCTTTGATCTCAGCCTTGTGAGCTGGACAGAAAAGATGGCAAAAGATCCTGGTGCCTGGTCAGAAAATGTTCTTCCCTCCAAATCACACTTCTGCTGGAAGGCTTGGAATGGCATAGCTGTTCTCAGCTTCATCACACAAGAAAAATCAAATAATGTGTGTTGGATAAATCCTACATTTGGTCCCCAAAATTCCCCACCTCACATGTACTGCCTCTTTTCCATGCTCTTGCCACACACTTAGAAGACATTTGGCAGTTTCTGGGGAATCTTTGGAAGGAAGTGGCCAGCAACTGAGAAACAGTTCCTTCTCTGTCATATAAACAAAAGGAAGCCACATTGAGCAGCTGCTGAAACCAGAGGAGAAAGAGGTGTTCACATATATAAGAACAGGTTTATTTGTGCTCCTTCCCCCTTGGGAAATTACCTTCAGTATCTACTTTCGAGTTCTTTGTCAACACAAGAATCTCTCATGCCTTGAGCAATTTCTGAGCCTCCTTCCATGGGCTCTATACTTGCAAGTAAAGACCTCAAAATGAGAGCCACTAAGAAGACTCAAACAATGCTCCACCACATCTGCCCTGGGACTTGTAGAGTTTGGGACCTGCCTCAAACATCAGTGGCGATCACCACCATGGCTCCAAGGCAATGGGGTTCTCTCACTGAGATCCCAAGCACAGCCAGACTGCTGAGACACCTCTGGCCCTCTGCTAAACCCACTGCTCCCCCTCCAGCATCCTGCAAACCCCACAGTCACCCCAGCCAAGGGAGAAAACCCTGGGAGCCAAGGGCAGCACTGGGAGGGATCAGGGCCCTCCTAAGAATTTCAGCAGAGAAATAAACTTGTGAAGCTGAGCCCAGGGCTCTCACGGTGCTCCAAAACCAGGGGGAGGCACACATTTGTGCCACAGACCCAGAGCAGGAGTTCACAAGTTGGTACAACACATCTGGCAGACACTGCCTAGGAATCATGTGCTCAAAACAAGACAGAAGGATACTGGGTCATGCTTGACCCGTTCCCAGGCACCACACCAGAGCAATCCAGGCTCATTCTGAGGAAGCCCCAGCTCTCCCCTGCCCCCCATCCCAGCAGAAAAACGCACAAAGCCTGTGCAACACAAGGCTGCTGACTGGAGAACCTGAAGCCAGGAGCGAGTCCCAGCGTGCTGGGGAACCTTCATGCAATCCTTAAGAGCCCAGCCTGTGGCTTCCCAGCCCCAGCAGTGCCCTGGGGCCAGCAGGGCAGCCTCTCCCCACACCCCCGCGGGATACTCACAGCCTGCGCATAGGCGCTGTATGGGCTGAACGGCAAGGTGAGAGATGGAGTGAATATCCCCAGCTGCCCCACCATTTGCTGCATACGGCGGAGGGTCCTTTCCTTATCTGTGTCAGCAAACTTCACCACTAGACTGGAGGAGGCACCCTAGGCACAGAGAGAGGAGACAGACAGGAGGCAGGAGAGAAGAGGCGTGGGACAGCCAGAGAGTCAGCAGTCAGGCAAGGCAGGATGGGGCAGAACAGGCAGCAGAGAGGAGTGGGAAGAGGAGCAGAAGAGCAAATATTGGTGTGAAAGTGCTCGGGAGCTGCCTGGAACCTGGGCTGTGCCCTTCCCCATCCGTGTGTCCATCCAACCCTTCCCCTCACACCCTGAGCCCTGCACGGCTGCATAAGGTGGGTGCATGGCTGCATTCACCAGGTGATGGTGTGGCCAGGAGCACCCAGGTCACCGACAGCCACAAGCACCATCTTTCCACCACCATGGGCTTGGCTGGGTAGGCAGAGCAGTTCCTGGCAGCTGGGAACAGCCCTGCTGCAGCAATGCACTGTCCTACCCGTGGGGTGCCCCAACTGAGGGTAGAGATCGCTGGAGATGAGATCGCAGCTGCAGCTCCCCTTGCACAGGAAGGCACAGCTATGGCTACACAACCCCACAGAATGCACAAAGCATTCCCACCCACACCCAGCCCACCCCAGGGGCCTCCTCTGCTGCCTAACTAAGAGGAGTTGGGGAGTGTGCTCAGACACTGAAGTCCTGACCACCCATGCTGCTGAATTGTTAGCTTGCACCCTGCTCAGTTTTTAACTACTCCAGGGAGCTGTTTCCAAGACAAATTCATGGCCTGGTTTTGGCTCTCTTTTTATTTAGCCTTTATAGCTGCAAGTGCTGTCACTACCAGTCTGGATGAACACAGCTACAAACACCAGAGCAGGGGACAGGATGGTTGCTGAGCCTGGAGCACAGATGTGCACACACACATCCCCACACACACCTCCCAGCCACACAAGCTGGAAACTGCAGCTGAACCTGTTTTGGAGAGTGTGGGGAGGTCCCTGCCACAGGGTAATGGGATGAGGATTAGGAATAGGGTAGGTCCCCTGGCCTTATACTCACGGGCATTGTCTGGCTGCCATGGAGTGCGTGGATTGCTGCCTGAGCCTCTGTGTGAGATGAGAACTTTACAAAAGCACAGCCTGGAAAGGGACAGAAAGAGCACAGGAGATTGCAGTGACAGGACTGCTGTGAAAGTGCCATCACGCAAGAGACAGTGTCTGTATCTCAGGTAAGGCAAAGGAAAGCCACCCCAAGGAAGCAGGGAACAAAAAGGATGACTCATCCCAAGTCCTCTATCCTGGAAAAAAGAGGAAGGGTCTCAAATTATTACTTCAATGATATGCTCTACAGATGATGTCACCATCTCCACCCTTGTCCCTGATTACCTCTTCCCCAAAGTCTCTACGGACTCCTAGTTGTGGGGACAAACATTTCAACCTTGCAGACCCAGGCTGACAGAACAGGCTCACCAGTGATCCTGGTACCTCAGCTACTCATGGTGCTCTGCTTCCCCTCCTTCTCCCTCGGCCTCTGCCCACCTTGCCCAGTCCTTCCTGGCAGCAGGTGACTCTCCCTGCCCTGCTCCCTATGCCAGGCTGGGTTCCCATCAGAGACACGGTGGGGGGAATGAGTGCCCCAGTGGGAAGGAGGCCCGGGCAGTGGGGCTGGTGGCTCTGCCTGCAGAGCAGGGAGAAAGGGCATGACACACACAGGGGTTCACACCTTTGCTGTTCCCATCAGGTCCGCGGAGCACCGTACATTCATCAATGACCCCAAATGGTTCAAAGAGCCGGAGCACGTCATCCTCAGACTGCTGCTTATTTAACATGCCCACAAAGAGCTTCCTGTCCCCTAGGGGCAAACACAGAAACATCAACCTTCTATGAGGCTTACAGTCCAGAGCAGGAGGACAGGGACACTTATGCACAAAACAGCCTAGTGTTAAAAACATGCCTGGCGTGGAAATGATTTGCTGAAATGCTTCCAGGGGGGAGTGTGCAGGGTCCACCCAAGCTCCTCACACCTGAAAGGTTTCTGTGGCTTCCCCTACCCTACCATCCCCAACTGAAAAAAGATTAATAATTTCCTTTTATTCATTAGCCTTTTCCCTTGAATAATCCAACGCAAATGACAAAGAAAACCTGTCTGGGCAATTATACTCTTATTGATCAGCATGTGAAATCCAAGAGGTACCTTTGGAAATACAGCAGACCAACCCAGGCAGGGTAATAAATTCCAGGACCTCTGACTTCTGTTTCCTTTTCCTTCTCTCCAAGATCACAGTTTCTTCAGCTGCCATGTAACTAAGCATCTTAGTTTCCATTTGCCCTTGCCCACCTCAGTCTAACCAGCTGTCTCCTAAGGCCTGGAATAAACCCTGGCAATCCTGGGTCCCAATCTGTGTCACCACAGGATCACCCAAATACCAGATAGTTTGATGAAAGCCAACAAACATCCCCGTGGTCCCCTCTCCCCCCTCTCCAGTGGCATTTTGTACCCGTGTCACACTGGCAGGGAGCTGGAAGGGCTGGCCAACACATCCAGCACTTTGAGCTCAGAGTCCTTCTGGGTTCCTCCTCAGAAGAGAGAGGTGAGGATTATGGTTTTCTTGGGATGGGTAAGTGGGGAGGCAAGAAAGGTGCAGAGCCCACCCATCAGTACCCACGGGGCTCATCACACCACCTGGTGCCACCCAGTGAAGCACAAACACAGCAGAGCTCGGGGCAACATCCTCCACAGAGTGATGGGAGCAGCGATTAAAACACCACAACATTGCAATCCTGGCCTAAATACCAACCCAACCTCCATTCTTGCAAGGAAATAGTTGTGCCAGCTAGTGAGTTAACCCTCCCCCCCTGCCCCAGACATGCTTGGGGAGGGAGAAATGACCCACAGGAGGGAACACGTCGGGATGTGGCTTCGGAGGAGCCGTGGGAGAGGATTCCTTATTGTTAGCGACAGGATCAGAGGGGCCGGCTGCAAACACACCAATGCAACGTGACGCACGTCAGGGGCAATAGCAAGGAAGCTGCTATCTCTTTGGGAGTGCAGTGACCTGAAAAACAACAGGTCTTGGAGCTACAGCAGCAGCACAGCCTCCAGAGGTGCTGGTGTGTACGTAGGGCAGGCATGGATGGCACATCACACGCTCACACCCCCACCAAAGCTTGCCCCAGCCCCTTCCTGGCTCCCCTTTGCTCAGTCCCCACCCAGGTGAGTAAACAAGGTGCCAGGTACAGAGGCACTGGGTGGCACACACAGGTGGGACCTCCACGCTGGTCCCTGGCAGAAAAGCAGATGCACACACGTGAAAGGACAAGCAGAGAGGCTCATCCATGCCCAATAACACACTGGCACATCAACCCAGCCCCAGCAGGTGCCCTCCAAAACAGAACTCCTCACTAAGCAAGAGGGATGTGCAGAGACAGCAAAGGGAATCACCTCACCCCACAGAGCCCCAGCACTGGCACAGCTCTCCTCCAGCACCCTGTGACACAGGGGCCACTTGTGCCCACCCCAGATGAAGTGTTAAAAGTGCTGCATCCAAGGCTCTAAACCCAGTCCCAAACAGATACTCCTGATTTATATAACTAGAAGTAGCTGAAATATATGGCCTTGTGTGTATTTTAAAGGCCAAATTGCCCAGCTCCCCCTTTTTCATGATTCCCTGGGTAACTAAACCTGTGGGGATTTCACCCCCTTCCATTTTTCCTGCAATTCTTCCTACATTTCTCCCTGCACCTGCATGGCAATGGTTGCATTTGGAGACATTATTCCAGCTGGTCGGGTCCATCCCAGTTGGTGCTGCCCAATAATGCCCAGCCAAGGCACAGGAGCCAATAAAGCAGGGGCTGTATGTAGAGGGCTAGGTCAGAAGTGCTGATGGCTAAACCACCCAAAAAACAGCACATAATAAAATCTGACTGGAAGGAGGGGATAGGGAAAAAAAAAGGGACTGGAGAGGAACATATTTACTGTGAGGTGAAGAAGAGCATGGAAACTAAAGGAGCAGTAGCTCTGTGCCAGTGTGAACCCAGTTTGTCTCTGGCAGGGGACACTGGAGCTCTGGAGGGTCCCCCCTTCCTCTGTCCTCAATCCATATTGCAGCTGCAATTATTTCAGATATGTGCACCATGCTGCTGCCTCTGGACTGCAAACACAGCTCCTCAAAAAGCACATCAGCAAAAGGGAACTGGGAACTACAAGGACCGACTTTGGGTGCTGTAAAATAATCCTCTGTTCTCAGAACTTGCAAGCAAATAAGATATAATAGCCAGAAATGCACTTGATGGTCTTGCCTTTCTCCTCAGGGACCCCAGCAGGCTGCCTGGCTGTCTTGGTCAGGGTGGCAGGGGGGAAAGTCAGTTATAGCAGAAATTTAGGAATCTGGAACTCTAGGTGAGGGGAACCCAAAAGCTACAGGGACATAATGCTACTTTTGCAACACTGGCCTTTCGCTTCTGGATCTGATTTTGTGTGAGATTCTCGTGGGTGGCCAGTGGAGAGCTGGGTAAGTGGTTCCAGTTTGGGCTGGTGAGCAGCTCAGTACAAAGACCTGATGGTTACCACAGCCACCCAAAGCCTAAGGCTCCACCAGGCAAGTCTCATGGATGCAAGAGGCCACAGCTCTGCAAGGAAGGCACTGAATGAAAAGGAACCTTGTCAACTTGCAATCAAATCAACATCAAGTTACTCATTATTTTCTCCTCCAGAGAACCCTGAAATTTCCCGGATAATTCTTGTGGTTTCTTCCTCATGCCATTTCTGTTGAATCAAAAGCCTTTTTCCATACCCTGCACTTTGGGGAAAGTCCACAGGAACACTGAGTGCAGTTGTACTGCAGGTCTGTTGTCTGACAGGGCTCACTAACAGAACCTTTTGGAAGTCCTGTGTTTATGTGGGAATTTCAGCTTTCCTTTTCGGAATTAGGAAGAAACAAAATGCCAGTCTTCCTTGCTCTACAGAACAGCTTAAAACTGCGAGACCTCGGGGGCTCAAGCTATAATGGCAAATATAAATATACACACCTCTTGGTTTGGAAGCTTTTCTGAATGCCCAGAACAGCAATATTGGAAGGGAATGAACAACATAAGAGAAAGGTTTTCTCACAGTGAATCACGTTTCTTAGACTGCACGTAGGGAAAGGTCCAGCCTGTTTCCCTGGGACGTGTCTTTGCAGGGGCTGGGGAACCTGTGAAAGGGCTCTCCTGCTGCTGACCTCTCCCTCTTCACATCTTGGAGCCCAACCCAGTGCCCTCTAGCTTCTGCCAGCTTCCAAAGAGGGCTGTTCCCCCAGCCCTAACCAGGCTGCCTCATCCCTCCCCAGCCCTTTCACCTGAGCTCTGCTAGCACCACTGCCAAACCTCAAAGCAGCTGGCATCCCCAGGGCACTGCTGCAGGTCACCAGCTCCTTCAGCTGCCCAGCAGGGCTTTCTGCAGCACTGAAAGGTCTCCTCTCCTTCTCCCTCTCCTTCTCCCTCTCCTCTTCCTCTCCTTCTCCCTCTCCTCTCCCTCTCCCTCTCCTTCTCCCCTCCTTCTCCCTCTCCCTCTCCTTCTCCCCTCCTTCTCCCTCTCCTCTTCCTTTCCTCTCCTTCTCCCTCTCCTCTCCCTCTCCTCTCCCTCTCCCTCTCCTCTCCCTTTCCTCTCCTTCTCCCTCTCCTCTCCCTCTCCTTCTCCCTCTCCTCTCCCTCTCCTCTTCTCCTGCTGTTTTCCCTTCGCTTTCCCTACAGCTCTTGGTTTTCACCCTCTGATTGGCAATTTCCCATGCAGTCCAGCAACCAGGAAAATCGACTCTGATCTCTGACTGTCGAGTTCCCATGGAAACATGCTCTGGGCACAGCCAGCCACCCAGGCAGCAGGAGATGGGCCAGCACAGAGCATGCTGCTGATGGAGGTACAAGCCAGGGGTTGAGGCCATAGAGGCCAAGAGAAAGAGAGAGGAGAGCACACAAACCCTGCACCCAGCTCCCCTAAGCCCAGTGGATTCAGGTCATCTGGCCAACAGCTGTCAGCAGGGAGGATCAGGGAGAGAGGGGAAACCCACTAAAGCCCTTGGGAGAGCAGCAAATCTCCTTGGCTGTGCAGAGCTGCCTCCTCTCCAGGCTGTACTAATGGGCTTGGGCTGGCTGTCACATCACATCACTGCAGCACAGTGCTCTGGCTCTCACAAGGAGCAGACAAGCTCCTCTGCCCCCTCACTCCATCCCCTCCTGGCACTCCCAGGCTCACACCACAGGCATGGGGGAAAGGAGGAAAAAGCTGACAATGGCTGCCCCAGAATCACAGGGCCCACTCAGAACTAATACAGGCATAACTTTGGAGTCATGAATTCCTTCTGCAGGGTACAGGAACACTGAGCATCCAGATAACCCTACACAGCCCTGCAAGGCTTGGCCAAAACTGCCCCTTTGGCACACAAAAATTAGCATCTCTCAGACCAGGAGACAGATTCTGGTGCTCTAACTTCGTGCACTTAATTCAGGGTGTTTCATTTGAGAAGTGTCAGTCCCTGGAGGGTATAAAAGAGGTTCCCTTCCAGGATAATGCAGAGCAGTGCCTCAGTGATGCATGCAGCTATTCCCTTGATAAATTCCTAGTCCAAGCAGTCCTGCCCTGCCCCAAATCTTCCTTTTACCTCCTGCCAGCGTGGGGTTATTGCTATGGGGAATGGCTCTTCCCATATCTGCAAAGTTGCTCATCCACTTCCCTGACAAGTGGAGCATCATGACATTTCGAAAGAGCAACCTGATTCAGACAAGCACAGGGTGCTGTCTTGAAGCTGCTGCTGCCTCAGGAAAAATCCAGTTTGCCATGGATCCTGTGGGAGCTGTTTGTTTTTCAGCTCTGCAATGGGGAAGCAAGGAGCCCAGGCTGCAGAGAGACAGCTGTCCAGGCTCCACAGGCTGCTGCTCTCCAGGGCCTTGTCCATGGGAAGCAGAGTTGATGTTCTGATGTTTGCCATCATTAGAGAATGTGGCACTTGTCATCAGCTTAGCGATTTCAGAGTTCAGTGCCTTCACCAAAAGCTTGCTTACAAATCAACACCCTGGTTTTTAACCTGTTGGCCTCTCTCAGCAACCTTTGACAGAGGAGCTGAGGCATCAGAGATGTTACATCCCAACACTTAATACCAGGTGGCTGTGCATAGGAGAGTCCCCACCAGCACAAGACACACTGCAGAAATTATCTCAGCCTAGTACTGGACACCAGAGACTCTCACCAGAGACACAGAGCTAAGAAAACAAACCTGCAGTGGTTGGTCATTTCACAGCATGGATTGCCTGTTTGTGGTGTGAGGACTGAATGCAGGGGGACAGTGGTGCTGGAGAAGGTGAATTGTGCATTTGGCTGGGAAGGTGAGTGCCAAGGGGGCACATGAGGCCCTGCAGCACATCCTGCTGTCTGGGCTGGCAGGGCTGTCCTGCTGTCTGTCCCTCTCTGGGCTGGCAGGGCTGTCCTGCTGTCTGTCCCTCTCTGGGCTGGCAGGGCTGTCCTGCTGTCTGTCCTGCTGTCTGGGCTGGCAGGGCTGTCCTGCTGTCTGTCCTGCTGTCTGGGCTGGCAGGGCTGTCCTGCTGTCTGTCCCTCTCTGGGCTGGCAGGGCTGTCCTGCTGTCTGTCCCTCCTGCTGTCTGTCCCTCTCTGGGCTGGCAGGGCTGTCCTGCTGTCTGTCCCTCTCTGGGCTGGCAGGGCTGTTCTGCAGCCACATCTGCCACCATTAGTGGCTTGGTGATGCTGGCATTGGGATGACTGGCAAAGGCTCTCCTAGTCTCTTATGCTTCTTTTTTTGGTTTCTGTTTTTGGGGTTTTTTTGTATTTTTTAAAGATTTATTAGGAGTAACCTCAGATACAATAATGGAATTTCTGAATTCATCAGAAATCCGGGTTGGAAATTTTTAAACTCAGTGTGGTGAGGGAAGGATTGACCAGCTATTAGTTGAATGCAGAGGCAATATAAGGTGTCAGGGAGCAGTTGGCCCCCTCTACAGCCACTACAGGCCTCTCTAAAGGACACCTCATCCACTCCTAACATTGTTTTCAACAGTGAAACACTCTGAAGGAACTGGTCTCTTTTTACTGTCCCTGGCAGAGATAAGGACCTTAAACTCAGCCCTGAACCCAGAGGCTGAAGGAAGGTGAGATGAATCCAGTCCTATGGGGTTTATTCTCTTTGGAGGCTGAAGTCACAGTTTATAGGTGACATTCCTGGCATTCTCAGTGTAGCCCAGGAGAATAAAAATGCCCAGACTTCAGTAAAAGTTATCCCTCAAGTAAATAACCAAAAGTTATAAAACCTATTTGGAAAAATGATCTGACTTAAACAATTTTTTTTAAAGGAGAACCACACAGCCATAAATACGCACATTTATATAAAATATTATAAAATATAGCTCACATTCCTGACAATCAAAAGTCACTGCAAACTGTTTGGAAGTGACCTCTTCAAATTTAAGGCAAAAGCCTTCCAGAACTAAATACCACATGCAGGACATGCTGCCCCATGGCACAAACAGCACCATACAAATCCTCCTAAACTAAACTGCCTTCAGGGGCAGCACCAACAGCACAAGGCATGGAGAGGCAGATGGAAGAATGGAGAGAAAAGGAAAAGAAATGTATCAGTAAGACAAGGAAAAGCAGCAAAATGAGTGAATGGATTAGGAAAGGGCTGGAGTTGTGAATGGATTAGGAAATGCCTGGAGGAGGCATTTGAGCTGCTGAGAGCTCCCCATTAAATGAACAGATCCTCTCTTTCCCAGTCTTCCAGCTCTGAACTCACTCTATGCTGCTCTGTCCAAGCTTGTCCCCTGCAGGCTGACAGCACCTCCACCTCAGAATCCTTTCCCTCCAGACATTATTTCCCCATCGTGTGACCTTTTCTGCAACAGCACTTGGCAGTGATGGGGGCTGCTGCAGGGCTGAGAGCAGGGAGGCTGAGGGGGTTCAGCAGCCCTGGGGGAGGCAGGGGAGGGAGCTGCACACAGGATCAGCTGTGGGGCAGTGAGCTGAGTGTGTTAAACAGCCAGCACTGCTGCAGGGATCTGCCTTTTATTGGGCTGCTCAGGTGTGCAAATGAAGAAACCTCTTCCCAGCAGCTTGGAGCCTCCAGGAGCCCCAGTGCCACACACCACTGAAGTGCTGCTTCAGTCACCTGCTGGGACAGGCACTGCCAGGCTCAGAGCACCCTCAGGGAGCTGGGACAGAGAGGAGTGGGCAGCCCCCCTTAGCACTGGGGGTGCTGTCAGCTGCACCCAGCCAAAGCCTGTCCCCAAGGCTCTCCTCCTGCCCCCCCAGATCTCTGCCACACACAAACACCTCCTCACACAGACTGCAGGCACAGCAAGCTCTTCTCCTGGTGCCCCTCAGGAGCCCAAAGCCAGCAAAGGAGAAACAAGGAGAGATGACAACTACCTCCACGGCTCTCGCTGTCTGCGGGTTTCACCTGGATGGGGCGCGCCATCTGCAAGGAAAGAGAAATGCAGAGGGTTAGAGCTTGGCCCATCTGCCCAGCACACGCTGCTCGTGCCAGTGCCATCAGGGTGCCCCTTCCTGCCCGCTGTGCAGAGTGGCAGGGTGGCAGAAAGGGGACTGAGACACTGGGATGGCAACCAGGACCCTTCTCAAAGGGAAACCTGGCACTTTCCCCTGCTCAGCTGCTTGCCTGAGACCGCAGCTCTCCTGGAAATGCTCACCATGCACCAACCCCCTGCTTGCCCAGATGCAGCAAGTGGCAAAGAAAGGGCTCTAAGGAAGCAGTGACTGGAGCCTGAGCAGTGGTGTAAGGTGAGATGTGCCTGGGAGCTCTTCCTATGTCTGCCCTGACTCAGTGCAGGCACGGCCACCTCACCTAACCAAGACGCTTTCCTTGCAGGAGGGAAGGAAGGAAAGCTGCCCCTGACCTTGGCTAAAGCTGTACAGCAAGCAGGCATGTCATGTTCCCCCTTTCCCAGCCCTCATGCAGACACAGCTCCGTGCACCACAGTGGCTGTGGAGAAGGGCAGTGCTGCTCTCAAGCAACATCTCTGGCCCTCAGGGACAATACAAGGGTTGGAAGTGGCAAAACTCCCCTCACCTAGGTGTGGAGAAGAGCTTTTTACCTCTCTTGCAGCCATTAGTGTCATTGGCAATAACCCAGCCACAACCAACAAGCCTGAAGGGTAGCTGAGCTCACGTGATGGGGGGGCTCTCCAGGTAAGACAGAAGTAGCTGCATTAAGGAACCCACAGCTTTAACTGTCTGGTTTGCAAAGTAGGGCACAACTCTCCTCTGCTGTGCTGCCCAGAGAGGGACTGACAAGCTGTACCCTCCTCCCCAGCCAGCAGGATCCAGCTGTGCCACAGTCCCCTCCCAAGAACCGGGCAGATTCCCACACTCACAGCACATCTCACTCCACGTCTCTCAGCATCACTCACAGAGGCTGCCAGTGACCTCAGTCAGGGACATTCATCATGGAAACCCAGCAGAGGGTGGCAGGTGAGGCCTCCACATGAGCTGCAGGTCCAGGCATGGTCTCTTGGACCCCTCATGGGGTCATGGACCCCTCTTGGGGTCTCATGGACCCCTCTCTTAGGGAACACCCTCAGGAAAAGCAGCAACAAACCAGAAAAGGAACTCAAGCCATCCAAGTCACCAGCTGAAATGTGTCTAGAAGCCAGCAGGCAGGATGTGGAAGGCTGTCAGTCTCCAAGTGGTGGCTGAGCCACAAACCAGAGGCAGAGCTCACGTTCACCACAGCTGGAAGGAATCCGTGAAGAGTAACGTGGCAGTTCACAGGACAGAGATGCCAACCAGAAGGTGACAGGCTGGCATGGCATGGCAGCTGGACACAGAGGGTGCTGTGGCAGCTCCCACGGACTGGTGGAGCTCAGACAGGGTGAGCAGAAGCTCCCTGGGTGACCAGCCCCATAACCAACCTGGCAATACCTCCCTCAAGGAGCAACACAGGGCTGGCAGGTCCCCCAAAGAAGACCAAGCTGCACCTTCCTAGGCAGCACTGCCAACTCCACCTGCACCTCCCAGGACTTGCTGCATCATGCAGGGAAGAGGGAGAGGCTGCGGGTCCTTTTCCCACCCTGGATCAGCTGTGTGGCTTTGCAGAGCTCAGGATACCCTGCTGGACTGCCATGTGGCCCCAGCACTGGCAGCACTGGCACTCACCAGCCCTCAGGTTGCTGCTGCCCCAGGAGCTGCCAAGGCCCTGGCATCCCTTTCACGAGCTGAGTGGGATGTGGAACAGGGATTCAGGAGTGCTGTGGTCAGAGACTGTTCCACAAAGCCTCTGGTTTCCTTGCTCAGAGGCAGAGGCTCCTCTGGCTGCTGTGGGTGCCTGGCACTGTGGCTGTGTGAGCTGGGGCTGGCAGTGCCCTGGGGAGGGCAGGCAGCCCAGATGTGTGCCCAGAAGAGAGCACACATCACTCCCCACTGCCCCCACAGCACTGAGGAATAGTTCTGTTCCCACCCAGGATGCAGGGCCAGAGCTGAACTGAACTGATGGGGAGGGAGACAGGGGGACAGATGGGGATCTCAGGCTTCTGAAAGCCATTTTGGGGTGGGAGGGGTGGAAGGGATGCTGTGGAAGCTGAGCAAAGCCATTTTGGGGGTGGGAGGGGTGGAAGGGATGCTGTGGAAGGCGAGCATCACACCTCACCCCCGTGCAGCAGCAGCCAGGCAGGGATGCTGGGGAGGATGGGGAGGATGGGGGAGGCTCGGTACCTGAGGCCATGTCCCTGTCCCCTCCCCCAGCAGGGCTGTCACTCCAGCTCCCAGCACCTTGGAGAAAGGAGGGGTTGCCATGGAAACGGTTCTTCACCACATGGAACCTGACATTTGCGGCTGCCATGGAAACCAGCTCTTGGGGGCATCCCCTCCGCTCCGCACAAAAGAGGCAGTCTGAGATGATCTCTGGGGAGGGGGCCCCCCTCCACCCATCTGTCCAGCCCCATCCTGCCCCCCATCCCGGGGGCTTCACCCCAGAGCCTCCCCCCGGCGTGGGGAGCGAGGGCTGGCCCCTCTGAGCCTGCCACGGGGGGCGAGGGTACCCCACGGAGCCCCAGAGCCCCCGGGTGGGGTGACACAGAGCCCATGGCAGTGGCACAGAGCCCGCAGTGACCCTGGAGGTGCCACTGCCACCACAGCCATGTGGGTCAGCACTGGTGCCAGCCTGGAAGGAGCATCCAGGAGGATGCAGGGATGCCCAGGGCAAGGCCAAGCATGGGGGCTGCCCTGCACCCCCCATGTGCACCCCCAGCCCCTCTCCTGCCTGCCTGACACACCACCTTGGGCTGGCACAGCAGGACTCCCCCCCTGCCCAGGTCAGACCAAGCTCTTGGCCAAGGGTTGCCCATTTCCAGAGCTCCAGTGACTCTGAGAGACACACACCAACCCGAGGTTGGCTCTCTGGGCTGGTCTTCATCTGTTCTGGAAGATGTGGGTAAAGAGAATAAAACAAGAGACAGAAATATTCCAGATGCTGAGGCTCGGAGAAGAGCAGCAGGATTCTCTGCCTGCTGCTTCCTGAAAGGTCTCCCAAGGCAGGGAGGGCAGGCATGGCCCTCCTGGCAGAGAGAAGGACATCCAGAGGCTTCCACAAGCAGGACACCACCACTGTAATCCCTCTAAGTCCCGTGTTGCCATCACAGAGGAACAAAACATCAAAGGCAGAGGGAGCCCACAGCTGCTTAAACTCAACCACACAGGTCTCCAGGCCTCGAGAAGCGTCCCTGTAGGGTCCTAAACTTTGGGTACAGGTCTCAGACAAAGAGCTCTGTCCCCTACAGGAACTCAGTGCACAGAAAGGCTGGTCAGGCTTTTCCATGTGAGGGAGAAAGGGAGGAACAGGGCAGCAGGCAGGACATGCTTCTGGCCTTACACAGCAAACTCTGGCAGTACAAACTCTTGTGGCCTGCACTCCTCACCCGAGGCTGCACAGTTATCAGAACACACGTGAATAAGAAGGCTGTATTTGTACCTGCCCGGCTGGGGCCAGAATGCAGCAGGCAGGACGTGCCTGCCTCACATCCCAAGTGCACAGCAGATGCACACGCACCGACACGCCTGCCCTTGCCACACAAACACAAGCAAGCACACGTGTGCCATGGAAAACCTGAGCAAATGACTTATGAGCTGCACCTGCCTTGCTAGCTGAGCTTTGTTTTGCTTGTTACATTATTCAGCTGAGCATTATTAGTCTTTATTTCCTAAGAATATCACGTTAATATTGAGCACGTGCTGTCGGGACTCCACGGGCCAAATGTCCCCCACACTCCCACTTCACAGTCCTGCTGCTAATGACAGTCCCAGAGCTGTCACCTCCAGGACCCACTGGACTCAGGAAACCTTCTGGAGCCACCTGCAGCAGGGGACACCAGATGGGCAGCACAAGGGAGGGGGCAAAGCTCCCACTGCCCCTCTCCAGCTTCCCCCTCACTTTTGCCCTCCTGGCTGCACACACCCCTGCCCCTTCTGAACACGGCTGTGCTTTACCCTGCACAGCTCACACATACAAGCTTTCCCTGCCCTATCACTCTCCCTCTCACAAGCCCATGGGCTTTGTAGGCTTGTTTTCTTGGGGGCTACTGGTGGGAAGCAACTGGGCTGCAGGACAGGGGCACAAAGCTCATCCTGACCCCTGCACGCCACAAAACACAGCAGCCCCATGTCCTGCACAGCCCTCAGGGAGCAGTGAGGAGACACCCACGGTCACTGAGGAGCCCAGAGGCTTCCAGGGAACGGGCAGGGGTCAGAGGCCTTGCTGGCAAAGTGTCTGGATGACACCCCATGCCCAGTGTCTGCTCAGCAAATACTCAAGAGAAGTGGGGAAAGAAGGCTCTGTTTGGGCTTCCTCCCTGCTTTTGAGGAGATGCTCCCCACCTTTGCAGCACTCTTGGGATGGAGGACCTAAGGAAAATTCCTGGCCCTCCTAAAGGCAGAGGAAGCTTTGCTACTGGTTTCACCAAGGTCAAAATGAGTGATTTCTCTCACCACACCCCAAAAAGAGACTTCTGGAGGTGAACTGGCTCCCTGCATTTACATCAATGCCCAGCATGAGCTGCCAGTCACCTCAACAATGTGGCAACCCTCTGCTCCAAGGAGGAGCAGGGACTCCTAGACATTGCTTCCTCAGCTTGCAAACTGCAAAAGCTGGAGAGAAGGAAAAAGCCCTCTGGGACAGCAGGGCAAGCCTTTCTATTAATTAAGAGTAAGTGATGTAAAATAGCCCCCTAGGTGCCACGCAGGGGAACCTCACAGTGTTAAGAGGGTCAGAGGCAGAGAGCATGAAACACACAATGCAGGCTGGCTCCTCTGGGATGTCAGGAACCAAAAGGCAGCCAAGGCCATTGGCAGAATTAGGTCCTGGGCTCTTATGCTTTACAAACTGTGGGCTGGTCCTCTTCTGGCCAGTTAAAAATGCCCTGCCTGAACGATCATAACCACTTCTAGCTGGGCTGAGCACATAAATATAAATGCTAATTTGGTCATTTGGATTCTGTTTCTGATGGGCAATGCAAGCAGGAATGGACCCGTGCCAGCCTCAGAGCCTGAGTATCCCACTTGCATCATTCCACTGCCATCTCAGTGTACCTCAGTCCTACCCAGGAGGACCATCCTCCCCTGAGAAAGGGATGTTGCCTCACACACAAACACCAGCAACGTTAGCACCAGACACCACCTTGGCACAGGTCTAAAGGCTGCTTAGGAATTCACCTCATTCCATCCCATTATGGAGGAAACCAGGCTAATTATGAGTCCTGGGTTGCAGGGGGAGGAATGGAGAGCTGTGGTGATGAAGATGGTGTTGGAAGGCTGTGGCAGAAGAAGATATGAAGCCCAGAGGACAAACCACACAGCTCCTGCCTGCGTGGCTGGGGCTGTGCCTTTTTGCATGACCAAGGAAGATTGTTGAAGGCCTTCACCCCACTGCTTTGTGCCACCAAGAAGAGGACTCATTAAGCTCATAATTCCTTTCCTATGTTTCTCTGGGAGGCATTTTCCCCATCACCAGCACAAATCAGGCAGAGCAGGGAAGTGATCCCCCATTCCCTGCTGGAGCTGAGGGCATGCAGGAACCAGTAAACAGGGATCTGAGCAGCACCAGGGCCACAACACACATGGGCTGGTGCTTTCCCCCTTGGATTCCCCACTGTGCCATGCTCCTTCTGCTGGAAAGCAGGCAGACTACCTTGTCCCCACTGCAGCCAGTTCTGCCCTTGAAGGAAGGCAAAAAACTTAACACCACGACTCAGAGAGCCTTTGGATCACCCTGGTACCTCGGAGGGAAGGGACAGCACCATTAATGTGCAAGAACACCAGAGAACCAGCAGGAGGGTCCCCCCAGTGTGGCAATTCCAGCTCCTATGGCAGAACCACAGAATCATTTGGGCTGGAAAAAAAAATAAATCATTAAAATCATGTACATAACTGTGTGACAGACACACTTGAGTGCAGTCCCTCCCAACTCCAGGATCAGTCAGTCTGCCCTCACAGGGCTCCCTGACCTTCCCTGGTGCCCTGATCTCTTCTTGTCACTTGTGATTAGTGCCACTGAAGGTCAAAAGAGCTCTTTTAGGAGGCAAAAGGAAAGTGCCAGCTTTCTCAAATCCTTTCCTAGATGTGCTAGGGAAAGTTTCCTCACGAGGAAAGAGTTAAAAAAAAAATCCTGGGTCGAATTCAGGCAAGCACCTTCCTGGTTTCCAGGGGGCTTTATGGCAGTGCAGAGAAGAATAATATTTGGCTCCAAACTTCCTCCTGCTCCTCCCCACTGCTGCAAGACAGGGCTGACTTAAAACCCAAAAAAAACCCTGTAGCAAGTTCATCAAGACCACAAGACACCATTCTGGGCTCCAGAAGACCCAGGCATGGCTGGGTGCTCAAGCCCACAGCCCTGCAGGATCTTGCTTCAGGAGACCCTTGCCACAAGAGTCACTCCCAGCCAGGTGGGAAGTGCTTAGCAGGGCTACAGAAAGCAGGGATAAAGATGCATGGGAGATGGGTCACTGAGTTACTATGAGCAAGGGCAAGAAAGCTGCAGAGGGAAAAGCCAGGAGCACTGCCACACTCAGCTGGCTTTGCCCTTTTCACTGGGCTGGGTGGAGAAGACACACAGACAACACCCAACACCCATCTCTCCCTGTGCCCCCTGGTGCACCACTGGCCCTGGCCCAGCGAGCATCCCCAGGTGCTTCTTCATGCACAAGGTGGATGCCCCTTGGACCCTAGAAAAGTGGGCAAGGTGTCTGAGCTGATGGCACAGCAGGTCCTGCAGAGCCTGCAAGGGTCCCCCATGGCTGTGCTGGCAGGTTGACAGGCTGCCACCCCTCTGGGTCTGTCACCTGGGGGCATCAGCAGCTCCTCAGTGCCCCCCACGCCCTGTGCCCCATGGCAGGGTAGTGGCAGTGAAATGCCAGGACAGGCAGCTCTGCCTGCACACAGAGTGGCTGCACCAGTTCCCCTGGCAACCCTTTACAGGAACAGTGTGAGTGGTGCAAACCCTCCAGCAATAATGACCTGCCCAGGGGAAAACCCACAGAAAAGGGGCCTGAGCCCCATAGGAATCCCCTGAGGCAGTTATGGCTGATAGTAGATAAGCTGCTTCCTTTAAGGGGTGCTGACAGACTAGAAGAGAGGCCCCAGGCATGCAGGATCCCCTTGGAGATAGGTCAAAACTCACCTGGAGAAGGTCCTCAGTGACCTGAGGTAGCTGGCCCTGCTTGGAGTGGGGTCTGAGCAGAGGTCCCAGAGGTCTCTTCCACCATAAACTACCCTGTGATCCTACCTCTATCCATATTCCCAACCACTCCTGTGCAGGCACAGCCCCCAAGGGACCCCCAGGGGATGGGAATGGAATGGGGAGCCTTGGCCAGGAGGGTGGGGTGGGGGTCTCTGCCAAGGTCTGTGTGGGGTGGGCTCAGGTGCAGGTGTGTTCACAAGCACAGGTAAGTGAGCTGCCCAGGGAGCACACCCAGCTCGTGGGAGACAAAGGCTCTGTGCTGCAGGGAGATCCAAGAGCCCAGCCCTGCAAAGGGCAGGGATTGCCCTGGAGAAAGGCAGGCCCTCGTGCACAGGGCACAGCCTGCACCTGGGAATGGGTGCTGATCTTTAATTTCATTATTCTTCCAATTCCACAGGCAACAGGAGCCAATGTCTGCCTTGGAAGCTTGCTCTTGCCTGGCCTCTTAGTGCTGGCACTTCTCTGGGCATGATATTCTCAGCCCCTTAAGCCAAGCCCTCACCAGCACAAGGGTTTGCAATTCTCTCTGCAGGGATCAGCCACTTCTGCAGCTCCTGCTCAGGGGCTGCTTTAGCCCAGCACCTTCCTGTGCTGGTGCTGCCACTCCAGTGAGAGCCTTGGGATGCTCTCACTGCCTTCTACTGACAGTGTTGCTTGGCTCTCAGGAACTGGCCAGTACTGTCTATCAAACCTGCAGGATGGACATGGGAAGGACTTCTCCACCCTGCCATGCCCTGCCCAAAGGTTCAAGCTGCAAAATAAACAACTGGGCCCCAGCTTCAGCCCCCAGCCAAATTTTGGGGCCACCTACTCCCTTCCTCAGCACGTGCCCCAGCTTTGGCAGCTGCAATACCCTGTGGTGTTCACATGAAGAACCTTCCAGAAATACCAGGCTTCACACCAGCACTTGCACAAACGAGAGGGGAGGGAAGAATGAGATGCTTTGACCTCTCTCCCAAAGCCCCTGCAGTGACCTGTGCTGCCTTGCACCATCCCTGTGGATGCTGACAGATGGCCCAGGTGAGCCCTTGCTCCTGGCAGCACAGGAGACAGCCTGTCCCCAGGGCTGCCCTCTGCCCAGGCTCTGCTGGCTCCCTGCACTCATCCTTGTGCCCAACCAGCTGAGCTAGTGCTGCAGCATCTCAGCCCCTGAGTCTCTCCTTCCCAGAGTCTCTCTCTGCTCTCATGCTGCTGCTCTCTGTAATTTTCCATCCCTGTGTCCCTGCATCCATGAGCTCTCCCTATTTCAGTATTTCAGTACCCCCATAACTGCTCTTAAACTGCCCATATTCCCACCTTGGACTAATAGCAATTTCTGCCACTTACCTGCCTACCTTTCAGCAAGCCCTTCTTTGTTTTGCACAGAAATAAAACTGTAACTGTGCCTTGCCAGAAGAACTACTTTTTTAAACCTCCCCCCCCCCCACTTCCTCCTTTTATTCTTCTTTCTCTTCTTCAGGAGCAATTTTATGTAATTTGCAACTGTCTGGCTGCAAATGAAAAGAAACATAAAGCGTTTCTGCGAAACATTGAAAAGCTGGATGCTTTTCCCTCAAATTTCACTTAGCAAGAGGCTTTAACTTGCTGTGTGATCACTGTGTGTCATTAATAACCTCTCCAGCTCCTTTCAGAACTCAGCAAAGTGAAGGCACAATCACGAATCAAAGGCATGGGTTACAGAGATATAATATCATTTCATCAAGGCAGGGAGGAGCGTGCCAGTGAGTGGGGAGAAGGTGAAACACTGCACTGCTAAGCTGGCTGGCAGCTGAAGAGGACACCAGATTTAGGAAGAAGTGTTAGAGGCCTGATTTCCTCTCTGCTTTTCACACTGGGAGATTTTGGCCTGTGTTCAGCCCACATGGGCTCTGTGTGTCATTCCCCAAGCCCTGCACACCGAGGCCACAGAGGGAGCTGCTTTCCACGCTGTTCCTCAGGCACATCCATCTCCACCTCTGACAGGCTCAGGAGAATCAACAAAGTGCTTTCCTTGGACCGAGTCAGGCTCAGTTGTGCAGCCCCCCAGCCCATCCCCAGGGAGCAAAACCTGGCAGCCTCAAATGGGGTGTTTGCCCAGAGCAGGGAGCAGGGAGGAGGTGGTGCTGGGCAGGGAACTGGCCATGGTGCTGTGTGTCTGGGCTGTGACATGTGCCTGTCCCTGGTGCCAACTGGGCAATGGGCAAACCGTCCTAGTTATGGTGGCCAGGACCAGTTTATCACTGGGTGGGTGTAACCAAAGCTGTGTGTTCTACACCCTCTGTGTCATTTCTCATGAACTGTTCATAAAGGATCACTTGCAGCAGCTCCCCAGGGCACATCTGGCACCTCAGGCTCCAAAGGGGGTGTAAAAGAACCCTGTGAGCCAGGGGAGTGTTCCTGTCTTCACACCCAGCCCGAGGGCTCATGGCTGCTAAGGGGCCATCAAGGATTGTCCCAGCACTCACAGAGTAAATCCCCCACGGTGAAACTCCTGGGCATTCCCACCTGAACCTGAGCATAGATAATCTTGGGGTTTGGGGACTTCTGGGACCACTTGTGGGATCCAGAGGAGGAGCAGAACCTCAACAGACTGTGACCATCATCTTCACCAACAAGGTTTTTCTTTCTTTTTCCTTTGCACTCAGGGGCCAACAAACACCATTCTGTTCATGTCCCAGGGGGCTGGGTTACACAACTCTTTTGGGGGGTCAAACCGAATTTTTTTCTCTGTATCATTGTATGCATTGTAATCTTTTTATGAAATTGTAATTCTGACTTGTAATCTCCTTTTGAGTTGGGTTCATTTACCTCTAAACCAGCACACTCCTCCTGCCCACCCCAGCTGAAATCAACACTTGGCATCCTTTTAAGCTCCTTAGCAAGCCTGGGTGATGAGACACTTCTGCTAATTCCCCAAGGATGCACTTTACCTCTCTGTTCTGAGAAGCTCCCTCCTTCCCTCCCCCAAGGAATATTCACACATTTGTTACCTCCAGACTGCCCTGACAACAATTCAGCAGCTCTGAGGGTGTTTTAGACAATACAACACACAACTGGCTGTGCAGGTGAGACTGGTTGAGTCACCAGCCCTGGAGGCATTTAAAAGAGGTGTAGATGTGGCACTTAGGGGCATGTTTTAGTGCACTTGGCAGTGCTGGGTTCATGGTTGGATTTGACAGTCTCAGAGGTCTTTTCCAACCTAAATGATTTTATGATTTTGAGTCTTCTTGCTTTACACCCTGAGCACATTAGCCCATACAAAAGGGTGTAAAAGCCAAAATCCTGTCTACTTTGGAAAAAGAAGCTAAACCTTACTGTAAAAAAAATAGCTTTTTAGAGTTTAAATTCCATTTAGTTACCATACATCCAACAGCCCTCAATTTAAGAACAATAAAGAATTTTGATCTCCCAGAAGGAGATCTTGCCAGAAATGCCACAGGAGCAAAGAGAGATCATGGTGACTCCTATTGACTTATATGGAAAGCCTAAAATATAAATATAAGCCTAAAATATAAATATAACTCTAAATATAAAACCTCAGGAAAGCTAAACTGGCCCTGCAGGAACAATGTCCACATTCTTAGATGGGCTGATATCAGACCTGGAGGGCTGAAGAAACACCTCTGTGGGCTCAGATCTACAGGAGAGACCTGGAAGAGAACCCAGAATTCCTGCTCCAGCCACCTGACCACAGCCTAAGGACCCCTCAGAAACCACACCAAAGCATTGCCATAAATCTGTCCCCACCAAACCCTCAGTCTGGACCCAGAAAGGAATTTGTCCCTATTCAGGGTCATGAGCTGAGACCAACCCCTGCTCTCTGCACTGAGACCAGCACAGGAAGGTACTTGGGTTCTTGTGGCATCCCTGCTGGCTTGGTAGTGCAACAGCAAGTGTAGGATCAACACGAGAGCCTTGCTCTGCCAGCTGGATCCCTTGCTGTCTCTGACTGTGCTGCTGCTTGGCCATGTTCAGGTGACAGCTTGTGTCACCCTACACTGACGTCACACCCCCTCCAACTTCCTTGCTGCTACCTCTCTGTGCACCAACGAGAGAGCACAGGGGTAAAATGAACAAGAAATCACTTGTTCACCAGAGCACAGCCCATCTGCTGAAATCCCAGTGGTGGGGGCCAGGAATTCTGTTCTCTGCCCTGTGCTCAGGCCCTGACTGTGTCACTGGGGATAGGCTTTGCCCCAGAGTCCACCAGAAGGTGATCTAGGTGTGAATGCACAGACATGACATTTTACTGCCTTGTTCCCCAAACAGGGAAGCAAACAGCCAGCCCTCCTGCCTGTGACTCATTTCAGGATCTTCTCTGTGACCAGCTGGGTCAGAGGGATGGGTGATGCTGCACAGACACAAGCAAACCAGGGCTGAAAGCTCCCCCAGGCCACCCAGCCCATGACCATGCCAAGACCAGCCCTGTGTGCATCAGGATGGAGGTCTGTTCCATTCTGGTGGTTACCACCTCTAAATAAGCACTGAAATGATCAGAGGCAGAGGCAATCGTGCCTTCTTGGTCATTGAGGGGCTTAGCAAGAGAGAAACTACGTGTGATGAAGTGGTGTATTGACAGCCTGAAAACAGACAGCTCCAAATGCAGCACAGCCCATCTTCCTCCTAATCCTGAAACATAATTACACCACATTGCTCATTAACTGTCTCCAGACAAATACATTCAAAAGGGCTCTCCTAGCAGACTTCTTACTGTTCCCAGGCAGTTTCTTACACCTCCCTCAACATAAAAAGCCTTTAGATCACCACATCATAGAGAAGTTGCTGCTTCAGACACTGCTCCACGCAGCACTCTATACCCACTGAGGGCACAGAGAGCACAGAACATGGGGAAACATCCAAAAAACTCCCCATGTGGAGCTGTAGGAAAACTGAGACTGCCTTGAATGCACCCAGCCTCACACGAGCAACCTTTGAGAGCCCCTCTGCAGGTACAGGTAGAGATGTGTCTGACCTCCCCATGGCAGCAACAGCATTGTTAATTGTCAATTCCTCGTGACTCCTCCATCCCTTGACTTGCTCTCACAGCCTCTGTCAGTCCTGCCCTGGACCAACACACACCCCAGGTTACACTGGTTTAGTCCAAAAAAACCCACCTGACCTGCCCTGGACCAACACACACCCCAGGTTACACTGGTTTAGTCCAAAAAAACCCACCTGACCTGCCCTGGACCAACACACACCCCAGGTTACACTGGTTTAGTCCAAAAAAACCCACCTGACCAGTTTCCCATCACACAAAACCAACTCAAGCAGATTTGAGCACCTGGTTCTTTGCACTCTCCCCCCTGGCTGCCCTGAGATAAAGATCCTGTTTAGTGGTAATTAAGTCACATGCATTTTCCAGCAACAAGCCCATGCCAAAAAGGGAGCACAGGTGAATGACTACAGAAAAGGGTGAGTGTGTGTGGAGGTCTTGAGGGCAGCTGGGAGAGACCAGGGAAGCTCTGTGGACCTGTATGGGTTAAAGAGGAAATGTTATGGCTAAGAATTCCTAACCCCTCTCCAGAGACCCCTGGTTTACATTAATTATTCTGTTGCCTTGAGCACTTGGGGCCTCCTGTGAGCTTCTGTCTAAAAGTACCCAACTCCTCCTCCTACTCACCTCCAAATGAATCCTTTCAACGAGCCTGATCAACCCCCTCAGCACAGCGAGGGAACTGCCCAGTCAAAGCTCTTCAATCACACCAAAACGGGAGCTGCAAGAATTCAGAGCTCCTTTCTGCTCACCAGCAGGTCCCAGGGAGGGAGAGGACTGCCCTGCAAGGAGGGAGCTGCTCCACAGTGCCTGGTCTCCTGCAATCCCTGCTGCCCTTTGCTGCCAGGACCAGCTGTGGAGCGAGCAGGACCCAGGAACAGAGAGCACAGCCAGTTCAGCAGTCCTGGTTTCACCTCAAACAATCCATTTCTCTTCCAAACAATGGGATGTGGCAAGTGTGGGGTTTTTTCCTTCTGCTCCAGCTCAGGCACTGCACTGGAAGTCTGCCCAGGCAGCCTGCAGGGCAGTGGCACAGTAGGAGCAGATGCACCAGGAGGTTCTTCTGCACACCTGGAGAAAGGGTCTGGTACCTTGTCTGGTCTCGTGGGAGCTCTTTCCAGCATGCCCACTGTGCCCACATTCTTCACCCCAAAGCCCACAGCTCCCTAGTGACAGGGACAGGCAGCTGAAGGTGACAAGTCCCACCACAGAGAGCCAAGAGCAGCACAAATACAGGCCTGGCCAGAGCTACACGGAGCAGCCTTGGCCAGGTGGAGAGAAAAGCAGCATCTCTGTGAACAGCAGTGCTGTGTTCCCACTCCCCTATCCCTGCTCTAACCCCCCAAAACACACTCCTCCTTCACAAGCAGGAAAACTCACTTAAGCCACTTGTCACCTTTGCTCCCTGCCCTGCCAATCCCCCACTGCCCCAGCCTGTGGCATCAGCTCCAGGTGGGATTCAGCAGCACTTACCCCTGGCAGTGTCTTCTGCTCGTGCAGAGCTGTCTGGGCTTTGATGGCAGAGTCTCGGGCACAGTATGTGAGGAAAGCACAGCCTGCAGTGGGTACAGAGAGTGGCAAGTTAGACAGGCAGTTGCAGATGCACATCAACAGAAATGTTATGTAATTGGGATGTGTCTGAGGCTCTGGGGGAAAAGACAAAGAGACAACGTAAAAGGACTCGTGGGCCCCATCCCAGGTCTGTAAAGTCCTGGAAAAGGGTCCCAGGGACTCCACTGGGGTTGACCCAGCTGTTGAACAAGGTGAGCCACAAGGAGGATGCAAAAGGGAAGCGAATTTGGTCTGTGGTAGAAGCAGCCCAAAAGACAGGGATCAGAGGAGGGGCAAGGACCAGTAGGATTACTGACTTTAAAAAAAATGAAAGACAGAAAAAAGCAAGGAAAGAGGAAAAGTGTCTGGGATTTTAGGCTCATACAAAAGCTCCAGGATCCAGCTTCATGAATCATGGAAAGCTACGGGAGAGGCCTGGCCTTCTGTGCACAAACACACACCAACATACATATGCATGACAAGGGAAATCCAGAGAAGAGCAAAGCAGAAAGCATTCTTCAAGGGCCAACTTAAGAGGCAAGATGAAAAAGCACACGGGAAAGGCCAGATCCTGACATTCTTAGTCAAGATATGACTCAACATCTTAACTGAATACTGGAGCCAGGGGAGGAGGGGAGGAACTGTAGCCCCTCCAGGAAGAAGAGGGATCATCTTTGGGTGCTCTGATGCTAAGAATAATCAAATGAAACTAAGCAAAGGAAAAATCTGGCTGGTTATCAAGAAACATTTCCTAGCAGAAAGAGATTTATTAGACTGTGGAATGATCTCCCCAGGGAAGTGCCTGGAGCTCCATCACTTGAGTTGTTTCAGATGAGGATAGGCAAAGCACTGGAGAACAGACTGGAATGCTGGAATGCATCTGACCCCCCTCCCATTGGCAGTGGCATTTCACATCCTCAGCAAAGGCAGGACACATCCCTTTGGCTGCTGCTAAACATCCCTGGGCACCCTGCCTGGGCTGGGGCTGCACATGGCCCAGGGGGGCCCTTTTTTCTGCCTCCACATCCTCGTGCCTGGCTTGGGCTACCCTGAAGCTGCTTCAGTTCTCTGTGGGTGCAAAGGTGGGTGTGGGACAGGGGCTGTCTGGACCTCTCCTCTCCACCCCAGTGAGCAACAAGGGCGATCCCAACCCATGGCAACACGATTATCCTGTTCTTCCACCCCTGCTCCACTAAGTTGCTGCAGATAAGGAAATCACATTTGTCCTCACACCTCTTGCTTGGGAATAAAAAAAAAAAAACCCTCCATAAACAGCACACAAGCACCAGAATTCTGTAAGGGATAATTAAAGCTCCTCATTGCCCAGGTTTTGATCTAAGAATTCTACACCACAGTCAAACGTGGGATCAACAGATAATTTAACAAATGCAGCGAGGCCAGGAAGAATGCAGGTGAGCTGCACTTCTCACAGCAAAGAGCCAGCTCTGTCCAGGGTGGGAACCACTCCTCTGCTTTCACTGTCCCCCCAAAAACTGCTCTGGTATCAAGCCTCAAAACACCTCTATAGCCAGAGAGATTTCTAAGCCTTGAAGGTCTGGTCAGGGCAGTCCCAAACCCAGATCTCTGCCTACCACCACCTGCTGCTCCAGCCTGCTACTCTGCAAGTCCCAGGATAGTCAGGGTCAGGCTTAGCACACAAAATGCTGAAGTCAGGAGTTGGCAATAAGCAACTTATTCCAGGAAGAGCTTTAATGCACTGGTACTGTGTCCACGTGCAGTGAAGACACTGTCCTTGCCTCAGGAGCATTAGCCATCACACCTCAGAAAACTAAGGATGGGAGAGGAGTTAAACCTAGGTGAAACTATCTGCTGAGTTAAGCACACAAACCCCATCCTCGAGTCCCACATTCCAGCACTCAGGAGTGTCACAACTGAGGTAATGCATGCTGTCAGGCTCACAAACCTCAGCCCATGGGAAAAATGAGGGTTGGACAGAGGCACACCATTTAGTGGGGATAAAGGAGAGACACTCCTCACACAGCAATGGAGTTATTTTGCAAGGTACTGTCATCATGCCACATCAGGGATTTATAAAGCCCAGCAACCAGCAGCACCAACCTGAAAAAGTGCCATGAATCCCCTCCCCAGAGTCCTCTGGTCTTTCTCTTCCCTACAGCAAAGGCAGCCCATAACACTGTTCACCTTTTAGGTGCCCAGGTCCCCGTACCAAGAGGCAGCAGCTCCTGGAGACAGAGACATCCTGCAGCTACAGAGCCTGAAGATGCCCCACTCAAACTTCAACCCAAGGGCAATCCTCGCTCTGCTTTACAAGGATGTGGATATTTGCTCAACAAGATCCAGCTTGTACTCCTTGCCCTCACTCAGGCACAAAACAGCACTTGGGCAGCCTCTAACAACAGGCTTGTCTTGGCTGGACTGGGGCAAGCAAGCCTGTGGGCACAGGACAGCCTGGCCCACTGCTCCATCTCCAAACTCTCTGTGTCTCCTAGGTCTGAGGACATTCATCTCATTCCCTTCAGTCTCAAGAATCTGGGAGGCTGCACTGGCTGTGGAAAGGAAGGAGCCAAAAATGTCAGCTCCATGTTTTGGAAAACACGATGACAGCCTTCTACAGCCAGGTGTTTTGGAGGTAGGACCCAGGAGTCAGGTCCATTTTCTTTGCAAAGCCCTGGTCAGAGACACAGGAAAGGGTTTGGCAGAAACACCACGCTCTGAGCTGCATGGTGTACAAACAAATACCTGGGGGAAAGAAACTTCCTTCCTGAAGAGATCTGATCCCTTGCACACTAATTCTTCAGCTGCTCCCTAGGATGTCTTCCAGGGGTTCTTCAGACTCCCAAAACTTTGAGCTTAGCAGAGTCACCCAAGGATCCTCTCAACAGTGAAGAGACATCCACAGAGGTGCAGAGGAGCCTGTCACTCCCACTAGGGTTTCTCACTTCCACATTTCCTGCTTTAGATAACAGCAAGCTCAGACCGACAGGCTTATGCCCCTTGGGGCACTCCTAACACCCAGTCAGTTGTGCCTGCTGAGACAGGGGATGTGGTGTTAAGAAGTGCTCAGGGTGTTAAGAAGGGTCTGGAAGGTCCTGGGCAGTGCCAGCACCCCATGGCAGCACAGGGACACACAGCAGCACCCAGGGCACTGTCTGTAAAGCTCATCTGCCAGAGGTGCAGGAATCATAAATTAAGTCGTATCATAAATTCTCTATTACACTACTTATGGATTGTAGGATAGTGATTCTGCTTGCAGAAACACCATGCTGTTCTGATCATAAATTCTGTGCTATACTAACCATAAAATTCTGCTGAGAAAATGAAGCTTTAAGTTTAAAAGTTTTAAGTTGAAGCTTTATGCTTTTAACTATGACTTATCATCACCATCATTCTGCCAAGGATCCCTACAAGTGTCCCATCAGTGTCGGTGATACCACCCCACTTCCATGGGGTCCAGGAGGGGTTTCCAGCTCCCTAAAAGTAGAACCCAGCCTAGTTCCACTTGCAAGAGACTGCAGAAAAAAACCAAATACATACAGACTGGGCCTGATCCACCCTACAAACCACACATTGACTGGAGTTTACAGTCCCTTTGGATCCTACACATTACTACCACCCATCAGCAGTCAAAGCCTTGAGCAGGAAGAGGCTGCCAGTCTGTACAAGAGAAGGGGTCTCTAGATCCTGCTCAGCATCCGAAATCACACCAAATACTTCAGCAGGGGAGGCATGGAGTCAGTGGGGAGCTAATCCACAGGCCTGCAGAAGCTGAGTCAAAACTCAGCTGAGGGTGCTGTTGTGTCCTTGTCCTCTGGAAAAGCCACCCATGTGTCCACACACTGTCCATTCAGCCACACACCCGTGGGAGGGCTGCTCCTGCCCCTTCCAAATATTCCTCTACAGCTCAGTTTAGTGCCTGACACTCCTGAAACTCTCCACTTTCCTTACCTTGAGCACTGCCAGGAAACCCATCCAGCTGACACTCGTGAAGGAACTGCCTTCTGCCTAATGCTGGAACACAAGGCCAAAAACTTCCACTTGACTCTCCCTGCTCAGTCTCCTCTGACCCATTCCAAAAGTGTTCAAACAGCTCCCTGCTCTTCCCATGGAAATATTAGCTTTGAGACAAACACTGCCATTAACATGCAAATGGCTCCACGATTAACATAAATAGAAGAACTGCCTCATGACTAATAGTAGGCTGGAAGAGTATCAACCACCAGGAGACAGGTTGCTGAGACACCACTAGTCAGGTACTAACAAAACCATTTCATAACGGGGCTCATGTTCCTAAATCTGTAAGATCTTTCTCTGCCTCCACCAAATTCAGCCATTCTCGCATCCGTACAGGACTGTGCTGGCCAGATCTTGGATACTGCAGATGAACTCACATCCCCCTGCCCCTGGCACACCTTTTCCACCTTTCCTTCCCTCCTGGGAGCAGAGGTGGCTGCTCAGCTCCATGTCAAGCTGTAAGGGAATACAAGAGGACCTGCTGGGCTTCACCAGCATTGCTGGCTTCTCACACAACTGCTTCCTCCCATGTGGGGAAAGAAGGGGGGAAAGCAGATGGAAGCTGCATGTGAGCTGTCAATTGGATCTCACTGCAGATCAGGGAACACGGGGAGAGAAAACTGAGTCTGCTGTTACAGCTGCCCCAGAAGGGTTATGGTTTCTGTACCGTGCAGGAACAAGCACACAGCAATCTGGGCTTGCCAAAGTGTCCCCTGATGGGGGACTGTGACAGTGCCCCAGGCCACTGCAGCTCCTGGGTGAGGCCTGGCACCCTCCAGCCTGCTGATGCCAGCAGCTCCTCACCAGGAGGAAGCACACAGAGCCCAAGACAATGCAGCCAAACCTGGTAAGATGGGAGTGGAAGGCAGGGGTCAGGGTGGGCTGGATTGTGGGTTTAATTCCCTCACTGCCTGCTAACCCCTGCTCCACATCCTTGGGAAGGAGTGACTCCTCTAGAGAGGTGTGTTGTCTATTCCCAAAAGAGGCTGAGGATCTACATGCCACCAGGGAAGGAATGCCAACCTCTCACTTCGTATAAAACAGGACAAGGAGGGGCAGAGGAAACTGGAGGTGTGTGGAAACAACTGTACAATGGCCAGCAGAGAACCTACACATCTCAACAGCCTTTTCTGGGCAGAACAGAGCATTTGTTCCGGCCACAACAACCCCTGACCAACAACACCTGCATCCACACACAAAAAAAAAAGTCAAAGCCAAAAGGATGTATTTATTTTGCTGCAGAAATCTTGCATTTGACAGCAAGTTAATAGCCCACACATCTGGCTAATACCACCCCTCTCATTTCCATACCTAAGCAGATCCCTGGAACTTGTCTCCTGCCAGGAAGCTGATCTCAGACCACACAGTCTGTATTTAAGATGTCACCTGAAATGAAATGCACAACTGCCTTGGGCCCATTCTCCTCCTCCCTGGGTTTGAAACCTTGCAACTCACTGGCAGCAGGTTTGGATGCAGTTCCTTGCCCACAGAGACACATGGCACTCCTGTCCTTAAGTCACAACCAGACACACTTCTTCAGCAAAATTCAAGTCAGCCCAGCCCCCACAGGCTTCAGTGAGGAAGTGTTTTCCTTTTGTGCTGGAGTTAGATTTGGCCTTTTGTTCGAAAATGAGCTTGTTTCTCTCTTGCCCTCTTCCCTCTGTGCTCAGCCTAGAAGGGTTGGAGTTGCCAAGGCACTCAGTTTTCCTCACCCTGAGCGTGCCACACACCCTCCAGCACACACCACACACGGCCCCATCGCGGAGCATTTTAGGGCACGGCTGTCTGGGCTGAGCACCGACAGCTCCCGCGGTACTTACTGTGGGCTCCCTGCAGGTCTCTCTCCC
Source organism: Margarornis squamiger (assembly GCA_035222235.1). Lineage (NCBI taxonomy): Eukaryota > Metazoa > Chordata > Aves > Passeriformes > Furnariidae > Margarornis > Margarornis squamiger. The sequence goes on along the minus strand of JAWWTY010000078.1, from coordinate 2,692,408 downwards.
CGTGCCAGGGATGGGGGGCTGCCATCAGCCCCTCGGATCCTCCAGCAAACAACTCCGGGAGTTCCCGTTCGCGGCTGGAGCGGGGGTGGCCACCAGACCCCCAAGCACCTGCCGGGGCGGGGGAGAACCGCTGCCCCCGAAGGGAGCCGACACCCCGAGCTCTTCAAAATACGCCTTTCAACCATCACAGCGAGCCTGCCCAAACTTTTCACCATCCACCGAAGGTCCTCCAGCGAGGGAAAAACCCCGCTATGCCCCGCACCCTGCCACCAGCCAGGCCCCTCGCCTTCCCCGAGCGGCAGCGGAGCGGCGGCCGCTAATTCTTTGTTGCGCGGCTTTCCGAACCGCAGCGCCCTTACCCCATTGCCGGGGGGAGCCCGGCACAGCGCACCGGGGCGACCCGAGGCAGCCCCAAACCCTGGTGCCTTCCCTGAGCCCCCCCCACCCCCAAACCAGACCCCCGGCGTGGGGGGCTCCGGCGAGGATGCGGACCTGCCCCCCGAGGCGGGATGTCGCGATGGATGGGAGGGATGGGATGGGAGGATGGATGGATGGATGGGTGGATGGATGGATGGATGGATGGGTGGATGGATGGATGGATGGGTGGAGGGTGCGGGGAAGGACGGCGCACCGCGGTGGGTCACGCGTGGAGCGGCCCCCGAGCCCCGCCGCCCCTTTGTGCGCGCTCACCCTTGTGCATGCCGGTGTAGCGGTCCTTGAGCACCGTGAGCTCGTAGATCTTGCCGAACTGCTCGAAGAGCGGCTTGAGGTCCTTCTCCTCCAGGTTGCGCGGGATCTGCCCCACGAAGAGCTTGATGGCATCCAGGTCCTTCATGCTGTCGGGCTGCGCGGGGGGCTCCGCGCCGCCAATGCTGCTCATGGGGGATGCTCGGCGCGGCGGCTGCGGCGCTGGCGGGAGCGGCTGTCTCCTCGCCTCGCCCTCCGTGAGTCTGGCCATGCCCCCGCGCCCGGCGCGGCTGCGGGCGGGGGCGAAGGGAGCGGGGATGGCAGCGGGGATGGCAGCGGGGACGGCAATGGGATGCAGGGGGGGGGAAATCGGGACCGGCCGCGGAGCCACAAAGAGCCGCGAGCAGCGGCCCCTGCCGGCCGAGAGGGGCGGGGGGGCCCCAAAAACCGGGGGTGGGGGAACAGGGAGACCCCCCCTTCTCTCTCTCGGTGGGCAGGAGGAGGGCCAGGTGTGCCTTGCCCAGGTGAGGGGCCGAGCAGCGACGCCCGCCCCCCGAGGGTGGGTGTTTTAGGGGCTGCAGGCGGAGCGGCTCGGCGTGCGGGATGGGAATTCAGCGCTTGCCCCCGTTTCCTCGGTGTCTCCGCGGCCCGGGGATGGAGGCGAGGGGGTTATTTAAAGCACGGCATTTCCTAACGCAGCCCTGGCCCCGTGGTGAGCACAGACAAGCGGCAGCGCTGGAGGGGGCTGAGCTGGAATGGGAAGGGATACACGGCCCCGGGGCTAGGGACCCCAGGCAGGGCTTGCTGCCCCTGCCCTTCCAGGCAAAGCCCCCTTTCCTGCCAGCAGCTCAGCTCCCTGCTCCCTGGGGCTCGGCCGAGGCATTTCCAGCTCCATCCCGTGCCCGATGCTCAGGAGCTGGTTGCACATCCCCGCCGGAGCAGCCATTGCTGCTGCCAGGAGCGGGTCTCACCCCCACGGGAGGATGTGGATCGCTCTCCCTCCGGCTCCTCCAGCCGGGGAGGGCTGTGAGAGCTCCGAGCAGCACGGCCAGGGTGGCCCAGGCTGTGCCAGCTCCGTGGCCCGCCGCTGTCCCGCCGGGGCGGTGCTGGGGCACAGCACACCGTGTGCTCCATCGGGAGCTGCTGCGCTGCAGGGATGCAGCCCGGAGGCTGCTCTGCCGCCCACGGCTCCCCCAGAGCCTCTCCTCTGCAGCAGGCACGGCTCCTTTTTTGGCGTCACGCCGTGCATTTCGGCCTGTCATCCCGCCCCGGTGTCCCTGAGGATGGAAACGCTCCCGTGCCCCGGTGCCGGGAGGAGGGAGGGGATGCTCGCTGGGCTGTTTGCAGAGGGAGCCGTGGCAGAGCCGGGGGCTCAGCTCCATTGAGCATGCAAGGCCAGCCTGGCCTCCCTTCCCCTCGCTCAGCCTCTCTGCTAAGAGGTTTCTGCCATCCCCAGCTCCTCCTGCCCTGGATCCTGCTGAGGGAGGGCAGCAGCGAGGGCAGAGGTGACCCTGCTGCCCAACACGCACAGCCAGGGCGACCACAGCTCCATGCCCAGTTCAGCAGGCTCCTGCCTGCTCCCCAAGGGCCATCCTTCCTGCCTCCCTCTCCCCACAGTGCCCACATGCCAGCTCACCTCCCAGGGCACTGCCTTGAGCCCTACCCAGAGCTCTCAGGCGTGGTTTTACCTGGGAAAGGCACAAGGCTGACTCCTCCAACAGGAGCCACCTGCAGCAGGATTCAATCCTGGGAGCTGGGCAGGAAAGGTTGGGAGAAAGGGGGGGGCTGTTGTCAGGGGGAGAAGAGGGGTCCCAATCCTACAGAGCTGAGGGAAGAACTGAGAATGCTGGTCATGTATGAGCACCCACGTGGCTCCCAGGCTACAGCCATGGCAAGAATGACAGAGGCCCCTGCAGCCCCAGAGCCACGTGCTGGCCCTCGGGAGAGAGGGAGGCACTGTGGATTCATTCCACTTCACTCGAGCTCAGCAGAGAGTCTCAACCCTTTTCCAAGCTGCAGGTCCGTATCCTCCTCTCTCCAGCACTGGTTACTGTCCCTACCTGTGTGTGGAGGTGCCAGAACATTTACCCAGGGCCAGCAGATGCAAGAGCCTGCAATTTGTACCCAGGCTTTTCACAGAAATGGACTCACAAAGGCTGCAGCTTTTTGCAGCCTGGTCTGAACCCAGGGGTCACTGCAAGCTGTCTCAAGACTCTTGCTGTAGAGCTTTCTTGTGTTTGAGGATGGTACCACTCCTACCATTCACCCTAAAAAACCTCTGTATCTCCCCACACTGGTCAAACTTTCTGTTTACATATCTTGCAGAGGCTGCCAGGGTTCTGCCATCTATTTGGAAGCCACAGATGCATCAGCTGGGAAGCCTATGGCAAGTCAAGCTGTTCTCATTTTTAACAGCTGCAAAGAGATAATGCAATCTTAAACCCCAGAAATCTTTATCACAACAGCAGCAATCCCCACCTTGGATGAATCATGCCTAAGCAAGTGATGTTTTGAAGCACCTTTCCATGCCTAGCCTGCTTTTTCATATGAGCTGCTGCAGCTGCTCTTGACTTATGTTACAGCTGATGGACCCAGTGGCTCAGGTAGGAAATGTCTATTTAGAAGGAAAGATATATCCAGTATCTTTTGGAGTCCCCAAATGGACACATTATAATCACCCCAACTGCAGCAGAGAGCAGCAGACACGAAAACACTGCTGGTAAATGAAAAATAGAACAGCTGTCAATCAGCACCCAGAGTTTACAGAGCCAGACAGAGAATTACAGACCAGAGGAAGGGGATTAAGGGGTAGATAAAAGATAGTCACAGCACCGAGGCAGAGGAAAAGGCAAATGACAGGTCACCTTTGCAGATGAAGAAGAAACATGTTGCAGCTGTCACGGAGGAGTCTACGCAAGAGTGCCAGAAGGAGCACAGCAGAGCTCAGATGCACAATTCCCAGAGGAGGAAGGAATAGATTCTGCCCAAAGCTGAGATGCTGCTGCTTCAAAAAGAACTGCTAAAGGAAAACCACACGGTGTGCCCAGAAAGTTTCTCCTCTGCAGAGGGACATTTGGTAGTGAAAAAACACCCAAAGTGCTTTCTTTACACATACCTACACTTTCCTGGTTTCTTGTGGCATGTATTTGGATTTAGACAGGGGCACCTTAAGGTAAAAGGTGAAGAGGTCCAGTCCAGTGGCCCAAATCTGAGAAGGGCCCAAACAAAGGACGCAGGAACAGCAAGATACACTTTGCAGGAGTGCCTGCCCAAACCTTCCACCTCCTAAAGGCATGAAGGAACGGAGAAAATAAAATACAAGCTGCACCTCTGAATTTCCACATCACCTAGGAGACAGCACTTAAGGCAGAAAATCCTCACTGCAGACCTGAAAAAAATAAAAAAAAGGAACAAAAAATACCCCAAAAAGGATCTTTCAAAGATTCTTCAGTCTGCCTTCCCTCACCTGTCTGCTCCCCAGGCAGAATAGCCAAAGGACTGGGTACCACAGTCCTGGCAGAGAATATCCAAGCAAGTTCATTCAGGAAAGTTCATTCCTGTGATGTGATTGTTTCTGGTTTGGAGCAAAGGATTCTGCAGCCAGACTGTCAGCCTAAGAGAAAAACACCCTCTCTGTGTCAAAGGATGTAACATGCCATAATCTTTTATTCTCTCTTGTCTACCAAGATCTTGCTGTTTAGCTTTCACTGGATACCTGTTTTGCCAACCAATTTAAGATAGGGGGTTTTGACATTTTAAGTTTGCAAGAAACCAAAAATTAACTAATTTTTAAGGATTGTGGATTGTATGACTGGAAATTGTCTATAACATGATAAATTGGAAGTGAATATCGAAGATACCAGAGATATCTTTCTGGTCAAGAGCAGCTGTTCTTTAAGGATTAAAAAAAGGGAACCAAAAAACCCCTCGTTGCCTGTTACACCAAAAGTTTGGGTTGTCTGCAAACTGTTTCTTCCAATGCTTGAAAGCAAAGCATGTGAAAGAAAGAAATGTGACACCTGAGTAGAGAACAGCTCAACTCCAGATTAGAGGAGAATGCCTCCATCACCAAGTCTACTCATCTCCCTTCAAAACACTTTGGAGAAGTTTTATGAGGAAACATTGGGGTTTTTTCTCCTGCTGTCCCTAGTGAAAGGCTAACCCAGCAGTGACAAATCCAGCCTCTAGAAAGGAGCATTTTCAGTTCAGTGCTCCACCCCACATCTTCCACACATCCCTGAGCTGTTACAGCCCCAGCAGCTCTAAAGAGCAAGGGCCTTTGTACCTCCTACTTCACCAAGGTGCTGTAAGTGTCAGATATATTTAAGAGCATGAAGCATTCAGATACTATGGAAACCAGGGCAAGAGAAAAACCAAAAATAGATGGAAGACGCAAGCTGTTGTAAAGTCTGGAAAAGTCTTGCTGAGGAAGGCTGTGCTTGCTGCAGCTGATCACAGAGTGGGATCCATTTAGAGCTCAGGCATAAAATATCCTCTCTCCACTCTCTCCATAGTTTGTCATGTTTCTCTGCGGATATTCTTTAACTTCCCCTCTATTTAACAGGCCTCCTAATTACCAGTTCCTCTGAATGATTCACATTCCAGTGTGCCCTTCCCATGACCTGGAGCTGCCTGACTGCTTCTGTATAGCAGGAGTATTTGGGAATGCATCATGAGAAAAAACACTACCAAGCACTCTCCTTCTAAAAGGGAAATCCAACAGCAACCTACAGAGAAGGGTGCCTGAAACAAAGAGTTGAGGTGGCAGCCTGTGAAACGCTGTGCCTCTCCTTTTTATAATGCAAACACCTGTGTTGTGCATATTCAACCTCTACAGACAAAGCAGTTGCTAAAGTAGAATAATCCTTTCACTCAAAAAACCCCAGAACAGCATGTGGAGAAAACACAGAGGATGCCAACATGAGGTATACAAACCATCTCACTCAACAGTCAACCAAATGGAAGACAGCAACAGATGGAGACCAGTTAAAGGACTCCACAGAGTAGACAGAAGCCATCTAGCCCTGGAAGGGCAGGTCGTGGTCATGTCCCTCACCAGCACAGACTTCAAGTCTGCTTGAGACCAGAGGTGCTGAAGTGTCACTTCACAGGTGCTTATGACAAGCTGCTTCTTGAAAACAGGATGTCTCTGGTCTTCTCAGCATGACCACCACCTCAGTGAGGAAGCCCCATCAACGAGAGGAAAAGGCCCCAGATGACAATCCTTGTCTTTATGTGTCAGTGCACCTAAGGAAAAGTAAACAGAGGGAAGGTGTCCAAGATTCTTCATCTTAGAATTTCCTGACAGCAGCATCAGTCTCAGGAACCATCTCCAGCTCGTCCCACTGTTCTGTGGACAGGGCAATGCCGAGAAACAGCAGCAGGAGAGGTTTCAGAGGGGGAAGCATGAAGCAGCACACCTGACTGGCTCCTTCAGACTGGCTACGGAGGGGAAGGCTGGAATCTGAGGCAGGGGCACAGCCCAGCAACAGAAACAGCCTCCTAAGCATGGCACTTGTGCCAGCACTTCAGCAAGAAGTGCTCACTGCTATCACAGGAGCACCATCTGCAAACACCAAGCTCAGACTGCCTTTCTCGAGTCCCACAGTCCCTTATGGGCTATTCTCTAGTACAAATTCCCACTCTAATGAGCTGGGAAGAAATTCTAGGAGATCCTTACTCCACACAGCAGTTAAGACACCATCCTTTGAACTGCCCGAAGAAAATAATGCCAACTCTAGCTCTGTCTAAAAAAAATAGTGTGGCTTAAACAATGAAGAACTGGATTCTTTTCAGATTCAGAAGAGAGAAGGTCTTGATGTCCTCTTGTGCCTTTCCTCTCTGGTTTCAAACCACATCCCCCATTTGAACAGCCTGGTACTCATGCTCGGGGGAAACAGCTCTCTTGCAATGGTTGTCATTTGAATAAAGAGTTTAGTGTTCCAATGGTCGTTTGGTAGTGACAGTGGCACAACAATCTCACAGTGGTGGCTTCTGAGGTAACCACTTTTTCACAGCATCAAAGCTGTTTTGCATAGAAACTTTAATTGCTTCACATCAGCACAAACTCTTGGAATAAACAGGAATTTTCTCACCTCAAGGTGCTGGAATCTGGTCTGGGATCTGTAAATGTTTTCTGGCATACTATTTTACTTTTGACTATAGCAAAGCCTTTAAACACACACATTTTCTCCCTTTTTGTAGAGGCATCTATTCCTCCAAATAATGCAAAGAGATTCCATTTTTTTGAGCTTCCATCAGCAAATACTTCTCTGACAAATCTGTCCATCAAACCTACTCATTCACTTTATTTTTCCAAGGGAAAAAGAGACAAACAAATAAGAAAATGAAAAATGTTAAAATACTTAAATATTATTACATTTATAGTCAAAAATATGTAAATCGACTGCACTGAATTTTCTATTAGCTTTTAAATATTCACCTCAATATACATTTGTTCTTTAGGGCACACAAGAGATAAATAATTGAGTTAACATTGCTAGATAAATCAAATCTTTTTCCTGAGCTGCAGATACTCCAGATTATAACCTTGAAGTTGCTATGCAATAACCACAAATGGAAACTAAACAGATCAAAGTGAGCAAGCAGGAGCCCACACTCGAGTACCCAGAGGCCTAATTTACTGAGACATATCGTAGCAGCCCCATCATTTCAGATCAGTGAGTCAAGACTGAATGGCTCTGAAATGTAAAACCCAGCTTGGCCACAGGGTGCAGGAGAAGCTTGGGATTTGGGCTTGTGCTGTGAACATGACAGTGCAAGATTGAAAACAAACAAAACACCCTCAAAACCAAGCCCCACAACAATTTGGGGTAGGTGTGGCTTTGAGAGTCGGAATAGATTGTGGTGACTCCTTCAGCCACACACAGTGAGATACCAAAGTCCACGCTGGATTTGGGATCTTCTCTGCACTGAGTACAAGAGTGGAGTTCATATTGCACAGCAGTACTTATCTCCTAACAATAAACCAACCCCTCTGATGTGGGAGATGAACTACAACAGTCCAAACTACTTGCATAAAATCCCCACTAGTGCTCATGCAGGTGGGAGTGGACAGAAGGCATTAACAGCTTCAGTTAAACCTGGTTGGAAACCCAGTTTTTTGTGAGCTGCAGACTTTGGCAGCACCAGGACAACAGGCAAAGTCAGATAAATAGTAAAGAAAACGAGTTTCTGGCTAGAAGCATCAACTGCTAGCCACTTGTGTATATGTGGGCATATGTTTTCCATGCTCTTCCTTACAGGCCAGGCAAACTCCTCACAAGAGGAGGATGGGTAAAAATAAGGGCAACAAGAATCAGCTACACAGAGCTCTTCTGCAATGTTGTGGAGAACTTTATTTTCTCACAATGCCTGTTGGCTTTCTGCCTTTGTGTGTTGTGTTGGTGACAGAATTGATAAGATATGCTGCAGTGTGGCTCAGCACCAGCATCTATTTGCAAGCTTCTCTGTTAAGTTATCCAAGAAAACAACAACAGGGAAATGGCAATGGGGGAACTGAGTCCAATCCCAGGATGGGCACCATGTTCCAGCTGTGAGGAAGCTGGAATTTGACTATCTCACATTTGAGCATTTATATTGCAGTGCACGTGCACTTTGATCAAAAGCAAAAACTCTTACCTGTAGTAAAACCCACTTTCTAAGGCAAGCCAGCTAGAGATACACAAACTGCATCCAAAAGAATTATGGGATAAATTAACCATGAGTGGGAGAGAGCAATGTACTACCCCAACTGTCCTTGAGGTTTATAAAATCTCATTAATCTCATCCATCTTTCATTTAGGCTGTTGGCACTGCATGAAGAGTGTTAACAGTTGGTTGTTGAGAGCACATGGAGCTAAAGTGTTTTTAGTAGTGCTACAGCCTTGACAGGGACACAACTGCAACTACACTGGGTTGCCTTGGGGGAAAGTTTTTGACTCTGAGCTTTGAGCTTCTCATCTGGAAGACTGAGGGCTGACAGTCTCCACTGCAAGGCAGAGTGTTCTGGGCCTGTTCTGTTCACTCTTGCCCACTACTGGCAAATTTTAGGAGCATCAACTCAGAGCTGCAGCAGGACTGCTAATAATTTTTTCTGTTTCTCTCAGCAAAGTAATGGAGTGAATCATTAAGGGGAGGGAACACCACCTCCCAAAGTTTAACACAGCAGAAATGTATGATGCAGCTGGGGGGACTCTGAAACTACTTACAGATATTCAGAACCTACAGAGTTCTTCAGACAACCACTGTACCTGTATGTTCTAAACCTACCCACCCCTGAGCATGCACCTTCCCATGGCACAGCACATGTAGTGTCTGTGGGCAGAGCATAAAAGCCAGTGGAAAACAATCAAGGCTTGTCTTCCAGGCACTCCAGCAACTTCTGAAGTCATTCTAAATTCATTTGGCAAAGGAGGGTCGTCAACAGTTCATGCATGCAGGAAGACATATTTCAAATAAGCACTGAAAAGACCAGAAAAAGGCACGTTTCCCTGTAGGGCTGGTATTTCAGGAGGGCTTGGCACCTGCTGCTATGATGGTGAGCCCTGACACCAGCATCTGTCCTGGAAAACACAAGACCTTTTAAAGGACAAGTTGCTACATATTTAAAGTAGCAGAAAGCACATTATGGGGTAAGGGTTCTCCAAGAAGGAAACTACAGGGAAACAAACAAAGGTGCATGGAAATCAGTGCTTTGGTGCCCATCCAAAGGCCAAGGCCAGTGACTGGCCACAACAGCCCTTTTTCTAACAAGCAGGTGCACAGCAGCTGTGTGCAGACATGAATGCACAGCTTGAATTTTCCCTGCATAAAAAAAAGGGGGTACACCTTCACTCAAACCCACAATAGCCTTTCAGCCCCTGTAAAATATGCTATTTTAATTACAAGTAGTAGTTTAAATAAATAGTTTAAAAAAAGGTAGTCACTGTGGCTTCTGAAGAGACCTCATGTACATAGAACAGGTTACAGAAAGGACTCAAACCTTGCTGGGTTGTCTTCTAGAACTACAACTAGCCTAGGACTTGTAGTCAGTATCTTGATATATTTTCCAGGTCTGGGCTGCTCGTGCTCTTCTCATCAATGCAACCAGCTTGTTTGAGTACAGGGAACAGTGCAGAACACAATCCTGCAGCAGTTGGGACTACAGAACACCCCTCAAAAATCAAGCAAGAGTGTAGCACAGAGTGGTGGCAGCTGTGAACTGTTCAAGGACCATAAACTTCCACAGTAACCAAGTACACAGCAAAATGCCTTTTCCAACAGAGACAAGAGAGAACCTGTCCTGGCAAGAACTCTTAATACCAGAAACCCATCTGAATAATCTTTCCTCATTCTGGCAGCAGTCAGGATCACTCACAGTGCACCTCCTGAAAGGGGGGGAGTTCCTGCAGTCTAAACAAAATGCAAGAAGGTGCTGGCCTGCTTGCTCAGCACACCTCCCTAAAGCCAGGCAGTGAACTTAAGGACGAGGTACCATAAGGAAACATGCTAATTGCATTCACTTTAATTTGCATGTGCACTTTTTTCTCTTTCAAACAACTGCTCCGAGTCCTTGTCTGCTGGGCAGAGATAACACATTGCTCTGTAGTTTCAGTTTCCAAGCTGGCTGTATGACACATGTCCATGAAGGTGCTGGACTCTGTTTGACACTCATAGAAGCTGCTCAGAATCAGACTGCAGGAATTGCTGGAGTCTCTGAGCCTCTCTCTCACCAAAATGCAAAGGAAAACAGACACGGTGCAAGTCAAGGGAAGAAGGTGAAGAAAAGCACTTAAAAGGTGCACAAGAGTTAAAATTTCATTTTCTTTATGCCTTCCTCCCCTCTATACAGTAGCAAAGAGGAGACAGAGGAAGAGAAATAGCAGGGCTCAATGGAAGGCAGAAGATTCCTGATGGGCTCACCGATGGCTCAGTGCTGCTGGGTGGATGATGACTTGTTGCTTCACTGCTGCTTGGTTTTAAGGGATAATCTCTGTATCATCTTGTAAAGGAGACCAAAGTGCTGGAAAAAGAAGGAAAAGAAGTAACCATGGCTGTTCTAAACAGGCAGAAAACTTAGTAGAAGGCTTAAAAAAATACCAGTGTGCAAATGCAGTACCTTGTCTGAATCATCCACACTCTCACCCTGAAGATGGAGTGGGATTTGATTAATTAGGAAAAATTATGACAATGAAGCCAGTTACTTCAACTTGTACAGAAAGTGATGGCTTACAGAAGTGTTTGTGCAGGTCTGTGAGTTATGCATGTCCTTGACTACAAGAAACAGCTCTAAAAAAACCAGTTTTTCACTAGAATGGCAAGAGACTGCCTTCAGCACAGCCAGCTGAAATACTCAAGGACATACATCAAAACAATCCAGCCATTCTGGATAACTGCTTTTAGAGTGGGATGGCATCACTGTTCCAGCCTTAGTGCTGGGACTGTGTGGACACCAGTTACTGTAGCTAACATGATTTATAAGGAAAATAATCTTGTCTCCTGCTTCTCTTCTCTTACCTGCACTGCAACATAGGCAACGCCCAGGTAGGCTGCAATACAGACAGCCAGAAGCAGGTCAAAGATCGCTGGCTTGACCCTGCCATAAGGAAAGAACACATGAAATTGCTACAGCAGTTGCTGCCATGGAGTGAGACAACAGCCCAGCACACCCAGGGAAATTCCATACCTGTATGCATTCATCACCTGTTTCAGCTGGTCATAAAAAACAAACTCGGGATCCCTGTGAAAAAAGAAGTTTTCCAGATTCCATTGCATGCCTTGAAACTGCAGAGAGGACAGCCCAGACTTGTCCCCAAGGACTCCACCCAACCAGAGAGAGGGAAGCATGACCACCTCACATACTGATTTTGAGCTGATTTTAGTCATCAGGTCTTTCTTTTCCCCAAATCAGAAGCCTAAGGGCACAATTCAGAGCACATGCTGTTCAGCTGTCTCCAAGAGGCATGTGAGAGATTCCTCCCTGTGTTCATTAAAACCTCTTCAGCCCAAGCAGGTAAGACAGGATGAAAGCTGCCCTTTTGCAATTAACCAAAGCTGTCTAGGGGGCCTCAGTCTTTTCCTGTACTCAGAGTGGAAACAGTGGAACTAGAACAGTGAAACAACAAGCTCTTCAGGCAGAGGGAGCTGCTGGGTCTTGTTACTGTGCTGGGAGGAATGGTAGAGAGCTTCCTCTGGGAGAACAGGGAGCATGAACCAAAACTGACAGAAGAGCAGGAAAGAGCAATCCCCTCCAGCTACATGCCAAGAAACCAGAAAAGCTGCAGCTCAGAGACAAAATTCTTCAGAAGGGGAAGCCAGTTTGCCTGCCCTGGCTGGTTCTTTCATCCCTTTCCTTACCGTTTGTCTGCCTTTACATGATGCTGCTTGACATCCTTCAGGTAGCGTCCCATATAATATTCTAAGGTGTTGAGGAAGGTGCTGTCTTTATCAATCAGCTGGGCAGCCCTGGGCTGACTGCTCAGCCAGTCCATCACTGACTCCAGCTGCTCCTGCTGGATCTGCTGCAGAAAAATACCACCAAATAAAGGGAGTCAGCCACACACATGCTGAGACCAGACTTCTCTCCCAGACTCTAGAGTCTTTCTTCCCATAGGTTATAAAATCACACTGTGCTCACCATCTGATCTGTGAAGATCTGCATATCTGCAGGTGCTCCCTGCAAGGGAAAACAAAAAAAAAAATCAACCCAGGCTATTGGTGAGAGCAAGCTTGGTTGGGCAGGACAAGTCTGGGCAGCATTGCATGGTGAGCAGCTCTTACCTTGTCTGTTAAGTTGTAGATGACCCTTGTCAAAGCTTCAGCAATGATCCTAGTATTCCTGATCAGTGCTTTAGTGTCTATTCGTGCCCTAAAAAAATAAAGAGGGCATTATGGACTCGCCAATGGCATCACCTTCCTCCTGAAACAACCCTTTTTCACTGCATCAAGCATGAGCCCAAATCCAGAGCCCGGCTCCCTGTGTTTCTGCCACCTGTCCCCTGACCATCAGAACAACACAGGCAGTGGTGAGGCCAGTTGGGGTTTAAGGGCTGGATTTAAAGCCCAGCCTCCCCTCGCCAGGGCCTCGCACCTCCTGTCCATGATGCTGTTGCGCAGGCTGTCCCGGTGGCTCTCCAGGTGGGAGATGGTGAAAGCCGGCAGGCGGCGGATCGCGAACCGCTCGTGCTCCCACGCCAGCATGTCCTCGGCCAAGTTAATCTTCTTGTGCACCATGGAAAACTTCACCTCTGGGAACTGGCTGGCCACAACCTGAGGGAAAGGACAAGCCATATAGGGGTGTGATGCTGCCCACTGCACTGGACCATCGGGCACTGCCCTGTCTGTCAAGACCCATTCTTTTGTGTTCCAGAAGACAAATACACTTCCACCTGTAAGGTGCAGTTACTGCCAGTATAAAGCTGGTTTCAATGTTTTAATGTCACTATAGGGTACCATCTGCAAGCCACATGGAAGTGCAGGGGAAAATGCAGCAGATCTACCCTGCTTCATTTGGGACTGTGGCACAAGGATTTGTCTGCACTTCAAATCAAATGACCATAAATAATATGTGAAATATTCAATAGCACACCATTTCTTTACATCTGCCTTCCTCTCTTGGAGAACTGCAGCTCCCCATTTTAAGCCCCAAGTTCCTAAAATGCTTTTCATTACCGTCTCCAGTTCTCTCAGAAATGCATGCTGCAAGGTGCCCTCCTTGGGAGGCTTTGAGACATGGAGATGAAGGCTATTGCCTCTGCCCAGAGTATCAAGGCAGAGAACAAACGCTACGTTGTCCTGCAGCAGGCTGGAATCTGGAACAGAAAAAGCCAAACCCTTATTGCTATGTCTTGTGCTGGGATTTCCACCCCAAAAAAGCAAGGCTCACATAAGGAGATTCCCACAGGAGGACTGACAATTAATAACAGACATTTAACAGAACCATATTAATACAGAACTTGCCACAGAACAGGCTGGAACGTCAGCCCCTTACTCACCAGTGTGGTCCAAATTGTCTTCCAGCCACCGCTTAGTTCCTTGATAATTAAACTTGCCACCTCCAGATGCAAAGAACAGCAAGTTGTACCTGCCCATCAAAGAAGGCAGAAAAGTGTTAGCATGCTGCACTCCAAGAACTCCTTTACTCAGCCTTGAAGGTGTGGTGAAATCACAACTCCTAGCACCTGACATCCAGGGCAAACTGTCCATTAACAAACACTTCCTACACCCACATACTCAGGTGATGGCAAGACAGATTAAAAGGGGGGAGTTCCCAGTGCCTGAGGATGGAATCTACTTCCCACATCATTCCCTCCACTTGTCCCCAAGCTTGGGCATAGTTACAGCAAAGAGAACAAAGGCAGGAGCTTGGCCAGCTGTACTCAGAGGGAAACAAAACAGAGCCAAGTGAAGGACTGTTTGTAACGCCCTGCAAGTCTGGAGCAAAAGCCCATCTTATCTGGTCTCAGCTACACACTTTTCAGCACAAGCAGGGGAGTTCCTTACCCAGCATGGGTTCGCCTGTAGGTGTAGAGCCGGGAGAACAGCCTGGCTAGTTCCAGTAGCACCGAGATACCACTGCCATTGGAGTCAGCACCGTGTGACAGCCACTGCAGGATGAAGGGGGACAGAGACAAGGTGACAAACCTACACTGATTCTCACATACCAGAACAGCTTCAAGACAGCACACCACCATGCTCCAATTGTAACTGCCCCTCATCCTTAAGGCTGAGAAAAGACACGTGGGCAGAGGCCACGTGGGGAAAAAAGGCAGGAAAAGAGAGCTGCAGGAAGAAAGAATACTCACTGGGGCCACTCCAAAAGAATCATAGTGGGCAACTATCACAACAGTGGGCAGGTCTTCTCCACCCAGCCCTGTCAGCCTTCCCTGCAGAGGAAAGAGAGCAGTGTCACTCCACATCACCTCCTTTGTGCTTGTACAAAGACAGCCTTAGTTCTACACACCTACTTGAGTCTGCCATGGCCTCAGTTTTGAGGACTCCAGATACTTACCTGGCTGAGACTGCCCTGACTTGCCCTATCAGTCCAAATGTCCGAGGAATTCCCGATAAAAGAAGTCATCCCATCAAGGTTGCCAGTTTGAATCCATGCACAACTCACCTCCACACTGGGTATAAGCCAGTCATTGATAGCCTTGCTTTGGGCCCCACTGGTCACCATCTGGAAGCCATTGGCAGTTGCTGTGTGCAGCAGAACTAGGATAACAACAAAAAAACCCAAACACAACATTCACCTGGGGAAGTTTCATGCCTTGATTTCCCTTGCTAACTGCACTTTGGAGAGACCAGCTTTAAACCATTTAAGCCCTCTCACTTGGCACTTGTGCTTATGCAATGACACAGGATCTTGGTGTCTGTGCATCTTCATTCTGTTCTAAACCAAAAACTTTTCTCCAGCAGTCCTACAGTTAATCATAAGCAGCAGGTCAATAAGACAGTCAGGTTATTTACAAGGGGATGCATGGAAGCACCAAACCAAGTTGTGGTCAGACAAAAAGCTTCAGCTTCTACTAACACACCATAATCACTTAACATCTTCAGTGCTGCTTTTAACCTAGTTTGGATTAATCTCTTACTTGCAACAGTGTGAAGCTGAGAACTTCATGCAACTGTATTTCCACATAGGGTCAAGTAATACTCTCCTATACTGGATTTTTCTTCCACTGACTCTCAGAACACTTTGACAAAGACAGAATAAACATGAACACAACAGAACACTGGTTCATGGTGTGTATGACACAGCAGAGTGCTCCCAGGCCTGTCTTCCTTAAACCTTTCCTCCACTTGTTAGAACTCACCTTCTGCAGCTGAGGCTGAACCCTGAGATGCAGAAGCAGCCCGTGTTTGTTCATAGATAGACAGCAGCTCTTCATCTTCCACTGCAAAGTAGACTGGCACAATGGTTTCCATAGCGAGCATTTCTGGCTCTATCTCCATGAATTGCTGAGGATTCAAGTGAGAGACAAACTTAGCATCTGCTAAACATGAAAGAGGGCAGGAAAATATGACCAACCAAAGCAGGGAGGTAAGTTTTAAAACTAAAATATGACTTGCTGTGCATTACAACAGGACCTTCCAGTCCTGCAGCAACCGAAACCTCTCCCAAATAAAACCTCCCACGGGGAGAGAAAGAAAACTTTAATTTTTACCCTTACAACATCCTGTGGGACAGAAGAGATAGATCGTGGCAAGATGATCACCACAGCCCCAGCTGACTGGCGGAGAGCCTTCTGGTACTGCTCATAGGAGAAATCCACGAGCCGCATCATGACGCAGCGGCGGCTCAGCACATCCGCTTCGACCGTGCGCGCCTCTGTGTTGAGCACTGCGCTCCTGGTGCCTGGCAGCAGAGAACAGCAACACGGGTCTGGTCACTCATTTCATCACATCCCCTGTGCTCGAGCCCAGCTCCTTCTCAGAACAGTCCTGCTGACAGTTTGATGAACTTCAGAGCAGCCAGGGCCTGCAGAAAGCTAAGTTCGCCTCGCCTGAGAAGGAGCAGAGCTGTGGGTTTTCCTTCCATCCATCAGAGCGACACCTCTGGGGCCACATCCTGCCGGACTCCTGTTATTCCAGCATTACACAGCCTCACCCAGCTCCCAGTCTTCCTCCTCAACCTGCACCTGACACCTGCAGACAGAGCCCAGCCTCCCCAGAGCCTCCCACACCCCCAGCTGTAGGATCAGCCCTGCACGCAGAGGACGCAGAGCCACTAGGTGGAAGGACACCAGGACACCCTGTGGCACCCAAAGGGCTGCCCCACCAGGACGGGTCTGCAGCTGGGGAGGTGACAAATGAGCAGGCTGCTCCTAACTGCTTGCCCTCTCTCCTACTCAGTTTCAGCATATCAAATCCCCCACAAGGAAGTGCAGTTCTCTGGGGGAACAGCAGTCTGTAGGCTTGCCAGCAGCTCTGGCATCTTCCAAGGGAGGACCAAGAGGACATCTTGTACAGAGAGGTTCAAATCCACCTCACAGTTCGTAATGCTCCAAATTGGGTTTCTTCTTCTTCTACAACTGTGGCACTACTTTGAGGACTTCATCAATCTGGGGCCCCACAGAGCCAGGGATGGAGCAAGGTGCTCCAGAAGGCACCTCAGCCTCTGCCAAAGAGGAGCCCTGCTGAGCATTAGATTTAAACCTGGCCTAGCTTAACTTTAGTTTGGCCCCATCAAAGCTCACAGAATCACCTAAAGAAGAAAAATCTGTACTTCCACTGCACAGATCAGTGAGGGCCAGACACCCATAAACAGAGTCAAGGCACAATGTAAATTCTCCTCATGGAGGCCTGACACTGTGTATAACAAATATTAACAGCACCCCTGCTTCAGTCAGGAAAAAAAAACAGTTCAAAAGGTGGATAATCCCTCTCCCATTTCCAAAAGAATGATGTGTAAACATAGCAATGTGTGGACCCAAAGTTCTGCTCCTCTGACACCTAAGCACGGCACACACAACAGGATTTTCAGACAGCACAGCAAGACAAGTTGATTTTCTGTAGTTTCTCTGCACAGAGCTGGTTAATTATCACTCATTTACAAACTAAAGAACTCTATTCTATCAGTATCAAAGGAAGCCTAAGTTTGTTCTTAAATTGCTCTATGACTGATGCAGGGAGAAGAGTTTTTTGTCAGCAAGAAGAGGCTGAGCAGCAACCTGTATTTGTTCTTTTTGGCTGGAATGACAAATGGCTTTTATCCTGAAGGACATCTCAGAACACACATGGAAGAGGAACATCAGCCACCCAAAGTGCGTAGGAAGGAATGAAGGAAACACACAATCCACCAAGCTAAAAGGCTCCAGAAAAGAAACAGCATAAAAAGTTAATTGGAACCTTCTTAAAAATACTGTTCATGTAAGTCTGAAACTCAGGAAGTCACTCACGGACAGAGCACGTGGCCTGGCCTGGAATAAAATATCTGCAGAAGTCTCAGGAACAACCCTTGATTCTGGGTCCATGAGTGCAGGGGGTGTGGAGGCTGCGGGTTACAGCACTTCACACAGCAGGGCGTGATTTCTGGCTCGGAAAGGTGTTGCACAATCAGCAGAACAGAGGAAGCAGAAGTCCTTTGTAACACAATGGAAGGACGGACCCTGAAATGGAGCCACTGGGGCAACAGACTCTGCTGAGAACGAAGGAGAGACTGAAGAGCAAAGAAGAGCCAGCCTGTCAACAGAGGAGTCAAAGGCAAGAGAACAAAACCAGGCTCATCCCAAGAACACAGGAGGGATGCGGCTGGGCCTGGAAACCCAGGACAGGCAGGAGCCCGCGGGGTCCTTGGTTTCCTCCAGGTCACAACGACGGAGCTCTCAGCACCCTCCTGGCAGTGCTGGAGACTGGGCAGGGGAACTCAGCCAGCTGGGGCCCTGCTGCCAGCCTGGGCCTGACCCTGGGCATGACCCTGGGCCCAGCTGCCGGCCCTCAGAGTCCCCTAAAGCCCTGAGAGCCTCGAAGAGCCCTCCAGAGTCCTCAGAGCCTCCCTGAGTCCTCCAGAGCCTTCCAGAGTCCTCCAGAACCCCTGAGTCCCCTCAGAGTCCCACAGAGCCCCTCAGAATCCTCCAGAGCCCTTAGAGCCTCGCAGAGCCCTCAGAACCCTTCAGAGCCTCCCAGAGCCTTCAGAGTCCCACAGACCCCCTCAGACTCCTCCAAAGCCCCCTCAGACTCCTTCAAAGCCCCCTCAGACTCCTCCAGAGCCCCCTGAAACTCCTCCAGAGCCCCCTCAGAGCCCCCCGACCGCTCCTGCCGCCTCCCCCGGGCCGGGCCGCCCTCCACGGGCCGCCCGCAGCCCCTCGGCCCACCCAAGGCCCCACCACCCCTAAGGAAGCCGCTGCCCGGCGCTCCCACCGCCCCGCAGGGGCCCGGCCGTCTCACCGTAGGGCTGCCCGCCCAGCTCGTACTGCTGCATGCGGTACACCGTGAACTCGTGCGCGGCCTCCGCGGCGGGCGGCGGGCCCAGGAGCAGCAGCACGGCGGGCACGAAGAGCAGGACGCTGAGCGGGAGGCACGAGGCCTTGAGCACCGACTCCAGCACCTCGCCCGCCTCCTCCAGCATCGCCGCGGCCCCGGCCCCGCGGCCTGCTCGGCACGCACGGCACGCACGGCGCGCGCGGGGGGGCGTGGGAGGTGTAGTCCCGCAAGGGGTCATGGGAGGTGTAGTCCTGTAGAGGCACATGGGAGGTGTGGTCCCGCAAGGGATCATGGGAGGTGTGGTCCCGCAGGGGGTCATGGGAAGTGTAGTCCCACAGGGGATAATGGGAGGTGTAGTCCTGTAAGGGGTCATGGGAGGTGTGGTCCTGTAAGGGGTTATGGGAGGTGTAGTCCTGCAGGGGGTCATGGGAAGTGTAGTCCCACAGGGAATAATGGGAGGTGTAGTCCCACAAGGGATTATGGGAGGTGTAGTCCTGTAAGGGGTCATGGGAGGTGTGGTCCTGCAAGGGGTCATGGGAAGTGTAGTTCCCCCAGGGGATCATGGGAGGTGCAGTCCTGTAAGGGGTTATGGGGGTTGTAGTACTGCAAGGGGTCATGGGAGGTGTGGTACTGCAAAGGATCATGGGAGGTGTAGTCCTGCAGGGGGTCATGGGAGGTGTAGTCCTGCAGGGGGTCATGGGAGGTGTGGTCCCACAAGGGGTCATGGGAGGTGTGGTCCGTGGAGGGCACGGCCCAAAGCTGCAGGGGGTGCCTCACCATGCATGGAGAGGGGTGGAGTGGGATAAATGGGACAGGATAATGGGGGGGTGGCAGGGATGGGAATGGGATGGGAATGGGATAGGATGGGATAAGGGTGGGATGGGTTTGGGTGGGGCGGGGCAGAGTGGGATTAGGATATGATAGGATAGGATAGGATAGGATAGGGTAAGGTAGGGTCGGGT
>JAWWTY010000078.1:2647554-2667373 GCA_035222235.1 Margarornis squamiger | reverse complement strand
GTCTGTCCCAGCTGTGTCCCAGGTCTGTCCCAGGTCTGTCCCAGCTGTATCCCAGCTGTGTCCCAGGTCTGTCCCAGCTGTGTCCCAGGTCTGTCCCAGCTGTATCCCAGCTGTGTCCCAGGTCTGTCCCAGGTCTGTCCCAGCTGTGTCCCAGGTCTGTCCCAGGTCTGTCCCAGCTGTATCCCAGCTGTGTCCCAGGTCTGTCCCAGGTCTGTCCCAGCTGTGTTCCAGCTGTGTTCCAGCTGTGTCCCAGCTGTGTCCCAGCCCTTCCAGCCCCCCCTGCTCATTCCTGCCCCCCGAGCCCCCCATGGCAGGTCACCACACACCTCAGACACTGGTGCTGCCTCACAGCAGCTCAAGGCACGGTCCTGCCCCCAGAGGGACCTGGGGATGGGTCCTTGTGTCCCTTGCCCTCCAAGCAGCTGGCTCAGCAGAGAGAGGCTTTGCTGGCTGGCACAAACCCAGCCCCACATGCCCCTCGGAGCTGCTGCCACCAGACCCAAGGCATGAAGTCTCCAGCCCCATATCTGGGGGTGAGTGGGGCTGCCCTCGGCTGGGCACCCACATGGGGGAGAGTTCTTGTCCTGCAGTGGGTCCCCCCATTGCTATCTGCACAGAGACAGCCTGAGCTTTGTCATGGTACTTCTCCTTTGCTGCCATTTCACTTCAGATGTTCTTTCTTTGCAGTGAAGTGGGGCAGGGATGGGACACCCCATCCTGCCACGTTTCTCATCTCTTTCCTTCAGATAAAAGCTACAATCTGCTTGAAACTGCCTGATGGCTGCTGAGTGCTGGGCTTGGAAGGACCAGGGGAGGTATGGGTGGCACCCCCTACAAGATCCATGGCTAGAGCAGGCATTGATGGATGCTGAGATGAGGCACCTGAGCAGCAGAAACCCTGGAAGTCTCCAGAGGTCAACAGGAAGGCAAAAGCACCTGGGCCCCAGAGGGAGGAGTTTTTCTGCAGTCAGGGATGCCAGAGAGCCTGAAGCCCAGCTCCCTGGGTCCATGGCCAGTGACCTGCCCAGTGCCTGCTTCCCTGGGACTGCTGCTCCCAGGAGGGCATCCAGTCTGGGATCCAGAGCAGCTGCCTGGAAAAGACAGCGAGTTTCAAACTCAAGATAAAATATTGACGATTTCTGTTGAGGTTTTCCTGCTGCGCTGCTGCACCGTCCTGATTAAAACTTGTATTTTCAGATGTTATGATTACAACCCAAAAGACACGTGGGCAAAGCTCTGTGGGGAGCTCTGCCTGGTGGGCCCTGTCAGGCAGCCCCCCAGGCTGGCCCATGGGCAGCTGGCACCCTCATCTCTGTCCCATGTCCCCACCCACCCACCCTGTCCCCTCTGCACGGCCCCAGCACAGCCCGACATCAGCCAAGGCATCCACTTGCCCGCAGGTGTTTTTCTGCTCCAGGAAGGGTGGGGTTCTGCTGGTTTAAAAATGACTGATCACTCCTGGCAGTTGGGTGGTTGCATTTCCTCGCTTTGGTCTCTCTTCTGCTGTGGAGCAGCAGGCAGTCCTCTGTAAGAGGCACAACCTGGCAGGATGCTTCTGGCCCCAGAGGAGCCAAGAAGAGCCAACAGGGCCCCTCTGATGGGCTGACACCAAATCCTGGAGACCTGGCCCTTCACAGTGCTCAAAGAAATGTCCCAAGCACAGTTGTGTCAGTTCATTGAAGGTGGGTGGTGGTGATGGTGGGTGACGTGGGAAAAGTCTCTGCAGTGCATCTTTTGATTGAAGGAAAACAAGAACATTGAAAGAGAAAGTCTTAGGGTCCTCTCCTCTAGACCACATTAATGACCTTAAATGGCAAAGTTTTGTTTTTTGTTTTTTGTTTTTTTAAAGTGGCTTTTCTTTTAAACCTTGCACTTCCTCAAGGCAAAAACATTAAACAGAAACCATGGGAGAAATGTTAAATCACCCCTCAAAACCACCCTAGGACACCCCTCCTGCTCAGCACCCCCAAGGCTTTGGGGCTGTGGTGCTCCAGGCTCTCTCTGCCCTGGCCTTTGTGCCTTGTGCTATCTCTCACCCATCACGGCCACGGGCCACGTGGGCACTGAGTGGGGCAGGGCAGCAGCGATGCCCACAGACCTGCAGGGATGCTGCCCCGCTCCGATTAGCACAATCAGCCCCCTGCACATGGTTTCCTGCCTGCTGGGTACAGCTGGCTCCAGGCTATAAAACCAGCCCCCTGGGCACGAGGAAACTCGGATTTCCACCCACCTTGGCAGGGCTGTCCAGCTGAAGGAGAGATGTGCCAACCCCAGCCACTGCTGGCCCTGCTGCTCCTGCTCTCCTGCCCATGGGCCAGTGCCAGTAAGCTGGGGCTCTGCAAGATGCTGTGGGTGAGACTGCTCATCGGGGCTCCTGCCACTGCCTCGTGCTCTGCTGGGGTGTCTTGCAGGTGCTCTGCGGGGTCAGATTGTGGGGGGCCATGAGGCAGAGCCCCACTCCCACCCTTACATGGCATACCTGAAGGTAGGGTCTCTCGCCTGTGGGGGCTTCCTGGTGGCCCCCGAGTGGGTGATGACGGCTGCACACTGCATGGGGTGAGTACTTCATACAGGGGTTTATCCCCTTCTTTCTCCCCTAACCTGTGAGGTCCCTCCTTGGGGCAATTTTGGAGTAGGTTCCTCTTCCTCCTGTGCTGTGCAGCTCCCTCCCCCTGTCTGCCAGAGGGGAGGGAGGGGGGTGACCCCCAACCCAATTCTCTCTTCCACTGCTATGGCCAGGAATATCACAGTCATCCTGGGGGCTCATGACATCCACAACCCAGAAAGAACCCAGCAGGTCCGGGGAGTTCTCAGATACTACCAGCACGCTGAATACGACCCCGAGAGCATGGCTAATGACATCATGCTGCTCAAGGCAAGGAGGTTCTGTGGTGGGGAGTGGGCAGAGGGTGGGATGGGGCTGTGGCTCTGGCAGGGTCCACGCAGAGCACATCCTTGCCCTTCTGCAAATCTGCTTCTGCCCGAAGTGCTGGAGGCAGGCAGGGCTGGGAGGTGGCTGGGAGGGAACCACGGGCAGCACTTGGAGCCACGTGTTGCACTCACAGCAGCTCACCGGGGCTTGCAGTGCCACATGTCCTGCTGGACCTCCCCTACCCCTGTGCAGAGAGCATCCCTCAGCTCTTCTGCCCACAACCTTCTCCAAAACCCCTGCTTTCCCCCAGCTGACCTCAAAGGCCACTCTCAATGACTACGTCAAGACCATTCCACTGCCCAAGACCGGCAGTGACCTCCCCACAGGCACCAAGTGCAGCATCGCTGGCTGGGGCCTCATTGATGAAGACCAGGCGACCAACAAGCTCTTTGAGACCAAAGTCTCCATCTACAGCCGCAGGAAATGCATCCTCTTCTACCCACACCTCGACACTGGCATGGTCTGTGCCGGCAGCTTCCACGAGCTGAGGGATTCCAGCCAGGTAGGGCTTTGGCTCTCGGGGAGCAGATGCTGCTGCAGATGGAGCTGGTCCCCAGGGCAGGAAACAGTCATTCTGACCTGTAGCTCCCATATGGACCAGCTCTCCTGATGCCTTGTCACCACAGTCCCTGCACAGCACCCAGGGCAGAGCCCCAGCTCACCAGCTTGGGGCAGCTCCTCCAGCCAGGGGGGCAGGTGGGGCAGCATCAGTCCCCCTGGGCAGGGAGGGACCAGGGAGAAACCTCTAAAATCTGTCTCATCTGCCTCTAGGGAGATTCTGGCGGGCCCCTGGTATGCAATAAAGTGGCACAAGGCATTGTTTCCTTTGGCTACCACGCCCCACCCGGGGTCTACACCCGCATCTCCAACTACCTGCCCTGGATCAAGAAAGTCATGAAGAAGTAGCAGAGTCCACGGCACTTGCTCCAGTTCTGATGTGGCCCTGGAGACTGCAGTGGCTTCCATTCCTGCCCCTGCTGAAGGCTCAGTTCCCTCCTCTCTCCTTGGGAACCCAAGTGACTTGGTGCACACGAGGGTTCCCTTCATTCTGTCCTGAAGCTGCTGGCCATCCCATTCCCTGCCCATCTCAGGCAGCCACCTCAGGGCCATGTTAAACCCCCCTGGCAGAAGCAGAGGTAGTGCCTGATGGCACAGAAAGAGGCTGTGCCACAGTTTCCTTCAGAGATAACCCTGTCCCTTCTTGAACCTTGCTGCGCTTCAAACACCCCCAGTAAACTCAAAGCTGCATTTCCCAGTGTGTCTTGCCTTTCTTGTGGCCTTGCCATAGAGAGAAGGAGGGAGGGTCTGGCTGCTCCAAGTGAGAGGCCAAACTGTTGGGACATCCTGAATTGCTGGCAGGCTCGGAAACAAGAGTTATGGTTGCCTTTCCTGGGGTCATGGGGATGTTGGGAGTGTTGCAAGGAGAAAAACTGCCTGGTTAGAAATGGGCTGGGAAGAGTGATGGACACACAATCCATTCACCAACCTCAGCATCATTATCCCCTTCCTGGGAGCAGGTGACAGCTGACAGGACACGGTGCATCAGCAGGTACCAGGACCCAAAAGCTGCCATTCTTGGCAGAGTAAAGGCTGTCCCCTCTGCAGGGACCTCGTGCCTGGGAGATGTTGCACTCTAGGACATCCAAACAGCAGCCTGGGTGACAGGGTAAACCAGGCTTATCCTCCCAGATGTCTGAGCTGTAAGAGGCTTCACTGGACTTGTTGGGGACTGCCCTTGGCATAGGGCAGGTGGCTGTTGAGATGCCAGGGACAGGGCTTTAGGATCCCAGAGAGGAGGCAAGGGTGAGTCTTGGCTGGGGGCTGTCTGCTGTGAAGCTGCTTGGCATGTTTCTGTCCCTCATGGCAGAGGCTCTTCCAGTGGTGCCCCAAACCCAAAAGGCTTGTGGCTCTCCCCTCAGCTGGGTGATGCTCAGAGACAAACTTCCCCCAGAGAGGATGCTCAAGCACTGCTTTCAGAAATCTCCTGGAGCCCGAACCTCCTTCCATGGTCTGCACCAGGTGAAAAGCAGCCTGCCCTCTGAGCCCCCATCTCCTCTGTGCTAGCTCTTGCATGCAGGGAGAGCTGGAGCTTCCCAGAGGAGATGGTGTGGGACAGAGACAAGGCATTGGTAACTGGCTGAGCTGCTGAGCCCCCTGGCACAGGAGGATGGAATGTCTGCATGAATTCAAGAGGAGACTGAGCTGGTTTGCGGTGGGAAAAACCAGGGGGGGAATTTTAAACATAGAGAAGCTGCGTGCAATCCAAGGGAAGGGGGTGCTTGCCCTGATGTCATGGCCTTTCCGAGACTCCCACTAGTCACTTCCACGAGAGGGAGGAGATGGCCTGCAGTCTGCCCTGGGTGTCTGCTCCTATGTCTTCCATGCTCCTGCCTGGGATGAAGGGAAATGATGTCACCTTTGCCTTCTGCACCCTGGGGGAAACTGAGAAGGGTCCCTGTTTGGGCTTTTGCTCAGAGCTGCTATCAGCTAGGAAATCTGCGTGTGAACAGGCTGCAGCTGCTTATCTGTGCAGTACGAATCTTTGTCACGTCAGGGTTTTCCTCGAAGCTCCAGACGTTGCAGGCTTTGCACGAGAATGGGAACTTTTAGCTCAAAAGTGGGGTTTACCCCGTGACACTGGAGGCAGGGAGAGGAAAGCAGGTTTACGGGCAGCGAGAGCAGCGAGGAAGTGTCGGCCCCTTTTCGTCACGGCCGAACCGTGAATGTTCAAACTTCGCTCTTATCGCAGAATCCCGGAATGGTTTGGGTTGGAAGGCACCTAAAGCTCATCCAGTCCCACCCCTGCCATGGGCAGGGACACCTTCCACCAGCCCACATTGCTCCAAGCCCTGTCCAACCTGGCCTTGGGCACTTCCAGGGATGCCCACCCTCAGAGCCAAGAATTTCTTCCCAATATCAATGCAGTGTTATAAACACGTTCACAGCAGTCTTGCTCTGTTAGACAAGACTACACCCGCTGAGAGAGAGCAGGAGGGTCCTCAAATGCAACTGTACGGCCTTGGGAACTGGTGCATCTGGTGAAAGAAATCTTGTTCTTGTAGTGCTCGTGATGCAAATCAAGAGAGTTTCAAGTGTTCACCAGAAGCTGCAAGGGAAAAGCCCACTGGAAGTCAAAGAGATAAGGGAGGGTGTGTTCCCCACGGTTTCCAGCACAAAGACAATGGCCTAAATTTTGCTCTGGGTTTAGAAGGACGTCAGATACCCCCCAGATCAGGCCCAAAATGAATGTGGGTTGATGCCCAAGGCTAAGACTGACTGAATTCCCCTCTCGGATTGCTGAGGCATGCAGCTTGTGGGGAGATTGATCAGATCAGTCTGATTTCTGTGGTTTCCTGAAGACTGGTCTCAGGCTATAAAACCTTGCTGGGAGCAGGAAGAGACCCTGGCTGCACCCCATCTGCAAGGGATTCACTGGAGCCCAGAACGCTGTGATGGAGCACCTGCAGGCACTCCTGCTCCTCCTCCTGCTGGTGATGTGCCCCCCAGTCAACACCAGTAAGTAGAGCGTGCTGGAGGCGAGGAGAGGGTTGGGGAAGGATGAATCCCAGACAGCACATCCTGTGCCCTGCGACCCCCTTGTCCTCAGTCCCATCCCTTGCAGATTATTCCTGGAGTCGGAGGGAGGGAGGAGGTGAAGCCAAGACACCCTCCATGCCCTACGTGGCCTTTCTGCAAGGAAAGAACAACCATTCCTGCGCAGGGTTCCTTGTGGCCCCCAACTGGGTGATGACAGCAGCTCAGTGCCTCCAGTAAGTTTTTGGTGTGTTCATACAGCCCCCATCATACAACCAGGATCTGGGGAACATCTCCTTCACAGGGGTCTGACAGCTGGAATCGCTCCCCACATGGCCATGGCCAGACCCTTTCCCTGGCAGAGAGCACAGGCTCATTTTATACTTCCCAGGTGCCAACAGAGAGAGGTCAGAGTGGGTTTCCCTTGCTGACACTGACCTGCTGGCATGGCAGTGATGGATGTTGTCAGGCTTTGCCCCTTCCTGCCACCAAGAGACTGCTCGAGATTGTTAGCAGAATTATCTGCTGTGAGCAAGCTGCTTGCCCAGCCCTTTTCCATCCCCTCCATGGACATGCAGGAGGGCTTTTCTAGGCAAGCATCACTGTGGGTGTAGCTACCACGCACCTCGGGGCTGAGAGATCTGCCCTGGTGTCAGTCACCCAGGTTTGGGGCCAGTCCCCACACCTGAGCAGCAAAAGGGAGGACCAGCAGAACCCAGGATGCCCAAGTCTCACCTGTGACATTGGCAGGGACTCTTGTCCCCAGGCAAGGACCTCCTGATTTTCCCAAGGCAGCCCCTTCTGCAGGTGATGTAAAGGGACAGAGAAGAGTCCTGATTTAGAAATCCCTTGACTTCCAGGGGCTCATGAAGCCCAGACTAACAGTCCACATATCTTAGTATACAGCAGCAGCATTGGACCAAACCTGCCCAGCTTGAGATCTAGAGATAAAAGAACCCTTGCAAACCCACAGCCTGTGAGACAGAACTTTGCTCTGCCTCTTGGCTGGGCAGATTCCCTGGCAGAGCTCCTTGCTCCCACTATTCTTCTTAAGAAATGGATATATAATCCATTTTGTGCATAGAAAGTACATACTATATATGCTATATATGTGTACTATTATTGTATACATAGCATAGTGTATCTATGCTAATAGTAGATATATATAGTAGTATAGAGAGAGAGTAGGCATATATATATATACACACTATACATAATGTATATAATACATGTACACATGGCTGGTCTCTCCTGGCCATGCCCCTGGGAGATGAGCCTCAGTGTCACCAGGGAAGACAGGAAAAAGCTAAAAACACACACTGTGCTTGATTTTACCAGAAACAAACCTCTGACTGTCATCCTCGGGGCCCACACAGTCCAAAGGAAAGAGAAAAGCTGGCAAAAGTTTGAAGTCAAAGAATATCACCGGCACCCGGACTTTACCAGCCGCGAGACGGGAAACGACATCCTCTTGCTGAAGGTAAATCCTCTCGCTGCCTGGAGCCCCTGCGTGCCCGACGTGCAGAGCTGAAGTGCAGCCCTGAAGCAGAAGGGGACAGCCTTCATCCCAGCACTGACCTCTGTGTTTTCTGTCCCCTTGGCCAGCTGAAAGGCGACGCCAGCAGCAACAGCTACGTGAGGACCATCTCCTTTGAAAAATCCAAAGTCCGTGGTGGGACTGTGTGCAGCGTAGCCAGCTACGAGACAGCCACGGGCACTTTACGTGAAGCCACTGTCACCATCATCAAACAAAGGGACTGCCTCGTGCACTACCCGGGGCTTGCTGACTACTTGATCTGTGGCAGCAGCAGCTCTGCTGAGGTACCTGGAAAGGGACTTAGGGAGGAGGAGGAGGTTGAAGGGCTGGGTTTAGCCCTGGGTGATAGATCCTTGTCTTCCCATGGCAGAGGACCTGGGAGTCTGCAGCAGCAAAGTGGGATAACAGCTTGGCCAGAGGGGTTCACCCTGAGTCTCATGGCTGGTCTGAGTGGATTTTGGATCTGCCACCAGCAGCTGGGCAGCAATGAAGCCTCAGTGTCAGTCCAGCTGTAGCTGTGCTGGGTCCCAAACAAAGCCCTCAGCAGCCCCTTTTGGACCCAGAGCTATCCCCATCCACTGCGAGTCCAGACTTCTCCTGGGGAAGCTCTGTCCTGATATTTGCAGCCACCCCATTCTTTGCAAGGGCACCCTTTCCCTGGGACCCCAGATAAATCAGCACTGATCTCTCTCCTCCTCCATTTCACAGGGCAATGTCGGGGCTCCACTGGTCTGCAACAACAAAGCCTATGGCATCTTCTCCTACAGGCTTAACAACTGGCCCAGTTTCTACACGCACATCACTCATTACCTTGACTGGGTCAACAAGGTCATGAAGTCAGCATGACCCTGCTCTCCCTGCAGCTGCTGCCCTGGAGAGCTCACACTCCAGGGCCCCATCCTCACCAGCTTTCTTTTCCTTTCTCACTGGGAAACACCTTACACCGACCCTCGTGGATGTGGCAAGGACTTCTGTGTGCCAGTGGGGGGCTCAGCGCAGAGATCAGACCTCGACTGCCTTTATTCCCTGTGCTCCCACACTGCTGCCCTGATCTACCTCTTTGTCACGCTGGTTGTGGCTGCAGCTCCAGAAGGGAAGCAGCAGGGCAGCCCCGGGAGAGGTGCCAGTGGCTGCTGGGGATGTCTGTCACCCCTTGGAATAGAACTAGATCAGAGGGATCCAAAGAACAACATCCTCCCTGTCCTGTGACACCACGTGTTTGGGTGTTCTTTGCCCAAGCCCTGAGGTTACAGGTTTGCCCAAACCCCAAGGAGGACACTTGGAGTTCCTGCTTTGCTACTGCTGACCTCCACCTCTGGAACCTGCTGCCTCCTTTCTCCCCTCTCCTGTGGCTCCTTTGTTGTAAGAATACATGAAAACAATAAACTGCATCTGCATTTGAAAGTCTTTTCCCCGATGTGATTTGCATTTCTCTTGGCCACCAGCTGCTCAGTCCAGTCCTGAGCAGCTCAGAAGAAAGTCACTGGTCAAACAGCTGAATCCCAAGCTGGAAGTTTCTACCCCAACCATTTTCTGTCCCACCTAAACCCTCAGACTAGCTGTCAAGCCTGGGTTTCAGGGCAGGGGCTCTCCTCATATGCAGTTGGACACAAGCACTCCCTCCAGGTACCTCTAAGCTGGGACTTTGGGGGACTTTCTCCCTCTGTCACCTCAGCAACCCCATGGGCCCCTCTCAATTCCACTCCATCCCACCCCTACCTGGCTGCCATTCAACAGGAAACCAGCACCTTCCCCTCACTGCCACTTGTCAAGAAGCAGCAACTGCAGGTCCTGCCACCCAGTGTTGTGTTGATTTTGCTGGTGATTAGAGAGATGATTTTATCCTCCTCTAACAGGAAACACAGGCAAAGACAGCAGCAGCAGCAGCAGCAGCCCCGAGCCACGAAGGCTGGAGTGGTTTGGGGAGAAGGTGCTGCAGCAGCTCAGCTCTCCAGAGCACGGCAGAGTTTTGGGGAGGCTCTGACTCCAGCCCTTCCCACCACCCTCTCCAGCCCTTGGCATCCCACTGTGGCTGGACTCAGGCAGGTGCCCCCAGGGAGGGACATCCTGACCAACTCTCCATCTCACACAGGTGTTCAAGGCACACTGAGTCATTCAGGCCTTTTTAGTGGAGTTGGCAGCAAAAAGAACCACACAGTCCCACCAGGGCCTGACATTCAGCAGATATTTTCCTTCTACATTTCGTGGTTTAACACGATAAAGTAAACACTCACCTCTTCCACAACAGGACTTAAAAATATTACAGCCAAAGGAAATGAACCTGGAGATTTGGCAAGAGACCCAGCAAGAGGAAAGCAAATATTTCCGTCAGGTGTTTAGGATTTCTTTGAAGGATTTCAAAAACCCACATCTGGGGGGTGTTTGCCTTTCCTTATGTTCACCTCTGCCTAAAGGTGGCTTGTCAGAGGCCAGTACAATACCTGTGGCAGCACTGGACACAAAAGATTTGAAGACTCCAAATACTTTCCAAACCTTATCATTCAAAATGTCTTAAAAGTCCCCAGGTCACTGACTGAGAAGAGCTGCAACTGAGCACAGTTATCAATGTTTTTTGCTGTGGATGATGCACGAGGAGAGCACCTCTAGCACATTTCTGCTGTTTTCCATGCACAGAGTGCCCTCTTTGGGTTGGCAACAGCACGTGTTCTTCAAGGTTCTGTCTCTAAACAACTTCTGAATTGATCCTAAAAACTTACCTCTTGCAGTTTGGAAGTAAATTCATGGCTAAGCTGAGGAAGGCAACTCCCCTAGGGTTCTTCCCATCGTTTAATCTGCTCTGAATCCAGGGCTGCAAAGCTGACATCGAGCAGAAACCTCTTTTCCAATCAGGCTGCCAAACCCTCTGCAGAATTCCAAGGGTGCTCTCATCCTGCATCGCCCCGACTGTGCAAAGAGCCTGTCAGCCTTTTGAGAAGGGGAGACTGAAGGCCTGAGACACTGGGAGGGAGGATACAAAGCAGCACAGCAGGAGAGACCTGCCTTTTGGGTGCTTCATGCAAACACCATTTATTTCCATGGCCAGGAGCTACAGATACTCACCCGAGACGAGGGGAGGAGCAGTTCTGGGAGCAGGGCACAGGAGTGGCCAGGGACAACAAGCAACAGCACGTGGCTTGGGATGCAGAACAGCCCTGGGTGGCAGCTGTGGCCTTTACCAAGCCACATCCTCACCCAGTCCTCAGATGGGTTACCCAGGAGCCTCACACAGCCCAAACGTGGAGTCTGGCCATACATTTCAGTATGGGAACCACAAAAACCCTTCAAAACCCCCGAGTTCTCAACCCCAGTGAGACACTGTTCACACTTCAGGATTATTGGTACGGTACATTACATATAGTTATTGCACATTATACCTTTTATTTACCCCAACAGGCTTTGTTTCTGTGCCTCAGAGCCCTGATTTTCTGAGCAGGAGGCAGAGAGTGCTCCCATCAGCTGCAGAACTTGCTGAGCCAGCCAGGGAGGAGGAGAGGGGGAATGGGAGAGAAGAAAGGCACGCACAACCACCACGACTTTTAGGAACAAAATTTATTCCAATTTCAAACAGAGAGTTTATTTCAGGAGAAAGATATGAAAATCAATTTCCATCAGATATTTCTGTAATAAGGGTGTTGCCCAGCAGTCAGAGTGGGATCTTTCCAAGAAACAATCACACTCCTGGACTGGAATGAGACAGTTTGGAGTCTGAATAGATCCTGACACTGCGCATCTTATTCAGAAACTCCTTTACCCTACCCTCTTCCCTCCCCACCCCCCAACACGCACAACAATACATGCATTGCAAATGACAAGGTTTAAAAACAGCATTTTATATAGTATCTTTTTAAATAGGATAATGTTTAAATTGTCTTAAATCAGGATCCTATAATATACAAGTATAACCAAATAATTTCCACCACATTGGCACTTGTAAAGAGTCTCTGGCACTACTAAAGAAGGGGCATTGGCACAAACCATACTCTTAAAAAACTGGGTGCTGCATAACACACTTTATCTCTGCTGGACTCTAATGACCTGGGCTCTGTACAGGACAATACAATGGTCAGCACACTCCGGAATTACTATTTTTTTTTTTTCCTTTTTTTTTCCTTTTTTTTTTTTTTTTTAAACCAAT
Organism: Margarornis squamiger; assembly: GCA_035222235.1. Taxonomy (NCBI): domain Eukaryota; kingdom Metazoa; phylum Chordata; class Aves; order Passeriformes; family Furnariidae; genus Margarornis; species Margarornis squamiger. The sequence continues at coordinate 2,655,235 of JAWWTY010000078.1, read as the reverse complement.
AAAACACGTGAAGAAAAACCATAGTTGAACGCAAGGCCAACATTGCTAGGAAGCAACAACAAGAGACCAAAGAATCCAACTCGAGGAGAAGGGGAGAGGCAGGAAAGGGTAGGAGCTATCTGACACGCTGCAGCAGGAAGGGGCTTTTGCTCACCAGGTAGCCAATCCACATGGAATGGTGCAAGGAAACGGGATGGTCCTCTGCTCACTGACTTCAAGTTTCAAACTGGTTCAAAGTACATTGGTTTCTTCAGCAGAACAAAGATTAAAAGTGCACAAGGAGCAGAGGTTAGCCAGGAGACCACTTCCTCAGACTCTAGGTTCCCTACAAGAACACGGATTTTACCTCTTTTCTGAAAGCCAGCTTGCCTGTCTCAGCCTGCAGGAAATTCTGACAGGCCTCACTTTCAGAAAAGATGGCACAGGCAAATTTGGTCTAAGGTTTGGCACTTTTGCTCGGGCAGGCATTTGCCAGCCAACAGAGACAGGAGCCAGCTCTGCAGGAACGCTGCGCTGGCCAAGCTGGAGGCACACAAGCTACTGCTCACTAAGAAAAGCATGTGCTAACACTGGTATCTTCTCACACATGATACAGCCACAGACAACTCCAGATGATGTGTACAGGTCTGACCCATTCCTACCCCAATTCAGAGTGAGGTTCCAGGAACTCTGCTAGAGCCACCGTGCAACGCTCTGCCCTCCCCTCCACAATGCTGAGCCAGTGATCAGGCCAACAGCCACACCAAGCAGGTGCTCCACAAGGTACAGCACATCCCTAAATCCTTGTGCCCAAAGCCTCCCACAGTTGCCCGTGATGATGCAGAGTCACTCTGCAAGAGACAGATGCCAAGATCCCTCCTCCAGTGCCAGGGCAGCAGCTCTTAAAGAAGGGGAAGGTACAAAACGAGACAAAAAGTTTCTGATTCAAGTGGAAGTACCACCATCATTCACCTTGGAAAAAAAGACTTCTGGGAAGCTATTTCCAAGAACCTGTGTTATCTCAGTGCCAGGTTCATTGCTGGCAACAGCTGTAGTGTGAACCATTTACAAAAGGATCACAGAAGCGGAAGAGGCTGGTGCTGCCATCTGCTTCAGAGGGACAGCACTTAGAGTACATGAAGATGATTATAAATTCCTCCTTATAGGACAGTTTCTACAAAATGGATCATTTTGGCATAAAGATGAAAAAAAAAAAAAAAAAGCAGTAAAATTGATGCAAAGCTGTCTGACACATGGGAATCCCTTTCATTCCTCCCAAGGGTTAAATGCAGTCCAGAGCATGGCTAGTCTAAAGAGATGCTGTGTTTCCCTCAGCATCACCACTCAGCCAGACTGGCTCTTCAACTGTTGGTCCCATGGCTACTGTTCCAACCTAAGCTCTCTAATTACTTGGAGCAGAGCTTGCCTTCCTCTCTAAGTGCTCCAAGGCATAGAGAGGCTTTGCTCCGCTATTCTGGAAATCCAGGGGGACCTATAAACAGAATTACTCAAAATTACGTCCCTCCACATTTTAGTGTTCTAAATCAAAGCATCTTAAGCATCTCAGACAGTTAGATTTACTCTTACATGATGTGCAAAACACTGATGTAGTGCTCTGTCTACAAAACAGACAAAATATCAACAGCCCCTTTCAACAGTGCAGCTCATTTAGTCTTCTACTGGCAGCCTGCTAGCCTTTCAAGGGTTGATCCAGAGAATTTGGACCCAATGCTACTTGTTGGAATTAAAACAGAAGCATTAGCAACAGCTAAATGACACGTGTCCACACGTGGGTCAGATCTCCCTGCTTCCCACTCACTCCTTGCCTTGCCACTGCACTTCTCTCTCTCTCCCAGGCCGGCAACAGCTCCTCAGCACATCTGCTGACTTCCCCCAGCTCCATGAGAAAGCTCTCTAACGTGCAAAGGCTTCACACTTCTCTGCTTAGTGGAGACTCAGGCAGCATCTAGAACCCAGAACCATTTCCACTCCACCTTCCCCCCTGCCCTGCTGCCGGGCCAGTTGGACCCAGCACGGGCAGGGCTCTCCGGTAAGCCGGTGGTGTCACACCCACCCCGGAGCAAGTGCGTGTGCAAGAGTTCCAAAGAGGATCCATACTCCTCCAAAGAGGGGCACAGCAGCCTGTGCCTCAGGGGAATGCATGAACAGGAGAGGGAGAACTGCCACTCCCTCCAAGAGCTACCCTCAGTCTTCCCAAGGAAGAGTCCTACCAGCGTCCCAAAGTCTGGCACCCACCAGCTCTGGTCCTTCCTAAAACTCTGCAAGCTGGACAGGACCGAGGAATTCTCACTAAGTCACTCACACACTGGCACAAAATGCAATAAACAAGGCTTGGTTTGCTATGAGCAGCAAGAAAAGACCTAGAGGATGGCACGAGACTAAGATTTTTCAATCCAGCCGAAGTCTGATGTTCAGATGCCACAATTACTCAGTGTGCTTTTGGAAACTGCTGCATAGAGAAGTTGCTCATTGATGGCATATACTCTACTCAACAAAACTTATTTTCTCTCTGCAAACTGAGCCTTGTGAGCACACAGCCACGCGTTTGTGGGGCAGGGTGGGGGGGACGATGCGTGTTATGTGTGTGAAAAAGAAACAAAGACTAAATAAAATAAAAAAAAAGAACAATTACAGTCAGGCACTTCCCCAGGCTCAGCAGCTATTGCTCCAAGAGCTTCCATCATTTGTAGTCCATGAACAAAATACAGCAACACGTAGCAAACTATGTATAGAACATCAATAATTTAAAAAAAAAAAAAAAATCACAGTCTCCATACCTTTCATAATTGATAAGAAAAAAAAAATAACTCAGAACATATAAAGAATGGAAAAGTGATGGCTTTTTTTTTTTTTTCTGTTTTGCCTTTTTCCTTTTTTTTTTTTTTTGCACTATAGTTGGAGAGCAATCGCTCCTCCCCAACATTTCATCACAGTGAACCATGGAGCGTGTCCTGGGGAAGGGAAGGGAAAGGAGGGGAAGCAAGCAGATTTAGCAAATTACACCAGAGGCACCCTATAGCACAAGGCAAAGGGACCAGTAGCATTCTGCACTCCCACTGTCCAGTGAATTCATAATCTCAGCTGGAAAGTGTTGGGGTTTTTTTTTCTACATATACCATGGGAATGAAAGGGGGGATTAAAAAAAAAATAATAATTAAAAAAAAAAGTGGCTAAGCAACAAAGGAAAGATCAAGATGAGACTGCCTTAGCTGCTTGGCAAAAATTAAGACGTAAGCAAGGTGCTGAAGAAATGAGGCATATCCCCGTTAACTGTGAAATAAAAGCAATTTGTTAAAAATATGAAATCAACTACTCTGTGGACAGAGACATGAGACTCCAGGATAACACTGAGCACTTGCCACTCCACAGATCAGACAATTTGCACTCATTACATCATCAAAAATTAAAACTTTTTTTTTTTCCTGTCATATTTAAAATTTCTTTTTTTGTCTTTTCTTCACAAAGAAGCCTCTCAAGGGGCAAGAGCAGAGCAGGTCAAACCAGGTTGTACTCCTTCAGGTTGAGCTGTAGGATGGTGTCCTTGACAGCGGCAAAGACGAAACGGATGTTTTCTGTGTCTGTGGCACATGTGAAATGGGAATAGATGATTTTATCACTGTCGGGATTTAAATCCACAAACATCTTGAGGATGAACTCGCGGGCTGCCTGTGCATCCCTCTGTGGGCCTGCAGCAAACAGAGACACCAGTGAATGGATCTGTGCTAATGCACCCCCCAGCCTGCTTTTCCTTATGGGCTACAGAGCTACAAAGAAGAAATTAGGATCATTGATGGTATAAAAAGAGCTGAAGTGACTTGTGCTTTTCAGTTATCTAACCAAAACCCAAAGCTGGGGGCTTTGCAGACACCAAGAGGTCAGTTCAGATTGTGCTTTCCCCTGAGTGGGAACATCCAGTGGGTAGCAGTGAGAGATGCTGCAGAGACAGGCAGTGCTCTCCCCTGGAGATGGGATGTATATTCCCTCCTAATATACAGGTGGATCATACAGGCTGAAGAACACAAGTGTATGTTTTGAAAACAAGGATTATCATCAGCCAAAAGTGCAGTCTCTCCTAACTGGAGCTAAAAACTGGAATTTTTGCCAGCTTTTAACTCATATTGCTGACAGCTCCCCAGAAAACAGTCACCTACTGCTACTTCTTTCACTGAACTGCTGTTGACACATTCTCCATGGCAAATACCAACTCCTGAGAGGAGGTCTGATGGGCAGCCTCCCACTCACAGGCCATGCAGCATCCCTGAAGGAGCCACAGTGAACACTTCTAGGAAAAAACGAAAGGACATGACACTCCCTGAGGCTGGGATCTGTCTCCAGCTGTTAAGCTCCATTTGAAGCAGGCACTGTTTGGGCAGCAGCTCTTCAGCCATTCCCAGTCTGCTGTTCCCACCAGTGCCCATGCTGGGGGCACAGGACTCCAGATGTCGTAAGACAACTAAAAAGGAGCCACTCCATTAGTCTTTTAAAAGATGAAAGCTGTCAGCAAAATGGCCATTCCTCCTTTACCTTGTACTTTTAAACCATGTAATGACAGAATTAATACATGAAAGCATGGCAAGAAGCGTGTTGCCTGATCTCATTCCCCACTACTTTTATTTTCTTTTCAGCCCTGTACAGATACGTTACCATCCAACTTTAAATGCACTCACTGCAGAGCCTGCAATGCTATTTTGGCTATGGAATATTGTTTCAGACAGGAATTTCTCTGTTTCACAGAGATATTATTTTCCCACAACAGCAGATGGCACGCCAGGAAGAATTTCATGCTGCCTGAGATTTGAACAACTTGGGTATTTGACCAGTCAGTTTCTCAGAAAAAAGACTCAAGTCGCCTCTTGATTAGAGGGATAAAAGACCCACAATACCAGTAAATTGCCATGTTTATGAAACCAGTTATATGCACAAGCACACAGGGAAGAAAGTTACTTTCATTATATAATACTCTGCAGTGCATATTGGAGAGGGTAATTCTTCATCTAGGAGAGGTTCATTATTTGAACATTCAATCAGATTCTACTTGTCTATGTATGATTAAGATATTTTTATCATGTTTTCTTATGCTGTGGGTAGTCTTTCTCAAATTCAGGGGCTTCCTCCATTTCTAGATCTGAATTGTCTTTAAGAAACAAGAAGGTTCTAACCACACCTTATTCTAGATACAGAGTGTTCCTCCTTAAAAACCACTCACCATCAAACTCTGGGAAATAGTCAACAAGGTGGGAATACAGGATCTTGTCTTCCAACAAATCTTTCTTGTTGAGAAAGAGGATAACAGAAGAGTTTTGGAACCATGGATAAGTTATAATGGTTCGGAAGAGAGCTTTACTCTCTTCCATCCGGTTCTGAAATGAGAAAAAGAAAGCTTTGTTTTCACAAATGAGCACTAGGACGCCTTTCTGCTGCCTGCACATGCACTCAGACCCGTAGTGATTCAGCACCTCAAACACCATACACAGAATACTTTGGCCCCAAGTAGGTTCTGGCTCAAGCTGCATCAGTAAATGGAAAGGAAATGCAAAATCTGATGGACTCAAGCTCCATTTAATTGCCAAGCCATTCATATCAAAAGACTTAAAAGTCACTTTATGCTTCGACAGTCATGTGAGAGGACTGGCCAACACCACTTTCTGAACGTGTTTTGTCTAGTAGAAATGGAGTGATTGCTGTTATCTAATAGCATTTTTAACATTTATTAGCAAGTGCCAAAATTCAGATTTGCACTTTCAAAGAGTCCAGTTCTACCTAACAAGACAGCAGTCACAGCTCAGGGGATGCCAGTGTGGGAAGAGGGACAGGTGATCTGAGAGCAGAGCCTTCCCCTGCACACAGGGCTCTGTCACTTCAGAGCATTTTGGTTTTACTGCAGGAGAGATGATGTTGAGTGTCCTCTGCCTTTTCCATTTTTCATTCCCTTTGCAACAAGAAGAACTGAAGGCCAAAACCAACAATACTTGCTAATCCAACCTGGCACCCAGCACTTGGGTACCAAGCTCCAAGGAACTAGGAGGACATTCCTCCTTTCCTTCCACCCTCCTGCAGAGTTCCCGTTCTTTGGCTCACCTCATTATCCGATTCCACCAGAACTTGGTCATATTCACTAAGTGCTACTAAAAACATGATGGAAGTCACATTTTCAAAGCAATGGATCCACTTCCTTCGTTCTGATCTCTGACCTCCAACATCCACCATTCTAAGGAAAGAAGTACATACAGTATCACAGAGGTAGCTGCAGTTCTCTGTCTGAATGCAAAGGACCAGCATACAAGAACAAATGGAGCTCTTTACCATTCCAGTTAACATAGCACAGGGATAGGAGAGTATCTGCCTGCTAACAAAACCTGCAAGTTTACAAAATATCCTGTTCCAGAAATACATCAGACTGAAAGAATGACCATAGGTGAGTGATACCAAATTCAACCCCCAGATATCAGTGTTACCATTTTTGTTGCACTCTGCTCTGGTTTGCCAAGCAGCAGTCCTGAGTCTGAAAAGATGAGTCCTTCAGAACTGTCCTCTGACAAATGAGCAAACTATTTTTATTTTCCATTAAAACACCTGCTTGTCTCAGAGCTTCTCTCACAATGAAAGCTTTCTTTAGTTGTTACACCTTTGCTGGAAAGTGCTGTTTAACAGTCACACGCTTCAGGTCCTCAGTTTCAAGTCCCACCAGTATAGTAAGGTAAAATTATTTTGCTGCTTACCCAAGGTGCCCTACACGTGGTCCACCTTTGATAAAACCCTACACCTACTCCATGGGTCAGCAAAACAGAGCAGGGAGAGTAGCTTTCTGCACCTCTGTAACCCAATGGTTTAAGAGAGAGGATGCAGGCTCCTTTATTCCTCTCTGGCAATGTCCCACTGGGGTAGGGAAGGGCAGGGAGCACACGAGTACCACAGAGCCAGGGAGAACACAGGCATATTGTTGTGTTCCTCACACCAGGTTCAACTGCTGGCTTAAGCCTCTAAAGGCATCTGTCACTGCAGCAGCACAGACAGCAAGTTTTACTGTCATCCTGAGAGCACAAAGCAGACACAGGACACCATCTCTCAAGGCAGGTGTGACATACAAGGAAGTATTTCTGCACAAAAAGGGCCAGCCCTGGGTGGTTTCAGCCACCAACACTTCACTCAGCTGCCTCACAAGCCACAACTTGAGATGCCAGCAATGCAGTCCTTCCCAGGAAAGGCACTGATTGCTGCAAGGTGGTTTCACTGGGTTTTAAGTGTCACTGATTCAGAAGCAGGTTCTGTTTTCTGACAGTCAAAACGTCAGACCATCCCCATTAGAGGAGCACCTGTCAGCAGACACTTCCACAGCACACACCCCTCCACTCAAAGCCTCCCAAAGCAAGCACCTGGACCCTCCAAAGCAATCCAGAACCTATCCTTCCTGAAACCATATCACTGCCCTCTGAGTTCAGCTGTAACATGAATACACCTTCAGTACCTGAAGATAATATTCTCTAGGTCAAAGGGGTACTCTATGATCCCGGTTGTAGGAACTCTAACCCGTAGCACATCTTGCTGAGTTGGTAGATATCCTGGGGTAGCGATACGATCCACGTCGCTGAGATAGCTGCAAGGAGGACAGTGGAAAAAAAAGCTACCTTAGGTTGCAGCACATAAATATAGAGATGCAAAAACTGCTACATTTAGTCTTTCC